>JAWNNJ010000630.1:600000-980106 GCA_035045125.1 Hypselothyrea guttata
TGGCAGACAGGTTGAAAGTCTGGCCAATGCCAGGGCCAGTTCGAACTTTGGTCAGGTATGAATGATGACAGCTTTAGCGTTGGCGATGATCAACGATGAACCAGTAAACCAGAGGCCTGCTCCTCTTCCCTCCCCCTCTCTTCCTCTCTCCCTCTCTCGATTTCTCGCAGTCTCTGTCTCTTGGCCACGTTAGCTGGCTGGCTGGCAGCGTCTGTTTGTTTATTTATTTGCTTTTAGCTGTTAATAATTTATGTAAGAAGCTGCGGCAAACGTGTGGGCACTTGGATAATAACAAATATTGAACGCACAGCTTCAACAACACTCGGCACTCGGCACTTGCAGCTTCAATGCGATTAGTGGCAGGCAAGGCACAAATTATGAGTCTATGTGGTATGATATTTTGGTGGCAAACGCATTATCCCCTCTCAATTAGCATTGGTAATGAGCTTTTAAATGCATCTCGAACGCTCGCTGTTTGTCGAAAGCGGCCAACGCGTCGTATGCGTGATATTTGTTGGAATTTCAATGCGACTTTCTTTTTCAGCCGTTTGTAATCGTTGTGATTTGAGAACTTTTGTTATTTGCTATAGTTTCCAGCTAAAATATATAATTAATTTTCCATCGAACACATCTCTTTGAAAACAAATCGAAGAGAGCTTCTATTGAAAAATGCGAAAATGTTTCAAGACATCGACATAGACATTTAGATTGTTTAGATTGTGTGCTAAGAATAGATATTATTAATTATATCAATGCATTGCCAGGTCTCCCACTAAACATACCAAACCCCAAGATATTTTTGCTCTCTTAGGGAAGTATCTGAAACAGCAGAGAGCGCAGAACAATTTAAAGCAAATGAACTCAGCTATACAAAATATAATCATTGCTAAATTTTTTGCAATGACTACGTGAGCTTCCATAGAGGGGCGTTTGCTATTTATGTGGCATGCCTCAAATGTTATTTAAATACAACAACACAATAACATACATAGCTGCTAAAGCAAACACAAACCAATTAAAGCAACAAGTGAGAGTGAGCTCTATAAATTTGTGGCCTCACTTCTTAGAGCAAATTTCTGCTAATCGAAATCATTACAAAATATTTGCTAAATTTTCAGAAATTTGTAAACATACTAGAATATAAATATTAAAAAAAATTAATATAAAAAGCTTTCAAAAATACTTTTTAATAATATTAATGCATAAAAATAAACTTAAGGACGGTTGATATTTCCATACGAATCGAAACAAGAAGAAATTGTGAAATGCTTAAAAAAAGCTTTAAAAAACAATTGTATTAAATATAAGATTTTAAAATACTTTGTTAAATATAAATTTCTTACAAATATTACAAAAGTAAAGTAAATATATAGAACAAAATTCAGCAGCATAAAACTTGTAAAAACTTAGAATAAATACAATGAATTCTTATATCAAATATATATTTCAGTTAAGACTTAAATAGCAAAGGCCTAAATTAATATGTATTTTTATCAAGACCATTTAATTTTAATACTTTAACTGTATAAACTTATGAACTAGATTAAATATAAAGGTTTTAAAAATAGAAATAAAATATATATGTTAAATAAACTGATTTTTTTTGCAAATAATTGGAAATTAAGCGTTTATGCGTGCCTCAAGACTTCCTGACAACATGGACAACAAAGGGCTGTAGGAGCATGCAAAACAACTACAAACAACGCTAATGAAAATCTATATTAAGTGCCTAATATCTAAATATATACAATTATATACGGCAGATACAACAGAAACAAAACAAAAGAGAAACGAAGTAGCAGAAGAGAGGCAGGCAGACAGATAGAAATAGCAGTAGATGGAACAAGTGGCATACAGGGAAGTCTGCGGCGTCTATATAATAAACAAATGAACTGCCAAAGAATTGCACATAGCGTATTTTAAACATAAACAAATTAAAGCCAAAACGAAGGGAACTCGGCGACGGGGGGAGGGAGGAGAAGGGCAGGGCAGCCAGAGAAAGAGTAGCCATAAAAATTTCAGTGGCACTCGCAGCTACGGCAACTTGTTTTGCCACAGCTAGACAAAAAGCCAAAAAAAAAAGCGAAAAAACACAGAAAATAAATATATACATATATTGTTATTTATACTATATAATGTTTGTATGTATTTGTGTATGTTTAGTAAACAGTTTGTCTTAGTTGCTGGTTGTATCTTCTTCATGGCGCTGCGATATCTTGCTGTGATTTTTATGCACAACAAGCGTCGACTGCAGATGATGCAAAAAATACAAAAAAAAAAAACGCTGAAAATCGCAACAAAAAAAATAAAACAAATTTTAATCGAAACGAATTAATGAGCAGCGCAGAAAGCAGCAAAGTTATAATTTTTGTCGAAATCATTAAAAAAAAGTACGCGCACGCCTGTCGATCGATGATGTCCTGCGGCGCGCCAAGCAGATACAACTAGATGCTACAGATACAGATACAGTTGCAGATGCAGATACAATCGCGCACACAGATACAGTATCTCGTTTGCTTAACCTTGACCACTGTGCCGACGCCCAGCTGGACAGCAAGAGGCAGCAGCTCACATTTGCCGCTGTTAATGATGATGTTGCGGCTTGTTGCACGTTGCAAGTTGCCAACTTAGCGAGCTTGCACTTGGGCCAGTTGATGTTCGGCTGCCAGCGACCAGCAGCCACCTGTAAACGAGTCTGTCTAAATATTTAGCAGCTGAAACGTAATCTTTTTTCGTATTTTGTATTTCTGATTTCAGATTTGTTGCCGCGTTGAAATGCGTTCATGGAAATTAAACGATCTTCAACATATATGAACATATATATATGTACATATACTTTTGACACCCGCTGTCTGCTCTTTCAGCTCGCATCAAGCTGGTTCTCTAATAGTTGCCACTTTCAAAAATTAACTAAAAAGTCTAAATATGTATTTGGTTAAAAAAAAATTAATTTTATGGTTCTAGTTGGGGTTTTTCATTAAATCCTACAAGATTTTTGTGTATATTTATATATTTGAAAAATCATTTGTTTTACTCTAATTTGTAACTACTTTTGAAGACTGTTGTTCGCTTTACTTTTCCCGAATTATTTTTATGCTATTTTTGCCAAATTAAATAAAATTCGTATTAAATTTTAACTAAGTGCTATGTTCTGATCTGATTGGAGTTTTCTGGGTATTCATCATTTAAATTCCGTTTCTTGTTATTTTTTTTATTCACTTATTTAATAATTAATAAAAAAAAACATAATATGAATATTTATATTTTATAATAACATAAATTTATATAAAAAAAAAGATATGCTTAAAAAAACATTTTATTTTGCTTAAATTTTCAATTTTGTTTATGGCTAACAGCGTTGCCAATTTTATAGGCTTCAGAATTTTAGTTATGCTTGTTATAAAACTGTTTAAAAGTTTTCTAATTTTAAATATAAAGATTGCAAATTTAGCAATAATGTTAGCAATCCGTAAGGAACAAAGAAACAAAATGAAAAACCAACACTCAATAATATCAACATCAAATGGGAGAAGAACGCAACATTTAGAAGCACAATGCACAGTGTGGCAAGCCTGCTTTTGGCCAATACTCACGCTTCGTTACCTTGGCCAAAAGCAAAAGCGCCAATGCAAAACATATTGCATACATATGCGCGCCTTTGCCGGCCGGCAAGCAACAAAAACAACAAACAACAAGTATGGCAAATAGAGTGTAGAGATCTGGCATATATCTGGTGTAGATATAGATCGATGTGTAGATATCTGCTCGACGACTGCAGGGGTTTGTTTCTAGCCTCATGCTTTTTTCTGTTTCTTTTTTTTTTGCAAAAATTTTATGGCTTGCTGCCATCGTTGCCACGTTCCGATACGCCGGAATTTATGTTTAGCCATTAGCGGGCAACAAGCGCAGTTCGCATAGCGCAATTAAGTTTTCAAAGTACATATTTCAATTATTATAATTTATCCGTGAATTTGGCCATCCATAAGCGTTTAATGGGCAGCAGCTAGAAAAGATTTGCATACACTTAGCACACAATTATTTTCAGAATTATTTCATGAACTTGGCAACCGAAGAACACTTGGCAACTGCCATAAAATATTCAATTAGATTCAACTTATTAATTAATACGAATAAAAATAATTGCAATTAATTCAAGCATTTGCCTCAATTAGTGCAGAATTGTATTTTAATTTCATATTCTGGTTAGAGTATGTGCTGTGTCTGTACTTTGGTCCAGTTCTCAATTCCCATTTATAGTTCTATTATTTACACACAACACCACCTACAGTTGCATGAGAATTCCAAGGTAAACTCTGGCCATAAAGAGGCCTATTTGGTGGTCATGGTTGAAACAGAACAGCCCAGCTGAATGAGAGTTCATTTACCTGACAAAAGCCCCCCGAAATGGGCCAAGTTGATGCGGCTTTGTTGTATATTATTATGCAAATATTTCAGGGATAATGTAATAAGCAATTGGCATTGAAAACATTTAAATGTGAAATAAACAACAGAACAAAACGGAGCAAATGAGATTTATTCTTTATAGATTAATTTAGAGGTATTCTAGTTGGGTGATGGGTGGTAAGATGAAGAGATGAGATGAGAGATGAATAAATTTATATTTATATAATATTTAATTTAGAGGTATTGTAGAACAGATGAGATAAAAGATGAATAAATTTATTATATTTATATTTATATTTATATTTAATGTTGTCAATTTAACTAGTTTCAAAATTGTACTTATATCTATAAAACTATTTGAAAACATATATTTATTTTTATTGATTAGGATAAATATTAATATTCCAAATGAAAGCAAAGTAAGATATTTAATTATAGATTGATAGATTGATTTGATTTACAAATTTAATTGAAAATGTTCAAATATAAGTATAAATCTTAAAACAAATATGTAAAAAATTATTATAATTATTTAAATTATTGTATTTTAATTTAAAATAAAACATTATTTCAGATTTAGCTACACTTTCTTCTCTATTCACTATACTATTTATTCAATCATAATTCACACAGATCCATTTAACATACCTATCCACTTCATAACTTTTTAAACTAGATTTATTATGTTTAATATAAAACATGCTGGAAAAATTCTGCTATAATTTATACGATACAAAAACTACACGAAGCCGTATAGTTGATTGTTTGTATTATTCATTCGACATATTTATTGAAATGTTTTGCAAAAAACGCGTAAACCCATTGAATCTTTCAGCGAGTAATAATGATGATTTGCTCAAAGCCTTGCCGTTATTCCCTTAAGTGACTATGAGCACATTTCTCGCTGAATTTCATCATGATAAAAATGCTTATCATCGCGGTTCATTGAAATGATCAATGCTACGTATTTAGCCAGAATTTTATTGGGCCAAAAAACCCCACATCCACAACCACAGCCATAGCCGTAAATTGTTGTAGATACACTTGCTCGGACATACCAATCATTTTATGGCCACGTATTTCTCTCGCACAAGGCCATCATTGAAATATTTCCATTATATAAGTTAGTATCTGGATTTGTATATAGTGTGCGAGAGTATGGAAAGTATATCAAATGGAACAACTGCCGATCTCTGGTCACTTCCTAGAAAGCGAAATTCTCTTTCAATGCGGCCTTAATAATAACAATAATAATACAAATGTTTCAAGAGAATTTCTATAGGAATTTATGATGAGAATCTGCAGGAATCTTGGGCAATAATATCGTACAAAGTCTCAACCAGATGTTAACTGACGAGCAGCAGCTTTAGCTCATCTTTAAATCGATCGCATTAGTATCTTTATCATGCATGTCACGGCCACAAATTGCAACGATCCATCAAACAAATGCACGAGTTAGAAGAGGGAAAGAGAGAGAGAGAGAGAGAGAGAGAGAGAGAGATGGACAGAGACGGCAACAAGCAGTTGGGTATTGGGTGGTAACTATATCTGGGCTTACGTAGTATCTGTATCGTTTCGAATCGAAACTTAGTACAGAGACTCGCTGGCTTGAACATTTGTCAGTGGGCCGTTAAGGTATTTATTTATAAATAGCAAATGCTAAATTTAACTCGTTGCGGTTCACCAGTAAAATGTGCATAAATCAAACAACAAATTGCATGCAGTTAACATACCCTGTAAAATGTAAATCAAGCCTGAAAATCTCATATGGCATTTCTAAACCAGATTTGTACAAATGAATGCAGTTCATTTAAATATCGAAATATTTTACTTTTGAAAATCACTTCTTATGTGTCTCAACCTGCTGCATACCCTGTAAAATATGTGTATTTATTTAAATATAATTGTATTATCCTTTCTGTTATATATTTAAAAGTTATTTAATTTTTTTGTTTGATATTTTCTATATTTTAATTTATATAAATCATTTGGTTTTCTGTTTATTTAATTTTTGTAGGGTAATTTTTAGTTTATCAAGCATTGTTTTTACAAAATCAAGTTTAAATATACTATGTTATTTTATCTATTTAAATGTCCAACGTTTGTCAGCTTATAACTTAATTTTAGTTAGTATAGTAATCATGTAATTTAAGTTTTTAAAGGGTATTTATTTCACATACCCTGTAAAGTGTGTATCTTCTTGACATTACCAAATTAACTTTACTTTATTTGAGTTATTTTAAATACTCAAATTTTACGAATGTGATTTTTTTTTAAATTTTTCTGCAATAACTTGAATTTTTACAGGGCATTTTCAGGTGGTAAATGCTTTTCTAAGCTCGCCGCTATTTTGATTGATTTCCATGCAAATACTCGGGCATATTGGATTTTATTGCAAATTTCCTTTCAACAAGTTGCACCTTGACTAGCTAATGGACTTATCAGTCGGCATATGCGTCTATATATATTCATATTCATATTCACATTCACATTGATATTCATGGTATTCATATTCATAAGGCGAGTTTTCACTTTCAAATTCGCACTGCAGTCGTTTGATTGACAGTCATGAGTTTCGAGTTGTGTCTGACAGGCGACACATAAATGAAACTTAATTAAATTAGTTAGATTATGCTGCTGCCACATGCAGTACGAAGTGATGAGTGGATGGGGAGGGGGAGGGGAGAGAGGGAACTTGTTGCTCTCTCGGTGCAAGCTAAATAAATAAATAACCAATTTTTAATTGAATTTCTACCTACATTTTTAACCTGTTTGACGGCATTCCGGGGCAATCAACGTCGCTTCGATGTGGTGCGGAGCAGAGTTGTTGTTGTTACTGTTGTTGTTGTTGTTGTCGATGATGCTCGTTGTTGTTGTTGTTGCTGCTGCTGCAGTTGTTGTTCCTATATGCATAGTAGCAGTTGCTGTTGTTATTGTAAATTGCTGTAGCAATCGACGCCGCCTCAGCAAACCTCGTGCTGCTTTTCAGCCTCGCACTGGGCAACAAAGAAGACCTTTTGCAACAGCAACAGCAGCAGCAGCAACAGCAGCAGCAAAAGCAGCAACAGCAGCAGCAGCAGCAGCAACCGCAACAGCAGCAGAGGCTGTGGCAGAGGCATCTTATCAGCGGCAGAAGTTGCAGTTTCTTGACGCAGACTGCGGGGCTGGCTGAACTGCAGTTAAGTGAAGTGATAGCCAGCTGTGGCTAACTACACTGAGAGAAAAATGAAGACCTTTCCTACTTGAATCAGGAGTAATTCAATAATATAGAAAATTCTTGGTAAAAGCTCATTTAAAGCCGAATAACAAGCGTAGTATTGAACATGATTAATTGTTATTTAGAATATATACTCTCTAACATTACATTTATTTAACCTTAAAAGCGCATTAAAATCGGTTAGTTAACACAAAAGTTATAAAAGAATCAAAATTATAGTATTATACAGAAAAAAACAAGAAGAAGAAGCATTGCTTCGTCTGATATTTAAAATATTTAACCTTAATTCTAAGTCATTTACGTATTTTTCCCCATTTAATTTGAATTTATGCCCAATTTTATTTATTTATTTTTGAACTTTGTTTCTAAAACGAATCATTTATTATTTTTTCTGAGTGTAACCGCAACGTGTGTCACTTACTTAGTCACTCTCTCAGCGAGGGAGAGAGCAAGAGAGTGAGAGAGGGAGAGAGCGACACTATCATGGTGTGCGTGGCACTCTCTTGTCTTGATAAGCGATTTGCATCTGAAAATGGAACGTTTTAGAGTCGGCTGTAGGTGCCGTCTGGCATGTGAATGCACCAAAGGATGTTGACTTGTCACGCACACACTCTCATTCTCATTCTCACATTCTCACACACACACACAGCCATATACTTAGTCTGTGAGCTCATTGCAATTATGATAATTACAACAATAAAACAGTAAAAAGCACAATATCAACTGGCACTACTTTAATGCACTTAGTCCGTAGTTGCAGTTGTTACATCAGCTTCTTAATTTCCTGCATGCTGCATCTTTAATTATGGAAATTAGTGCTCATAATGGTGCATTATGTACATACACTGCGAGAAACGCATTAATTCGTGCTTGAAACGAACACAAAATGACTGGATTTAAGACTAACAACGCTAAGCTACCCAGGGCGGGTAGCATAGAACATTCAATAAATAATTTAATTTCCAATAATCGGCTTAGGATTTATGTGTTGAACATTTGATTTAAAGTAAAAAACTTATTTATTTTGGTATAAATCTATCTAGGTAAGTAGCAGGCTTCAATTAATTAAATTAAGAACTAGAACTGTTGAATTTAATATCAATTCCCAGTCGCTTAATTAAATTATATCAAATCAAATTAAACTAGTAAGAACAAAGCTGTTCGGAATAACGCGCCCGACTGTAGAATATACAATATTATAAATATAAATTGAAAATTATTATAAAATATTATTAAGGCCCAGCAGCAATGCTTCTTCTTTGTTTGATTTCGCTGTTCTATTAAAAAAATAACTTAATCATATAAAATGAGTTAATATATTGCTAATTTCACATGTTAAACTTATTAATTGAAATTACTTTAGTTTTCGCTGAGTGTATCAAAACAGTTTGCAGGTTTCATAGGCATACTTATTGTAGGTCGAGGTGTGCTACTGATTTTTCATATTCAGGCCTGGTTTTAACTCTTTAAAACCAACCGAAAGTGGTTCTAACTGGCATATCTAACTAACTGTGAGGGTTACGCGTGTAATTGTGACGATGCTGCTACTGTTGTTGCTGCTGCTGCTGCTGCTGCTACTGCTGACCACAACAACAGTAACAATAACAGTAACAGCAACAACTGAAATAGGCAGAGTAAACAAAGCAGTTACTGGGCAAACACGTTTTCAAAGTCAAACACGCAGCCCGATTACTTGTAATCCAATATACGAGCAACGCGTTTTCGCTTCTGCTCAGAATTGTTATAATTTTATTAGCGTATTTGGGTATTGTGCTAATTGTTTATGGCACAACAGATAACAGATAACACAAAAAAACTACTAAATTGTTGATATAGTTGTGCAAGAAGAGCAAATACTTTTGCTCGACTTGGCGCACACGGCGTATGCTTAATGCGTATGCAAACGAGAGTTTTGGGTCGTTTTCTCTTAATGAAATATTCATAAATATCAAACGTTTGTGGCTATCGAGTATTGATTGCATATGATTTATGGTATCATGTCTGACACTTGGACCAAACCACTTGTCAAATGGCCAGGCAAACGAGAACAATAACAATAACAACAGCCATACAACCAAACAACGATAGCGACAACATGCTGTGATTTTAGATAAATTCACAAGTCAAACTCAACTCAACTCGACTCAAGTCGACTTGTCTTGCCTTCAAAGTTCAAATCACTTGGCACTCTGTGAGTTTCATATTAGTTATTTATTTATGCGTTATTTTTGCGCGCCTTCATTTCGATAAGCTTCAAATGGAGACACAATTTACATTTACAGTTATGTGTATATTTATAAATATATATTTATATATATAGAAATTTGTTTGTTTGCTTCACAGCAACAGCAGATCAGCTGTTGGCTCCGATTTCGTTGAACGAACTTGAAATTCGCTTATGAAAACAAAAGCGCATAAGCGATAAAAAGCCAATCTCTTTAGCATAGTTTGTTTTAAACACAGTTTTCTATAAATATTTTTTTATTTTTTTTTTATTTAGCTATAAGTTTGTCAAAGGAAGGCGACATTTTATCAGCGCCTCAGCACAAACATCGTTAGTTTTTTTTATTTTTACAATGAGACTTTATTCTTTGACTGAATTTAGTTCAGCGTAGTTTGCACTAAAAATATATATAAATTATATAAACAACTCACATAGACTTTGATACAATATAAAGTATATATATATATGTATATAATACAGAGTTTGAAGTGATAACCAGGCAACAGGAAAGCGACAGCTCGACTCAAACAGACGAAGGCCAAACGTATGCTCTCCATATATTTTATGGCATTTATTTTGAACTGTTTCCACAGCTTCACAACTTGAGTTTGAAGTTTTGGTTTTATCTTAAAATTAGTGCTTATTTAATATTAAAATTTATTTAGGAAAATTATGAATGTCTGCACTCGCGACTGCAGCGCTCTGACTGCAGTCAGGAGCCGCATCTGCTTGAGGAATTTAGTTATCGTATAGAAAATGTGTGTAAAATAAGTGAAACTATGGGCAGCCAGGTGTGCCAGGTGTGTGTGTGTGTGTGAGTGTGTGTGTGTGTCCAGTGTGACCAGTTTGCTTGTTGGGGCTGAGCGAGAGGGGGACGAGCTAATGCTACCACTTTTGATAAAATGCTGGCCTGGCCTAAGCCTGTTGCTGCTGCTGCTGCTGCTGCTGCTGCTGCTGATGACCAGTAGCCACTTACAGCTGCAGTAAATTATTGCCGCATTGCTGGCTTGTTGTTATCAGAAGCGGCAGTGCGGCTTGCCTAGTGATTTGCCAGTTGCAAAGAGCGTAGAGCAGAGAGCAGCAAAAGCAAAGAGCTGAGAGAGAGGCAAAAACCTAAACGAACCGAAGCGAAGCGATCCCAGGCAAGCCGAAGTGAGGCTGAGGCACTGCTGCCAAATCCGCTATTTTCCCGTCAGAACTGGCTGTTTTAAAAGAGTATTGGATAACAAATTTGTGAAACTGCGGCTTGTAGGAATATTTAACATTTTTTTTAAATAACTCTGTTCGATAAAAAAAAAAAAAAAACTATTTTAAACCAAACATCTTGTTTATCTGAGCACTGAGTTAAAAAAAAAATGTTAAAAATATATAACAAATATATTATAGTATATATATTTATTTGAAACCATCAATAACATCAATCGGTTTGATGATTTAAATTTTATGGTAGTTTAAAAGCATTCTTCATTGCACAAATATTGAAAAAAAATATATGTAATCGTCCTGAAGAACGAATCTGAAGAACGGGCAATTGAATAATTTGTTGATGTTCATTTTGAACTCAGCGTTCCTAAATATTTCAAAATCGAAAATCAAAACATAAAAACCCGAAATTGAATTAAAGTTTGAACTATCAGTCAGCTTTTTCTGAATTTTTACACAATTCAAGCAAATATAGGAAAAAAAAAGTTGCCATTATTTTGATTAATTTTTGTCCATTACGCCATTAATTTATTATTTCTTTAATTTTTAGACCCTTTACTTTAAAAAAGTAAAAAGGGTCTATTAGTTTAGTGCAAAGAGGAAATGTGTGTAACACCCAGAAGGAGGCGTGGCAGACCCCATAAAGTATATATATTCTTGATCAGGACGACAAGACGAGTCGATATAGCCATGTCCGTCTGTCCGTCTGTCTGTCTGTCTGTCTGTCTGTCTGTCTGTCTGTCTGTCCGTCTGTATGAACACCTAGATCTCAGCAACTATAAGAGCTAGAGACACTATATTCGGTACTTAGGTTCCCCTATTTAGTAAGCAGCACGAGTTTGTTTTAGATTTTGGATACCTCCTTCCCTTCCCCCGTAAACCGCAAAAAGCTGATGTAGCTAGAGTTTTAAAGCTATTGATTTGTAATTTGGTATTTAACTAGTTTACGACATTCTCTATCGACGCTGTGAATTTTGTTTCGATCGGATAAGAAACAGCGAACATATGCCACAGACAATTTGCCGCACTAGGCAGAGGGGGGGTGGTGTGCCTTGCATATGCAGGTAGCTTAGTGTGTGTGCGTCTGATTGTGTTTGTACGTACATATACTCAAAGTAAAGGGTCTCCTACGGTCGGTTACGTCCGACTGTAGCCTCCGTCCCACTGATCTGCCCCGTCCCTATATTTCTTATTTGTTCAAAATTTGTATATTTTATTGTGTTTTTATTTTTATTTGTATATTTTATGGTTTTATTTTATTAAGTTTTCTACTACCTTTTTTGGCAAGTTATACCCTAAAACGAACTAACAACAATTTATCATATAAAGATATATCTTTATATTCATTAGTTTAATTTAATTTAAAGCACATACTTAAGAATAGCTTAGCTGCCGATATTTGTTGCAAATATTTGTTTAGCTTTTCTTGTGCTCTTCCCGCCAAAAAAAAAAGGCTTTTGAGCAGCACTTGCTGCGACTGAGCCACATCAACATTTTTGAGAGAGCTGAACTCGCGTCGCTTTGCTGTTTCTTTTGTCGAATTTCAGAAAGTGGAAGACCTTCGTTGTTGGCGGCTACCGCTGCCACTTGTTGTTGCTGCTTAGTTTGTTATCAGGTTTGGAGTCGCAGCTATCAATTTCACACCTAAGCCAACGAGTTTCTAAATCGAATGTGTTGTGTTTGGTTTGGTTTGGTTCGGTTGTGGTAGCATATCATTAGCTCAGATCTCGCATCTCAGATCTGTCGGATGAGCCCAAAAGGCGCAATCAGACGAAACATTGGACTTGTTGCTCAGGATGCCATACCGAACTAACTGCCTAACGGTACAATATTCATAAATGTCAAACGGCATTTGGATGTATTGATTAGCAAACCAAATGCTGACGTTGGTAACACGATAGGGCCCACAGATGCACACAATCTGGAGCATGTCTCTGATGTCTGTTGTCTGATGTCTTATGCAATGCCCCATTGGCCTCGAGGCGCTACAGCTATTGATATATCCATTTGTATATCTATATCTATAAGTATAACTATAATCACAACACGCCCAAAGCCAACCAGTCACATGCAATTATTCAATTAGCCAAATGGCGCTATAAATTAACAACTCTGCGTCCATAAAACACACATCTAGGGCTCCAAGTCCAGAGCTCCCCAGAGCTCCCCTTGGCTTGTGCCGTTCCCATGCCACTGCACAGTGTCAATAATCAATTGACAATGTCGGAATGTCGTTTGATTTAGTTCGTCATTTGTAGCTTATGAATATGCAATCCCTTCCGAGCCATAAAATTCTCTAAGTGCCTTTGCATACCTACTCCATATACTTTTATAGCTTGCAAATACTTTGCATCTTAAGACAGACGCCGAGTTGTCGGTTTATCTTTAGATAAACAGCTACTTTGTGCAAATATTAATAAAATATTAGCTATAGCTTTTTTTTCTTTTTTTAAATTAGAAAATAAAAAAAAAAAATTTTATATATTTTGCTTAAAACAAACTATAGAAGAAATTACAGTATAAAATAAAAGCTTAAAATTAAACTATTTGTCCCAAAAAATGAAAGAAAAATTAGGAGAAATTTGCTGCTATTTAAATTTTTTATAGTCGCACTTTGTTTTATATGCCTTTCAAAATAAATTCAGTAATAATACACCAAAAAATAATAATAAATTAATAATATGCCGTACGAATTCTTCACTTAATAAAATGAAATACTAAAAAAAATAATTTAATAAATAAAGTATGGTAAGAAAGCTTAACTAAGGCCCCACAATTATTAATATTCAATAGAGCTGGGTTCGATCTTCAGTGTTTTCCATCTTTTCCATCGACACATGTCAAAAAATCGATTTATCCGATTAATCGAAATGAAACCGTTAATTTCAATTTGCAGGTATGTTTAGAATCAAACTTAAAAATCTAAGCATACAAAAATAAATTAATATTGTTTGAAAAACAAAAACAAACTGGTAAGGACAAAGCAGATCAGTCGGGTAAAAGATCTTGAACTTTTTGCCACCGATTATACTACCGATCTTGTTCATTTAAGGCGCGTTACATTAAATTTTCCAATAAATTGCGCTAAATTTCATGATACAAAAAAAAAACACGATTGAAAAAAAAGAAACTACTTAATCGCCGAAAAAAATATCGTTTAAATCGAAATCGAATCGAAGCCCAGCTCTAGTACTTAACAACTTGAAATGAAATGTTCGTGTCTAATTTTGTTGTTAATTTTAAAAATAATATGTTTTTTACTTAGTAAAACAGCTACTAATAGGTAAGATGTAAGATAACGAACTCATTGTGAAATCTATATTAAATGTCAGCTGTTAGGGCGAATTGGTCACGCAGACACCATGTCGTATGCGCATTATTCGATAGTCGCTACAAATTGAGCCATCAAATTGCAGCTGAATTGTTAATGGGCGTATAGATATGCTATTAGTACAGTGTTCACTCACTTTGTGCACCTGCTGCACCAGAATCCTCAGAGACGCCACAAAATCCACAAATCCTTTGGCTGCAAATGCAACAACAACCAATTCCAGCAATACACGAAGCTTGCATACATTATACACACATACAGACATATGTAGCTGATCTATATATATATAGCTGTATATATATATATATCTGTGGAACTTTGCACTGACACTTCACATGTTGGCTAAATACAATTTAGCTATTTTTCTTGGCTTTTTATCGCTGATTACACTGACACAAAAACATGCACGCAGGCCATGCTAGGGCTGCTGGCAAACGTAATCGATATCGGTAGCGGTGTATCGGTGCGGTTATCGATATGAGCGACGTCAACAATCGCGGAACAAGAGCGCGAGCTGGGGCGTGGCAGGGGGCGGCGGCGGGAGAGCTGGAACTGAGACTGTAGCTGTTTACTGTTCTTGAGCTCAGCAGAGATAGCGCCGCTGCTGATGCATAGCTTTAACTTATTAATATTTTTTATTTTTGCTGTTTTGTAGCACGCAAAAACCGCGAAATATTACAATAATAACAACAAAAAAAGGCAGCAGCAACGAGCGAAAAATGTCATAAAAAGCGAGAAAACACAGGCGCACACAATAAAGAAATAAATATACACAAAAGATATGCAGATTTGTTTTCTGGGCGAGTTAGATCAAGTTATGACAACTTTGCTGTTATTGTAATGCCTGGGCTTGTAAACGATTTGTTGTTGCTGTTATTTTTTTTATAGATATTTCTTTATACGTTTTTAAATTTTTTTCATTTATTTTTTTACTCTTTTTTTTGTATATTTGTGCTTTTTTGGCGACAACTTCGTATCTTTCGGTTCCGTACAACGAGCGCTGAGCGCAAAAAACTGAATGAGCGGCCAAAGCGGCCGGGCAAGGCAAACAGGCGGCACAGCCACAGCCACAGTCGCAGCCACAGCCACAGCTACAGTCGCAGCCACAAGCACACACACAGCTGCCGCGACAGTCGACAGCAGCAGCAGCAACAACAACAACAACAACAGCAGCAGCAACAGCAGCAGCAGCCGTTGCGAGCTAGTTAGTTACTTAGTTTGAGCGTAGTATCAGTGTTGCTAACTTTTTTTGAGTAAAGCCAGCTGTATTTTATGACATTTACTAAATCAGTAGACGAACGAAAATAAATGTTAGCAGTAGGGATGGGGCAGATCAGTCGGACGCAAGGCTACAGTCGGGAGTAAACGACAGTATGAGAAACTGTAGTTTGTGTTTCCATAATCACTGCACCATTGCACACTGAGGCATACCACTCAGCTCAATGGAGCAAATAATCTGTTGCATATCTTCGCTGTTTCGTATACGATCATAATGTGTTGTGTATGCCATACAAGCTTGTAGCTTTAAAATTGCGGCAGCTGTGGCTTTTTGTGGTTAGCTGAAAAAGATGGGGAGGTATCCAAATTGTAAATAGGAGAGCCTAAATTTTATAAATGGTGGCTCTATCCCTTAGTTTGCGAGATTTGGGTGTTTATATAGACATAAAGACGGACAGACGGATAGGCGGACATAACTATATCGACTCGTCATACAAATGCAGAATATATCTACTTTGGGGGATCTACCACGACTCATTCTGGGCGTTACATACATTTTCCAATTTGCAATAATTTAATAGAGCCTTTAAAAAAAAAACAGGGTTTAAATTAGTAAAAAAAATAAATAAATCTATAAAAATACGCACAAAGCTTGGTAATTTTTATGTGCTTATTTATAAAAATGACTAAACTTATTAAACGCAATTGATCTTCGAAAAAAGCCAGATTTCAACGGGGAAAAAAGCGAAATTGCCAGCACTGCGTAGTAGTGAGAGTCGATCGACACATATACATATAGATACATGCATACATCTATACACACGCACGCACACACACACACACATTCACACATATCAAGTTGCTTAAGTCGCTCAAGCTCAAGCGCCATTTAAGTTGAGTAATTAAACCAAGCTGCGATTTGCATGTGTGCGAGCTTAGTGTACACATGCACACACATACACACACACGTATGCGTGTGTGTGTGTGAGTGCGATTAATTATTAATCAAGCGCCAAAAACAACAACAACAACGGCAACAACGGCAACAAACAAAACAAACAAACAAGTACGTCTGTCGGCCCAGACAATTACAAATATTCAGCGCTCTCCGGCAGCGTTCGCTCTTCTCTCCTCTCCTCCCCTCTGCGCTCCTCTCCTCAGCTCAGCTCAGCTCAGCTGTGAGACTTTCTTTGCCGCTCTCAGCTGCTGCTGCTGCTGCTGTTAATGTTGTTGTTGTTATTATTGTTGCGGTTACCGAAATCAGCAGCTCAACTGGTTACAGCAACAGCAGCAACGGCAGCAGCAACAACAGTTTGAAGTGCAGCAAATGCATATCTAAATTGATTGCAAAATGTTTAAAGGCTGCGCGTATTCATTATACGCCATGTGTTTTGATACCACAGCGTTGCCAGACCGCCGCAATTTCAATACATATGCAATATTTATATTTGCAATTCGTCAAACATTGCGCATACGCAGCGTGCGCCTAGTTAAATGGCTGCCATTGTTAGCAGTCTGGCAACGCTGGCAGACAAATCAATGCAGCATGTAGCCAGCGTTGCCAATTTAGCTTATTATAAATATATTTAAAAATATACAATTGTATTTGTAGTATTCTATAATAATTTAATTTTTATTAATTATTTATTTGCATTTATTTGCTTCATTTTTTATTGTTATTTATTTTTCGATATTTTTGCAAATATTTTGTAATTGAAATTTGTCTATTTCTGGCAACACTGCATGTATCTGTTGCTTGTATCTTTTGCAAGTGTTCTACGTGTTGATGCTGTTGCATCAACTGCTGGCTTTTTCCTATATTGTTTTTGCCACAGCAGTGGCAACAGTCGTCGTCAGGCATTAAAACTTGTTCATTGGAATTTTCTAATAAATCAATAAATGCAGACAACACATTGCGAGTGCTGTTGTTATCGTTGTTTTTGAGGGATGCGCATTATAGCGTTGCCAGCTAGTTTCAGAATTCTATTCACGCTCATTATAAATCTATTTCAAAATATATTTATCTGTATTATATTCATTTAATTTTATGACTTATTTTCTTGCAGATTTGCTCCAATATTTTATAAATATTTTTTCAGTTATTTTGTAATTTAAATTTGGCAATTTCTGGAAACATTGGTTATAACTTAGTGGCTCTGTGATATATTTAATAATTTATTTAAATTAATCTATTTTCAATTAAATATTATTGTTATTTAATTTTCTATGCCCCGATAATCGAAATAAAAGTAAATTTAATTAAATTGCAATAAACATAATTCAAAGAAATAATTTAATTTGCATTTTAAACAAATTTTTATATTAATTTCTTGTTGTTAGGTTCATAATGAACTAATAAAATAATAAATAAAACTTAATTAATTGAATTTTTATTTTTATTTTTACTATGTATGTTGTATTTTATTTATAATTTCATACTTCCGTAGGGTGAGGAAGTGCATCAGCTGTCTGTTTAAGACTTGACATATTAATTATGCAACCAAACTTTTAACTGGCTTTAGCCACTATTTGTTTTCTCCATTTTCTGTTTCTTTTATACCCTGTAAAACAAGCGTAGAGCGTGTGATATTCAATAGCAATACAAACAACATCAACTCATGTTTTTTCAATAACTGTCATTTTAAAAAGTATGCATTTTATTCAAATGCAAACGCATTTAGCAGTACATTATAGGGCATTTATAAGCCTAGCATGCCCTGTTTTCATGCGTATTTTTTTATGAGCTATATTGCCTTCCAGTCAGTCAGCCGCATAGACAAACAAACAAAGCGGAAAATCAACTTTTTGCTTTAATTAAATTATTATGCTGGCTTTATACATTTTTGTTTTATCATATACAGATTTTTCTATATGCATATATGTATTCTTTTTTCAGGCAAACCGACTTAAAGTGTGTACGTATACGTATACGTATTAAAAAAAACAAATAATTTTAATAAATGTGTTGCCAGCAACATTTTGGGAGCAACATTGTTGCTAGGCACAATCTAGCATTAGCTCAGCAACATGTATGCAAATGGGCCAAATAGCTTTCGATTTGGATCGCATAGCCTGTGTCGCATCACATTCTAAATGTAAATAAAATGGAAATTCCTTTCAGCAAAAAAATGAGAAGAAAACAAAAAACTTGTTCAACTGCTCTAGCAGCCAAGGCACTTGTTAAGATGAGACTGCCTTGTTAAACGAGCCACCAGCAAAAAACAGAAACAAAAAGAACAACAACAATAAACAATGTTGCAATGCTTAATTATTTCAGCGGCAAGGAATTCCTTAGCGAAAACTTGAACTGCTTCCACAGCGGCTTCTGCTGCCCCAGCTGCCTCAGTTGAGAGCAGGCATTGCGGCCAAGCGTGCAGCAGGCAACTGCAATTGTGGCCAACACTTGAGGTCGTCCTCCAACCTGAGAGCCCACAGACTCCGCCACAATCGCTGCCACAGTCGCTGCCACAGTCGCTGCCACAATCGCTGCCACAGCCTCAGCTTGAGTCTCAGCCACATTGCACACTGGCACATTTGCCCTTTTTCTTGGCCTTAAATAAAATATTAAAAAAATTTTTAATATTTATTTTAGATTCGACATAAATCGAATAAATTAATAAATCGAAGGGAATACTTCAAGTATATCGTATCAATAAATAATAGATATATATATATCGATTTTTTTATCAACCCTGCGTTTTTTAAGTGCCCACAAAATAATTATGAAGAAAAATTATATTATAATCAAACTGTTGTCATTCAAATAATAACAAAGCTATCTTTGTGCATCGATTTAAACGATTCATACCATTTTAAAAAGAGAATTATTCAAACTTTCTAGAAAAAATAATTTTAGGGGCTACAACATTTTTTTATTGTTATTTCGAGATAATTTTTACTCGCACTGTGTTCCTCTATGGACGTTGCAAGTGATTTATTTGAAATGTTTTCCACTTATTTTTCTTGCAAATATAATCGATTCTAAAATATTTAATCTGCTTAGCTTTATTAGTTTATTTGATGGCAAAAAAGGCAGAATGGCCCAGCGTGCATTGGTCAACGGCACCGATGCGTCTATGGCAATGTTACCAGTTGTTGCAGTTGTTGCAGTTGCTGCTTGTTGCTGTGGTCTGCCGCACCTATTTGTAATGCATTAATAACCAGCCAAGAGGCAGCAACAACAGCAGCAGCAGCAGAAGCAGCAGCAATTGCAGTTCAGGCTGAACAAAAAGGCAGATTGACATTAAGCCCCTGCCCCATGGCGTTGGCCATGAAGCGGGCAGCAGCCGTTGAAGATGATGCATTTGATGCATGCCACGCTGCAGCATTAACACTCGATCTAGGTCTGGGTCTGGCTTTTGATTAATCATTGATAATTGATTGCACAGCGAATGGCGCAACATCAACAGCAGACCATATGCTTCAATTGTCAAATGTTGCCATACACTCAGAAAAATAAATTATAAATTAAATTCACTTTACAAAATAAAGCGCTTAAATGCAGCTTAGTTTGTTCTAGAATTCAAACAGAAATCAAAATTGAATTGATAATAAATATAAAAAAAATTTAATTTAAAATTTTATGAAATCAAGTACGAATCGTAATTTATTTTAAGCTCAAAAGTTCTTAAACATTTAAATAACGTAAATAACTCGTTTAAATAAAGAATTTCATTGTTTTATCAAAATATATCTTTCCTATTAAACTTTTGACACTACAAATTTCTGATTCAAGCTCAAAATTTTTTTATTTTTCTCTCAGTGTAGTTTTTTATAAGACTTAGCCTAAGCCTGATCTTTAGAAAGAGGGCAGCTTGAGCACTTTAATACTTAAGATACGTAGAAAGATCATAGACCAACAACTGTTAAACTAGACATTAAAGAGCAGTAAGTGATGAAAGGTTTTAACTATGGAAAAAATCACAATATTTGTAGGTAAAATATAAAAATAATTCAAAGTTTGGTATTATTTAATTTTTCTACTTAATTTTTAAATTAATTTTTAATTATTTTAGGTAGATATTTTGTGATTACGCATAACATTCAAAAATCATTCTCTTCGATTTTCAGGAATTTGCAGCAGTTCAGTGCACTGGAAAGGGGTTTATTGGAATCTGCAGAGCTGCCACCCACTGGAAGCGGACACATGTTGCAAATTAAGAAATTCCATTGAAGCTCAAATGAATCATGGCCAAATTGTGCGGCAATAAGTATTTCGAATGCTCAAATGCTTGAATCGTATGCAAATTGTAGGCAGCAGCATTAATTGAACTTGTATGTGTGTGAGTGTGTGTGTGTGTGAATGTGCTCATAGATATACTATGATATATGTAGTAATATATAGTATACAGCCTGATGTACCAAGTGAACTTTGCCATTGTCTAGACAAATTAAGCACAGCGCACAAATTGATGTCGCACAAACTCTGACTTTTGCTGAGGGGAGCGCACACGGCGTATGCGCAATGCGTGTGTGTGTGTTTCTTAGCTCATGCGTTGCCTGTGTGTGTGTGTGTGTGAGTGTGTGTGTGTGCCTAGCGTCGTCAGCTTGTCTGGCTGCTGCTGTCCAAATGGGTGTGATGTCATAAGTCAACATCTCAGCTGCCCCAAAAGTCTATTTGATATGGACTCTTGCCAGCGAGATGGGATCAGAAGCACACAATATGCTATGGATCGCAACGCATTCAATCGGATCGTTAATTAAAATTGCCACTGTCAGTGTGTGCGTGTGTGTGTGTGTGTGTGTGTGTCGATTGCGACTTGGAGTACTTCATTAGCTTGCCACGCAGTTGCCACGCGCAGCTCGCCAATGCTTAATTAATAAATCAACGCGACACTTGCACTCAATGGCCGCAACAACAACCAACAAGCAACAACATCATCATCATCATCATCATCACCATCTTGATCATCATGATCATCATAATTACTATGAAGCAGCAGCAGATGTTCCACTCGCTCTCCGAGATTGTTGCTACGCCAGACAAATTGACGCGACATTCCACAGTTGCTTCCACTTCCATCTCCACTTCTCCATCTTCATCTCCATCTTCATCTGCTGCTCTTTTGGGGGTTGGCTGCCCCAACAAACTAACGGTTATAGTTAAATATAGCCCTGCAACTGCCACCAGCACGGAAACGGAAATCTTTCTAATCTCCACAAAGAAATCTGAGCGTGGGAGGCAGTGGCAGCGACACTTAATTAGAGACACTTTAATTAGAATAATGCAAGCTTCAGTTGCTGTCGACTTTTTCCTTAGAATTTTCCTGAAATTGTTTACGAAATTTAATTTTTATGTTTTCATTATTTTATTTATTCATTTGTTCATTATTTTTATTATTTAAAGTTTATTTTTCTGAAATTCATAGCTTAAGTTGTTGAATTTTTCAATTTTTATTTTGAAAATAACTTATAATTATTATTTATTTTTATTTTTTGCAGTTCCCTTTTTTATATCATTTAAAATTTAATTTCTAACATGTTTAATATGTTTAATATTATTTTTCGAGATTTGCAGATATGTATATTTTGTTATTATTTAATTTCTAATTAATAATAAATTCCTCTTTTAATGAATTTCTTAATTTCAAATTTTATTATATATTTTGAAGGTTACAATTTTAGTTTTCCTTCTATTTTATTTTAATTTTAGTTACATATTTAAAAAAAAACCAATTAAAAATTTGTATTTGCTTTAAGGCACTAATTTTAATTAACTGTTTTTTTAATATTTAAAATTTTTAAAGATTTAATTTTTTAGTACATACGTGTTCTCACATTTTTACACTAATAAACAAATCAATTTTCCTGCACTATTGTATTTAAATTTGCCTAAATTACCTTCTATTTATAACTATATAAATTTTGCTGAAAATAATACGATTTATATTTATATTTCTAATATTACAAGAATAACAATTTCGCTTAATCAGTGCGTTTTGCATTCAGCAGAACAGCTTTTGCTAGTCGCTTTTATGCAAACACTTTCCACAGAATGTCATATGGTTCTTAATGAACTGTAATTAGATAGTCTGATTTATCAAGTCATATTATTCCACAGAAACTGGAAAAACTTAGTCATCGTACAGCTGCAGTTAGTCGCTGTTGGCTGTTGGCACTGGTATAAAAATAAATATAAATCCACATACTATATGGTTAATAACAAAGTTAATCAAGCAAAAATAGCACAAGCGAATGTGATTATTTAATAATTGTGCCAAATGCGCGGCAAAATAATTATTATTGTACGGAGCAACAACAAAAGATTCCACAATAAAAATAATATCAACAAAAGTGTCTATTGTGCACTAAACAATACAAACAAAAGCGATGTCAACAAATTGCTAAAGGCAAAAGATTAAATGCTCTAACACTTGAAATTTGCTTTCAATTAGATAGTAATACTTGATTGATTTAGAGACTGATTGATGACAAATCAATCAAATATATGTATCTAAATTCTTAAGATTCATTTTCTAAATTTTTACAAATATAAATTATTTTATTACATTTTTATAAGCAAAATGCATATTTTAAACAACGTAAATTACAGTTAATTTATTAACTAGATTTAATTTGCATACCCTGTAGTCAAAAGAAGATTAAAACAGGGTTGCATAAACTTTAGAAAATATTTACAATAAACAATATTGAATATATTATTTTTGGTTTTTAATTACATATTAGATAAAACATTTTTTGTAAGCAAACATTTCATTGAAAAAACATAAGCTATTTAAATTAATTATCAACAAAATATTCTCTAGGTTTATCTTGAATTACAACCGGGTATATACCCTTGGAAAGTGTATTAAAAGGAAGGCAAAAAGCGCAATTAGAAACAATGCAATATGCAGGCAAAGTGTTAGTTGTTAAATAGTAAATTGCATATGGGCGCGCGTCGCTTTTTGCAAGTTTTGTTAGTTTAGCTAGATTTTATTTAGTATAATAATTTGTTGTTATTTGTGTTTAGCGTGTCTATTGTTGTTGCTAAATATAAAACTAAAGAAATAAATTTACATTTTTAATTGCAATTATCACTGGCTACTTTTGTTGTTGTTGCTGTTGTTGCTGTTGCTGCTACTGTTTGCCTTTGGGGTCTTAAACAATTAAGATGATTTATTAGCAGCGCATTTTTATGAGGCACAAACAAAAGGCCAAAGCCAACAAATAGATGACAAATATGCTTTATAATAATCACATAGCATCGTACTCGGATGAAATATCTCATTTGATTTATCACAACAGATAATCAGGGAATCAATATACCATAAAAACAAAAACAAAACTTAAATTAAAACAAGCTATATACAAGCCTAAATTCTTGGAAGTAGTATTACTGATGGTTTTTGGTACACTAGAGATATTAAAACATTCCAACAATTATCTACAAAGAATGAATTTTAATTTGCACTAATTTAATAGAACCTTTTGTGCTTTTTTACAGGGTCTAACTATATTACTGATTGCTGATTTCATGCGGCGTTTGGTTTATTTTTATGGAGAGAGGAAAAAGCTAATTGCCATTTTATGCTCGTCACTTGAGCATAAGCGAGCCGTGTTCAACTGAATACTATATGCTATATAGATACTCGCATTTAAACGCATATTAAAAATGTTAATGAAACGGGTCGTAAAACTTTTAGTGGAACATTAAGCAGGAAAATCGTAAAAACTGTCTGAACACTTAATAAATAATTTGTCCCCCCCACAACATAGATCTACGGCTATTTCCCCCCCTCCAACTTTTCAAGAGCAACATCATCAGTTGAAATATTACGGCACCAGCAGAAAATGCAGATCCATCACATTGGTGCCCGTGTGTCCAGTGCGCACATGGTAGCCTCCATCCCTGACCCTGGCATAGAAGTTATAGCTATCGCAATTCTGCAGCGTCTCCTCCAGCTCATCCAGGCTGTGGCCAAGCAGGAAGTCGGCTATAACGCATTTGTCCCCTATGGCGCCCGCTGCTTTCGTCGGCCCATCAATGCCATCCGTGCCAGCACTGAGAAACGTGCATCCGCCCAGGCTTCGGTTACCATGCAGCGCCTGGCTCATCAGCAGCGCCAGGTGCTGACTGCGTCCGCCCAGACCTTGACCCGTGACCTGGGGAAATACGTCAAAAGTAAGCAAGGAAATCCTGTGTGGCATGTGAACCTTGAATAACTCTTATAGTAGACAACCGAATTCACAAAGAGAAGCGCCAGGAAGCTGTAATGAAGAAGCTGCTGGCTCAACCGTATCAATAATCAGTGAGAGTTCGGCCAGCAAGAGTTCGGGTAACTAGAGTTCGGCCTACGGGAGTTCGGCCTACGAGAGTTCGGCCTACGAGAGTTCAGCCTACGAGAGTTCGGTCTACGAGAGTTCGGCCTACGAGAGTTGGATCAACGAGAGTTAGACCCATGAGAGTTGGGCCAGCGAGAGTTGGGCTAGCATGAGTTGGGCCAGCGGAAATTGGGTCAACGGGATTTGAACCAGCGCGAGTCGGATCAACGAGAGTAAGGCAAACGAGAGTTAGGCAAACGAAAGTTAAGCCAGAGAGAGCTGGGATAGCGAGAGCTGGACTAGCGAGAGCTGGACTAGCGAGAGCTATGCTAGCAAGAGCTGGGCTAGCGAGAGTTCGGTCAGCGAGAATTGTGCTACTAAGAGTTCGGCCCGCGAGAGTTGGACCAACGAGAATTGGACCAGTGACAGTTGAGCTGGAGGGAGTTGAGCTAGAAAGAGTTGGACCAGCGAGAGTTGGACCAGCGAGAGTTCGGTCTACGAGAGTTCGGTTAACGAGAGTTCGGTCTATAAGAGTCCGGTTGTCTATTTAAAAAATTATTCAAAGTTGGCGCACCCTGTATTTCTCTACGTACCTTAATAACGGGTTCTCCGCCAGCTATCATGAAGAGCGGCAGCTTGGTGGATTTGTGCTGCTCCAACGAATCCAGAAAGGGCTTGAAACTCTGCTCTTCATATGGGAACTGTTTCCTGAGATCTTCTTTGCTTAGAGCGCCCTTCTTGTACTCCATGATGCAGAACAGCAGCTGCAGATAGTCTTTAGATACGCTGGCCACATCACCCTGTATGGCGCAGCTGAGCACGCAGGGAATGTAGCCCAGTTTGCTGGCCTCCTTGGCGGCTGCTGCCGTGGCAATGACATTGCTGCCCACAATGTAGACCTGGCTGTGTGCCCCAACTGGAGGTTGGGGATCTGGCTGCTGGAACAGCTGGTGGAAATCGTCGGACAGTTCATTCCACAACCCGTACTTCTGGAGAATATCTTTGGCGGCTGGAGCTGAGCTGGCGGGCTGTGTGGTGGGTCCGCTGGCAATGAGCTCCAAGGGATCGCCGACGATGTCGCTGAGCACAAAGGTCAGCAGCATACCCGCCTGCCGCGCAGCGAGCGCCAAACGTCCCCCCTTGATGTCGGAGCAGGCGATGCGCACGGCGTTGATCTCCTGTATGCTGGCGCCTCCCAGCATCAGCTGACTCGACAGATTGCGCTTCTCCAGCAGCGACAGCGGCGCCCGGGGCAGCGGCAGCAGCGCAGAGCCACCTCCAGAGATGAACACCAGCAGCACATCCTCTGCTCCCATGCTGCTGGCCAGCTGCTTGATGGCCTGCGCCGCTTCCAGGGCCGTCTTATCGGGCAGATTGTTGGGCGCACCCTCATAAATGCGCAGCCTGTCGGAGATGGGCTGTCCGTAGTGCTGCAGGCTGTTGAGGGGCACGCTCAGCACTCCGCCGGCGCAGCAACTGCCCAGATCCCGCTGCACCTGGTTGGCCATGCCCAACACCGCCTTGCCAAAGCCCACAATGTGAAAGGTTTTCCCAGTCACATCCACTTCCTGCCCGCTCAGCTTGATGAAGACCCGCGCGTCCCTCTCCTTGGGACGCAGATCGAAGCTCCTGTAGTCGGTGAATATCTGCTCCGGATGCACGGCGCTCACCGCCTGCTTGAAGACCTGGCGCATGTGCTCCCACATCTGGCGCTTCGGCAGCATCTGCATCCTAAAAGTGTAGATAACAATTATTTAGCGCTCTTATTATATGCATTCACAAATATGCCGCTTACTTATCAGCTGATTCTAGCGTTGCCAGCTGACGGCATTCCGAATTTTATATTTAAAATATAACAAATAAAAATATATTAATATTTTTAATTTGCATATTGATTTTATTTGTTTTATTTTGTTTTGCTTCTTTTAAGCAATTTCTTTAACATTTATTATTGCAATTGTATTTATATCTGGCAACGCTGGCAGCGTCAGACTTGTAGGTGAAACAGGCACGGTTGCCACTCGAAAATGTATAAATGCATCAAAGATGCGGATAAGAGCGCAATTTATTTCTTAATCAATTCATTTAAATTTTATCAAAATTAAAATTATTATATTATATTAGTATCTGTTTTATTAACTTAATTTAATCTTAGTTTTTAATGCCCCGAACTGCTTAAAAAAATAAATATATTTAAGAGTGTGTGTAAAAATAAATTAATACTTATCCAACTGTATTTTGCATATTTATTCTGAATAGCTAACTGACTGGTGTTTTTAATATTTTACAGTAGTGTCCTACAGTTGAATGTAGCATAGCATACTACTTTTCAATAAACACCATTTTTTGTGTTCACTGTGGCAACCTTGCGTGTTGTCAGCGATGTACAACTGCGATTCATCGTCAACGCACTCAGTTCAGCGAGCGATGTATGACTCTCTTACACGCACTTGCTCCCCTCTCTTCAATCTTCACGATTTAAGCTAGTTGCCAATGATAGCACATAGATGCCGCCAAAAAATAGCGTAGCAATCTCACGCTCACACGCACTTGCATTGCCATGCTGCGCTCTCACTCTTTAAGCTGGCACGCAAACTCCGCTAGTTGTTAACACGACTCATAGAGGGCGCATGACAAGGGGCTGAAACTTGGCTGAGCGCCACGTTTGAAATGGAAAACAAGTTCGAAAGGCACGTTCGCTGCCCAACAGTGTTGCGCGTTTAGCTTATTTAAGACTAAATCTGGCTTGCTGGCAAATATGTGACAATTTTATTAATGCAATTAATTTGGAACTCTGTTTGAAGTGTTTTTTTATTGGAATTTCGGCGTAATTAATGCCAAGGCAAGCAAATTGGTTCTTTTTGCATGAAATGGGTTCTTGGCTCGATGCGAGTCTCTGTGGCAGTGGCAACCGTGGGCATGCCACAAATAAATGCGAATTAGCCGCTGCCGTGTGGGTGCTTGAATATGTATGTAGCTCGGCCGCTCTATTGAGTCAATCAGTTGGCGCTGCGCGCGCTGATCGATGTCATTGATAAGGCAATTTGACAAATTCACAGTTTAAATAGCGCCAGCTTTCGCCACTTGCGGCACAGTCAACTGAGGAGCTTTGTCAACATGCAACCGAAGGCAACGACGCCGCTCCTGCTGCCCCTACTGCTGCCCCTCCTGCTACTTCTGGGTGAGCATTCAAAGCGCAACTCTACCAAATGGAAGTTTTAACACTCGAAACCTTCGTTATAGCTGAAAGTCGGGGAAATCCGCTGCTGGGCTTGGTGGATCCTGCCTGCTTTGTGGCAGGCAGCGGGGAGCAGTGCCCCAGCGAGAACGTTACCTTCTGGCTCTATACCAAGTAGGTGCATGCCCCCAGCAATTGCTCCATACTGATGCAACTCTTGCAGCGCCACACGGCAGGCTCCGGTGCAGCTGAATCCGCTCGATCTGAATCCCTGGGACTTTCAGCCGCCACGCCCCCTCAAGATACTGCTGCACGGCTATACGGGGCATCGAGACTTTGCACCCAATGACCACATACGTCCGGTCCTGCTGGACACCCAGCAGGTGTACGTCATATCCATTGACTACGGTCCCCTCGTGCGCTATCCGTGCTACGTGCAGGCGGTGCAGAATCTGCCGCTGGTCAGCAGATGCCTGGCGCAGCTGATCAACAATCTGGTGGATCGGGGCATCGTGCAACACGAGCTGATACACATCGTTGGCTTCAGCCTGGGGGCTCAGGTGGCGGGTCAGACGAGCAACTATCTGAAGCGTAAACCCAAGCGGATCACGGGTCTCGATCCGGCCAAGCCCCTCTTCATACTGAGCGGGAATACGCGTCGCCTGGACGCCGGAGATGCGGATTTTGTGGATGTCATACACACGGATACCTTGGGTCGTGGCATGTTGCGACCGCTGGGCCATGTGGACTTCTATCCGAACTTTGGCGCTGTGCAACCGGGTTGCATGACCGAGAACGCCAACGATCCGGGCAGCTGCAATCACGAACGTGCCGCGCTCTTCTATGCCGAATCCATAAACTCCTCGCTGGGTTTCTGGGGTCGTCAGTGCTCCAATTGGCTCATCCATCTGTTTGGTCTCTGCTCCACGCGTGCCCCGCAAGCTTTGATGGGCTACCACGTGCAGCAGCAGCTGCAGGGCTCCTTCTTCTTCAAGACCAGTCCCCAAACTCCATTCGCCATGGGCAAACTGGACGAGGAGGCAGACAACAGCAAATACTTGGCCAAGTTCCATTTGAGCGACAAACACAGCGAAATCGAACAGGACTACGAGCCGCAATTGGGGGAATCCCTGGAGCCAGAACTGGAGCAGAACCACATAGACGTCGATGAGCTGGAACGACGCCTGATCTGGAGCGAGCAGGAGGCGCTCAATGAACCGCTCTATTGAGCTGCACTTTGTGATAAATTAAATATAAATAAAAACTAAAATATATTTTAAGTATGTTAAATTTAGCTGTAATTTTAATAATTTATTATACAATATAAACATTTTATTTTAATTTTTTTATTTATTTATTTTTTAATATTCTTTCCTTACATCTGCCCATGGGGCAATTTATTAAATTGTTTGGTTTATTGACTGAGAGAATAATTAATATTTTTGTATGTAAAATGGTGTAAAAAAAAGAGATTTAAATTTTTATAATTTATAAATATTTAAATAATTAATTTAAATTGTGTCTTAAATCATAAAATAGTACATAATGTAATGGGGTAAACAGGGTACTAAAGTGTAAGGACATTCAGGAATTTTGTAGAAAAATTGTTCAGAATCCGGGAGCTGGTTCGTTGGTTCAGTTCAGTAACTGGATCAATTGATTCTACTCCAAATGCTTCGACACAACTCTAGTAAGTTTAAAATTGCAAAAAATAAACCGATATTATTCTACAAATTAATTCTATAGATAAGCGCACACACACAGTTGCATTTGTTCTCATATTTTCACACATAAAGAGCGCTAAACGAGTTTAAAAGAGCGCAATAATCAGCTGATAAGACTCTTATCATAGAGAGACTCATTCTACTGCTTTTTGTTTGTATAATTTGCGATTCAGTTAAAGAACACAACTCGCAGAGGTTGGATCGCTTTGCAGTTTGCTTGCTAGTTTAAGCTAAAAATATTTCTTGTTTATTGGCGGCGATATGGCCCAAGTGGAGTGGAATCGCTTACAGTTGGAGGAGTATGTAAGTGGTATACATATTTCCCTTTCAGAGTTGGTTTTTGAAGTTTTGCTTTTATATTTGAATCAGCCGCAAAGTGTATTTGCCAAAGTGCTAAAAGGCATATGGAAAAATCCAGTTGCTGTTAAGGTTTTGCGATCAGAAACCGAACTAGAAACTGCAAGAGAAATGCGCTCACAACTGGAGCATCAAAACCTCATCCAGATTGTGGGTTTCAGTGAAACTCCCGACAATCAGCACTTAATGCTTACGGAGTGGGCAGAGAATGGTTCTATTTTCGATTACTTGCATGGCGAACCGCTTAAGAAACTAACCTTTTATGGCAAGCTCAACTGGATGCTTCAATGTGCCCAGGTAGAATCTTCAATACCAACTTCAAAACATTTTCAACTACCCAAAATGTCTACAATTTCCAGGGTCTTGATTATCTGCATGAGAACAACGTCCTGCATGGCGATCTTACAACGAATAATCTACTTCTAACGAATTCCTTTCGCACCTTGAAGATATGCAACTATGGTAACATCAACAAATTAAAATCAATCAATAAGAGCAGTTTGCCCTATACGGCACCAGAGGTTTGTACTTACTGCAGTTTAATAAATATCGAAAAATAATATTATTCATTTTATTTGTAGGTTCTGATTGGAGAAAACTATACGGATAAATGCGATGTGTTTAGCTTTGGCATTGTACTGTGGGAAATAACGACAAGGAAAGTCCCTTGCGATAATCGACCTAACCTAAGCGATATGAAAGAACAAGAGGCTAGGCATCTAAAGCATCTTATGCAACTCTGTTGGAGGGAGAATCCAAAGGATCGGCCTACAATGCAGGGATTGGCATTTCTGTTGAGCTATGATCCGCAATCAATACCGCCCATAGAATTTCTTAAAATTCGACCTCTGCCTCAAGTGACGCATGACGATTTCAAAATTAATTCTACTAAATAAATGTGGATTTTATACAAATTAATACTATAAATTAAAATTGAAAAAGATGAAATTACTCAGTATTCTTGTGCCGGTTAGATAAGCACAATTTTATGCACACAACTGCAGCTTTTCTCTTATATTTCCACAAAAAGATAACGGAGAACAAAGAAATTAATTGATAAGAGAACTACCAAATTACTTATAGTATTGAGGTAGCGATTCAGTTATTGGAGGAACTCTGAACGAGCAGGTTGTATTCTCTGAATGAATAATAAAATAAGACTTTAAGCATAAGTTGGTTTATTAAATTTATTATCTAAATATGAGTGATCGATATGTGTCATGGGATCAAATAGAATTAATAACGCCAAGGGTGAGTGTAATAACAGTTTTATACTATCGCAAAGTTTTACAATTTGCGAAGAGGTGCTCTCTTAGCACTTGCTAAGAGAATCATTATCAACGCACATTTTTCAAGTACAGGGTCTAATGACATCGTGTCACTTACTTATTTTATTAGGTGTATTATAAATACTTGATATATTGCACAATCAGCATTTTAATTGCTATACGATTTATCAGGTTGGATGCGGGGCATATGGTGAAGTATATCAAGCATATTGGAGCACCAGAAATAAAAAAATTACTATTGCGGCTAAAAGATTGTTAGCGAATAGTGGAAATGCAGCTGCCATTTCAAATGAGGTGAAAATTCTATCGACCATCAAGCATTACAATATCATAGCTCTCTATGGTATCAGTAAGGATGTGAATGATTCATCTGTTATACTCATGGAGTGGGCGGATTGTGGATCTATCCATGATTTCTTGCACTCCGAAAACAATCAGAATCTAAATGTATCCTTCAACGGTAAGCTCAATTGGCTGCTTCAATGCGCAGAGGTATGATCCATTTTAAATAGTTTTGAGCGTAAAATAATCGTGTATCCCATTTCCCAGGGCATGCAATACTTGCATGAGAGAAAAATTATGCATCGAGATCTGAAAACAGCCAACATACTTCTCACAAACGAGTATCGTACGGTGAAGATAGCTGATTTTGGTACAGTCAAATTTTGGATGACAAAAAACACAACGAATGTTGGAACTCCAAATTATATGGCACCAGAAGTATTTTTCAACAAATTAATACTTACATTACGATTTCGATGAATTAAATTTAATCAAAATTATAATTAATATATAAAACCCTTTCAGGTTGCTAACGGCCAACCATATGATGCAGCAGTTGATGTGTTTAGCTTCGCGTTCATAATGTGGGAGATATTGTCAAGGAAAAAACCATTTCGTGAATACAAAAATTTTCCAGGATACACTGTGCAAAAGAAAATTGATGAAGGTGGTGTTGAATTTATTGGATTAGTAGAGCAACCTAATAAATATTAAACTTCCCACCTTAGGAGAGCGACCTTCAACAAGCGAAGTCCTACCGTATGAAAATTCAGAGTATCTGAAGACTCTGATGACACGGGGCTGGCACAAAGACCCAAAGGAAAGACCTACAATGAAAGTATTGGCTTCTTTGTTAGGCATAGATCCAAAGTCTAAAATACCAACCGACATATTACTGGGAATTCGACTGCTGCCCTCGTCATCCGCTGATGATTACGAAGTTGATCGGTGATCTGTTGAAATTCAGAACGCTGTGCATGATTCACAATACTTATAAAGAACAAATGATTATTATTTTGAATCCAATAAATGAACTTAAAATTTTTAAATCAAACCTAGATAATTGAGTTAAGATGTATTTGGTTAGAGTTCGGTTTGGTTTCAGCTTTGCTTATAAGTAAAAATTCTTTTGCAATTCTAATTTTGATAGGGTTGGCTTGGAGCTTTGAACTGATGGAAGGAAGATTTTTAATTGACAAATTTGCCTTTGGTCAGATAGTACTATTTCGAATGTTGCCAACATTCTCATCAGTGAACTTAACAACGAAAATTTATTTATTTATTCATTTATTTATATAAATTGTATATCTTTACATGCTGCCCCGTGTAACCATTAAAAATCTAACGCCAAGCCCGCAGAACTATTCAGCTAGCACAGTTATATAAATTCGTCTGTGACCTAGGGCTAGAAACATAACCGTGACTCCTTATCAGCAGTCTCTGATAGCCGCCTAAGGCCGCACATTTCCCATGCAGAGCTTAAGGTCATCCGTAGGGAATTTAATAGTATCCAACTGAGAGGCACACAAACAGAGCATGCCCGACTCTCGCAATGCACGTGATACTCAAAGCCCTCCCGCTGCTCTGCTGGCTGCACGTTGTTAAGTGTGACCAGAGCTTACGTGGTTTTCTGCCGGAGCTGTGCGTGTTTGCTGAGCAGCAGTGTCCCAATGATCGCATCAGTTTCTGGCTGTATACCAAGTAAGTAGTTTCTATCTGAATAGACCCATTGTACAGTTATGAAGTAGATGGTCTCAAAACGCAAATTTTATCAGGCGAAGGATTCCCCCCTAGAGTTCTCGAAAGATACTCGACTTTGTATGAGACATTGGACTGATGGAGGTAATATTATTCAGAATGGGGGTCTTTTAAAAAATGGGAAAATAAAGAGGCGTAGCAGACCCCACAAAGTATATACACTGAAGAGCAAAACTGTAACACCGTTGTGATACTCTAACTTCAACTGTCTGTATCTTCTCTTCTGTTGAATGGATTTCAAAGATCTTAGTGTTGTTTTGTTTGTCAGTTAGTCTACCATATATTCTAAAAATTTGATGCCATTTGACAAGCTCGAAGAAGTATGCCAAAGCAAAATGTAAAAAATGTCAAGTGTTACAGTTTTGCACCCTTGCTATATTTAAAAAAAATTTTTTTTTATTTTAATTTTCTGTAATGTATCTACAGTTTCTTTTATTTTTTTAGTAAATCTAAGCAATTTTACATAATGTGGGTGTACAATTGTCCTGATTTAGTGTACCATTCGTCTTTTGTCCTTTCCACAACCCCATAATACCACTACGTAGGACCCCAAAATTCCCTAGCTGCTATTTTACTTGGACTCAAAATTTTTTAATTGCATTCCCATCGGGAGACAGTGTCTTTCACACAATAAATAGAAATTTGGGTTTTGACTTTATATTTTGGCCAGAAAGGACGTGCTTTGGGTCAGTTGCTCTCTAAAAAGGGCATTTTTGAGCAAAAAGACCCATTTTTCCGATAAAATTCTGGAAGAATCCATTTTAAAAAATTGTAAATATTGCTTCTTTTACTTTATACTATCAATTAAAACCAAAAGACCAACTGTATTTTGTTATTTTAAGTCTCAAAAAAACATTTATCTGACACCCTGACTGCTGTTTTGCTGTAACCATGTAAATTGCATGTAAATTGTATGGCACATGTAAAGCGCAGCAAATCAGCAGGCAACGTGTCAGGTCAATGTTGATTTTTGGCTGAAATTAACCAAAATACAGTTGGTCTTTTGGTTTTAATTGATAGTATAAAGTAAAAGAAGCAATATTTACAATTTTTTAAAATGGATTCTTCCAGAATTTTATCGGAAAAATGGGTCTTTTTGCTCAAAAATGCCCTTTTTTAGAGAGCAACTGACCCAAAGCACGTCCTTTCTGGCCAAAATATAAAGTTAAAACCCAAATTTCTATTTATTGTGTGAAAGACACTGTCTCCCGATGGGAATGCAATTAAAAAATTTTGAGTCCAAGTAAAATAGCAGCTAGGGAATTTTGGGGTCCTACGTAGTGGTATTATGGGGTTGTGGAAAGGACAAAAGACGAATGGTACACTAAATCAGGACAATTGTACACCCACATTATGTAAAATTGCTTAGATTTACTAAAAAAATAAAAGAAACTGTAGATACATTACAGAAAATTAAAATAAAAAAAAATTTTTTTTAAATATAGCAAGGGTGCAAAACTGTAACACTTGACATTTTTTACATTTTGCTTTGGCATACTTCTTCGAGCTTGTCAAATGGCATCAAATTTTTAGAATATATGGTAGACTAACTGACAAACAAAACAACACTAAGATCTTTGAAATCCATTCAACAGAAGAGAAGATAAAGACAGTTGAAGTTAGAGTATCACAATGGTGTTACAGTTTTGCTCTTCAGTGTATATTCTAGATCAGTGAGACGAGCTGAGTCGACTTAGCGATGTCCGTCTGTCTGTCCGTATGGATGAACGCTGATATTTTGAAAACTACAAAAGCTAGAGCAGTTGTTTTGGTTGCTAAAGGTAGATGTATTCAGTACGCAGATCAAGTTTATTTCAAACTGTTGATGCCACGCCAATTAAGCCAATTAAGCCGACATAACCTCGATTTTTGAACAGAAAAAATTGAACAACAAGTGTAATATTTCTAGTTACGGCACTATTAATAATAATAATTTCTTTCTCTATCTTCTGCCAAAAGTTACTCGACTTTATTCAGAATAGTGCTGCAATAGATCTTTTTCTAGATCTTCGGTACAGTTACGACATTATTAATAATACTTATCTTTCTCTAGCACCACACGAGATGCGCCGGTACAGCTGGATCCGATGGAACTGAAAGCGGAACTGTTTGAGCCACGTTTGCCGCTGAAGATACTTATTCATGGCTTCATTGGCAATCGCAGTCTGACGCCCAATCTGGAGGTGCGGGACGTGCTGCTCCGGACACAGGCAGTGCACGTGGTTTCGGTGGACTATGGGGAACTTGTGCGCTTTCCCTGCTACTATCCGTGGTCTGTGCTGAATGCGCCCATTGTGTCCAAGTGTTTGGCGCAATTTATCGATAATCTTCTGCTTGGCGGCATCTATCGGCGGGAGCAGCTGCATTTGATTGGCTTCAGCTTGGGCGCCCAGGTGGCGGGCATGGCGGCCAATTATGTGCAGCAGCCATTGGCACGCATTACGGGCTTAGATCCGGCTGGTCCTGGATTCATGACGCCCTGGAATCGGGATAAACTGGATCGAGGCGATGCTGACTTTGTGGATGTCATACACACCGATCCGTTCTTTTTCTCCATGCTGCCAGCGATGGGACACGCGGATTTCTATCCGAATCTGGAGCATCTCAACCAGCTGGGCTGCAGTTACATCAATCAGTGGAGATTCTACAACTGCAATCACTATCGAGCGGCCATCTACTACGCAGAGTCCATAGTCAGCGATCGTGGATTCTGGGCCCAGGCTTGCGGTGGTTGGCTGCAGTTCTTCAGCCAACGCTGTGGGCTCTACGCCCATGTGCCCGACACTACAATGGGCTACTTTGTCTCGCAAAAGTACGTTTAAATTTTATTTTATTTAATTGTTTATCTTATCATATTTATCAATATTTATTGCAGTGCTTCGGGTGCATATTTTCTCAGCACTTTCGATAAACATCCCTTTGCCAAGGGGCCCATGGTTGATGTGTCCTTCGAGGTATCCGAGCTGCGCATTTTTAATTGAATCTTAAAATATTTAAACAATCATTAAATTTGAATATACTATAGCCCAATTGTTTGTGATAATAATTAATAATGAAATTGCTGTTGTATTTTTTGTATAATCAAAATAATACAATACATTTAAATATAATATTTAAAATGCTTTAATATTGTTTTTTCTTGCATGGGAATTTTATTTTATTTCCATTTTCCTTTAATTTTATCCTAAAATAAAAAATATACATATTTAAATTTGAATTTCTAAAATGCCGTATTAATTTAATGTATTCCTGCAGGGCATATTAAGCTCTGGTTTTCGTCTATTTTAATTAAATTTCATTTCTAATCATATTAAATAAAAATAAATAAATAACTGTAAATATGCTGATACAAAGTCCATTATTAATAATATTTAATAGGTATTCTTTCCGTCTATTTTAATTAGATTTAATTTCTATATCATATTAAATTAAAATAAATATCTGTAATTATGCCAATACAAAATCTATTAAGAATAATAATATTTAATAGGTATTCTTGCATTTACATTTCCGTCTCTTTTAATTAAATTTTATTTCTATATCATATTAAATTAAAATAAATAAATAACTGTAATTATGCCAATACAAAATTCATTAATAATAATATTCAATAGGTATTATTGCATGGGATTTTAATTCCATAATTCCATTTTTTTTTTGTATATTTATAAAATATTTATATTTTTTATTTCCATGTAAGATTATTTGTGATGCATTAATTGAATTTGTTTTTTTTTTTTCATTTCGCTTTTATTTTATATTATTTAATTTCCATTTTACTTCCATTTTACAGCAGATTACGAATCTCGGAACACGCTTCTGTTTTCGATCACTTAGCGCTCACCATGCGAGCTTTTGTATTAATTTGCTCTGCTCCACAAACATTTCGGCTGAATGCCAACGAAAACGAAATCGGAAACCAAAACGAAAGACTTAAGGCACGAACTTGCGGCTCAGTTGCTCGCCAGCGCTCAAACGAAGCGCACGTCTCTCGCTGCAGATTTTGACATACAGACAAATGTGTGTGTAGTGTGTGTGTGTGCGTGTGTTTGCACTACTCTCGAGCACGTGCGCTGCGCTCCCGTGAAAGCCAAGATCAAGTAGTATTGGTTGTTGTTGTCGCTGTTGTTGTTGCTGTTGTTGTCGCTGGCGGGAAGTTCGCGTAATTTTGGAGTTAAAGTGCGGAATTATGTGACGGCAGCGGGAAATCGAGAGTGTTAACGAGTCCAATGACCAGCCAGCAGCAACCGGTGCATAAGAAAACCAAAACAAAATTCATAAAAAACCTTGACACACACATACACATATAAATCTATAAATATAAATAAATAAACAAAAGTTATTGTATATATATTTGTGACCTGTTAAGAGTGCGCAAAGTTTTCTTGTTTGCTGTTGTTGTATAATATCAATATCATTATCAAGTGACCCACATTGAATTGAACTTTGCTCGCAATGCCGACACACTGTGCGCACAGTGGCACCGCAACAATTTGCCTGCTCTTGTTCATCTGCTGCGTCTTTCAACTTGATTTTGCCGGTTTGTGCTAAAAAGAAATTTATACAAAAATAAATTAAAATAAATACCAATATGCATATCATATTTATGTATGTTAAAACTTTTACTTTCGCTCTGACTCTGACTTTGTGCCTTTTTTGACCATGGCTGATTGCCTTTTGGGTTTTTTACCTTTCTTTTGAAATTGGCGTTGTCATCGCGGTCTGTCCGTGTTGTTTTTGTGTTATGTTGTTGTTGCTGCCGCTTCTCATTGGGGCGTGTTTAGTTTTTTGTTGTCATTTCAAATTTGCGTCAACTGCTTAAATAGTTGCACAATTTTCCATTTTTAGTTTTGTTTTATTTATGCATTGCATTGGCTCATACCGCATTTCCATTTCCATCGTCGACCTTGCTTCATTTATTCGCATTTTGAAACTGAAATCGATTATTGTTTATGGGCGACAGCTGTTTAAGGTTGATGCTCTCAATATCACGTACAACTGACAACAGACAACTGACAACAAGCACTTATTACTATTATTTTTAGCTACTTATTTGTTTGGCCAACACTTTTTGTAAAGAGAGACACTTGTTTGTTTTCATAAAAACCATGGCTAAGCCCCGGCACAGTGACCAGCATCCGTTGAAAATGTGGCACAATTGCTGCAAATTAAATTTCTTTTTACAATATAAATATCTATTTATATATGCAGTTGGTAATGATTTATTTTAGGCACAAAATAAAATTATTATTTATTTAAATGCAGTCCACATTGGAATTACATTAAATTAAACACAACAAAAAATTGTGGATAAAAAAAATGAAATAAACGCAGTATTTGCAGCTGAATTTGGGAAAACCCCAGAAAAAAACCCAAAGCAAATATATCTAATTGTGTTTTTAGTTTAATAATATAATTATACGTTTTTTTATTTATTTAATTGAATTAAGGAAATTAAATAATAGATGAGTTTTACTCCAGATAAACTTTAGGTTAAATTAATAAATATCTAAAAAAAAATGAACCATGTTGAATTTTAATTCCATATCTGGCCTAAAATAAACTTAAATATATATTTTAATTTGTATATTACAAAAATATCATATAACCGGAAATATGAAAAAATTTAATAAAACTAAATTTACAATAGAAAAATGTCATATTTAATTTAAGCAGTATCATATTATTCTATTATTCATATTATATATTTGCAACCACTGTGCATTGGGTCACTCGAGCAGGAGTGTAAGTTTTTCACTAGTGTCATTGTTGTTATGATCGCTGTTTGTTGTTGTGGCTGATTTTGTTGTCTTCGATTGTGGCTATGAATGCTACGCATGTCTTCAGTCCAAATTTGTTAAGTATGTTTGTATATACATACATATGTATATATACATATACTTTTGACTCATCCGTAACAAAAAAGTGCTTCATCATTTGCGGCTGTTGCCTTGTCTGGTGTCAGTTGTGTTGTTGCTGGCCCAGTTAATTAATTGCCTTACAGCTACTTAGCTGACTTCAGCTACCGTTCAGTTGCAGTTTTAATTACTCATAATATCATTATTCATATAATATATAAATTAATTGTTTTATTTTATTTTCATTTTCGTGAATTCAGACGTTTGAACATGCGCCTGCACCTTGACACCCTTCGCTGCTCTCTTAATTCGCAGTCTTTCGCAATAATTGCGGCTTTAAATTATAAATTATGCCAGTTAGTTAATAGTGATATCACAGTAGCATTTATCGTTGTATATATATGTGTGTGTGTATGTTGCTGTTCTGTGTGGGCTCAAGGGGCGTATGCGCAACACAAATATGCGTGTCATGATGGCCAAAGTCAAGTGGCCAGTTAGCTGTAATTATAATGCTACGAAGTCGCTGCACCTAGATAAAACAACATTAAATACTTACTTGACATTTGGTTTGAAATAACAAAAAAGCAGAGGATACAAGAAAAAAACATTAATTTTATTACAAATATGCTTTTGATTTATGTTGATTTATTATTATTGCGCTTGAAATATATTGGCTTTTTCTGCAGTAGCAATTTATTTAATGTGTTTGGGGTTTGCCACAGTTGAAACCTTAAAAATAATATATTTTTTGTATTAATAATAGAGTTTGTTTTATTTAATTTTCGCTTTTGCTTGGTATAAATTCTCCTTAATCTGTCTTAAGCTGTCATGCCATTTAGGTTAAAAAAAATATATATATTTACATTTGAAAATACTTAGCTAAATAACTTTAACAGCTTGGATAATATTGAAATATATTCAATTATTAATTATAATTTCTATCTCTTTCCATTCAAAAAATGTTCAAAAATCGAAAACTAAATTTATTATACTACAGCTATTTATTTTAAAGCGGTTCGCTTGAGATATGATCAAAGTAAATAGCTCAAGTTTCGCATAATTGTAAAATTAAATTTTAATTAAAAAATTGCAAAGTGTCGACCAGCAGATATATTAATAAATATTAAAAATGATTATATAGTTATAAGAAATTCCACAAGCTGCAACTATTTAAATTGCAAAAAAATTTAAGAAAAATATTGGCCTGACCTTTGTTTTATTTACGAAGAACAAATTTTTTCAGCAAACGGAAATTCGGCTTTTAGCCACAAAAAAAAATGCTACATGTTGGCCTTCACTTTAGACTTTTAAAAAGTTTTAATGGACATTCTAATTATGCAACACGCAATAGCAACATTTGCCTAGACAATTAGCTCTAACCAGCCTGAAAGAATTATATTACCAGTTAAGTAAGCTAAGTAACAACTATAAAATCAACTGATATTTATGTAAGAAGTTCAGATTTATAACGCTCATAAATTGCAACATTATGTGGCATGGTTTATAGCACTTAAACCCGAATCGTAAATTGAAAACTTTTTAGGCTCAAAAATTCAAATAAATTTGAGTAATTTCCTTTTGAGGCCACAGATTGATTATCATAAAAACCCACAAAAACTGTTGTTAAATGAGTCATAAAAAATCCGCAACATAAAAACCTACAAAGCAACAAATTAAAACTGAAAAGAAAACCACAGATTGAAAGATGGGGAAGAAGCGATAGCTAGGTGTATTGGTAATAAAATGAAATGTGAATATAAATAATAAAAATAAATAAACAATTGCCTCTTTCGCTTGCAGCTAATAACAATAACACGATTTGGCCAAATGATGAGCATTTCTGCAGTTGCAAGTTGTTGTTGTTGTTATGGCCAACTCTGACGTCGCTTCCGCTTCCGTTTTGGGGTTTCTGGTGCAATTTTGTAGCTGTAGTTGCTTTTTATTTTTATTTATTTTTATCTGGCAAAATATGCTTGGCTTTGGCTTTTCCGGCATTTGCATGGAATATCCAAATTTCGACACAGTTTCTGTTCATTTTTTGCGCCGAAACAAAAGCCAGAGGCAGGTTAATTGGCATGCGTAATACATACCTATAAACTGTGGCCCAAGTACACGTCCAAGTCGCAGTCGCAGTCGCAGTCACAATCCCAATCTCAGTCACAAATGTGGCCAAGTTATGCAATCGCAGCACAGTTCAGTCGAGTTCAGCTCGGCTCAGCTCAGCTGGATTGCCAAGTGAAACAGAAAATCCGACAAAAGTCGCCACAATTGAGGCATAAAAGCAACACGTTGCGGTCCATTGCAGGCGGCGGGGGCCGGGGATAATCGACTTGGCTGATCATTCAGTTGTATCATAATGCAGACTAACTGAAATTACGCACTCTCTCTTAACTCTTCTCAATTGTTGCCTCATCTCAGCTCATCTATTGTGACAACATATCAGACATGGAGAGAGTTATCCATCTGTGCCATCGGGTATATAGTCTTACCGTCTGGCCATTGCATGCCCTAAAAGGCACATCTAATTTCCCCCCAGGTACTGATCAGCCAAGCTGCAACTGCCACATGCAACGGCAACTGGTTGCAACTTATTGCAACATCGTGTAGCTGGTTTAACGACTCCGTCAAGTGGGCCAATTGTCTATGACAAGTTCGTTAGCTGAAGGCCGATTCTCCAAAAAAATCATATAGAATTATTAACTTTTCAAATTGCGCGCCATTAATATTCAAAGCACAATGTCGACGTGATTTTGCAGGAATTACCTAAGCATAAAAATTAGTTCCGTATTATCCAAACGTCAAAATTTATTATTTGATCTAATAAAAATATAGAAAAAATTGATTATTATTTTTTTATATTTTTTTTTAATTAGAATTTAATTCAATAAAAGTCTAAACACAAATGGACAGTTTAAGTTAAGAGTGTTACCGGTATATTGTCTTAAGTTTCGTGGCAGAAATATCTATATATATAAATATATCAATTTGAATTAGTCTAGGAATTATTAAATATTAATAACTTTTGAACGATTTCATATTTCCGTCGAAAATTTTAAATTAATATTATCAATGTTTCAAAATGAATCAGCAAAAAACTTGACAAAGAAACAATCAAAACAGATTTAAAATATTCATAATCGGAGCGTATTTATCAAATATACGAATCACAATAAAATTATTGCATCAAATATCGTTGTTTAAAAATTAAAAAATAAATTACAGCTGAAAAAATACAATTTATATAGCATTTCTATGCTAACTTGTTTTTGAGCAAATTTCTACTACATTAATAAATGGAATGTAAACCACAGCAAAACATGTTCAACTTTCCCAGATGTTGTTTTGTTAATAAACTTTAATTGATTGTCGATTAAAAATAAAGCTTAAATTGTTGTTTGTTCACAAACTTGAACACTGCCACGCCTTCATCTGCCGACTTGGCCATTTTTATCTGCAGCTTATCTGTCAAACATCATCTCAAACATTAAATGAGATCATTGGAATAAAGCTTACCCGCTGCCTGGGATGACTCAGACTTACGTACACCCGCGGACACCCGTGGGTATTCAAATGTACTCATTTGAGTGCGAATATTCATTTGGCAGTTATGTCACGTGGGATATAATAATATAGCTGCCACAAGCCACAACAAACCCAACCAGATTAACAGTAACAAAACGAGTGTAAGCTGCCCCAGGCGTACTTCCGTTATATTGGATGGGTCGGGAGGAGTATTGTGTAGGGGGAGGCCTATCGCTATTGCTGAGTTCCCTATTCCGCTTGACTTTTACTTTTGCACAATTGCAGTTGGAGCTTTGGCAAATGTTGCAATTGCATGTTGCTTGTTTTCATGTGGCGTGTGGCATGTGGCAAGTGGCAAGTGGCAAGTGGCACATTGGCAACATTCAATGTCGCCCGCAGATTATTATGCAATTGCGCCGAAAACAAACTCGTTTCGTCACAGTCAGAGACAAAAATATAAATTAGGTAGATGTCGGACGCAACCGACAGTTAAATAGCTTGAATCCTACTTTTCAATATCATACGAGATGCTAGAGCAATGCTTCTTCTTACTTTTTCTCTTTTTAATCAATATTGTTACTTCAATAACTTTTGTGTTTAAGAATTTTAATGCACTTTTCACGATAGATAAATATAATGGTAAAGAGTTCATAGTGTGAGCTACAACTTTCTATATTTCCAATTACGTTTATTTTTGTTTTTATTGATTTGGGCGTAAATGGGGCGTGGTTATCAACATTTGAAATAAAGCTGTTTTGCTTATGGTAAACAACTATATTAATTTAAAACTTAATTACTCTAGCTCTAATAGTTTTTGAGATCAATACGTTTACCTAAAAGGACAGATACACGAAAGAACGCTGAATATATTCGACTTAGATGGACGACTGCTTCTGGGTTTTACAAAACGTTATTTTTTGTATCAACCCTGTGTGTACCTATTTTAGGGGTACAGGTATAGCTAATGTTGCAACTAATTGAATTTTACCGTTTTTCAGCTGGACAAAATCAGGCTGTGGTGGCAGCAGCAGTTGCCGCTGGCCAAAATCAGTCGCAGGTTTATATAACCGAATCTTGCCTAGAGAAACCCTATCGCTGTCCGCATCCAAAGATACAGTTCTATCTGTACACGCGTCGCACACAGGAAGAGCCCGAGTTCATCAATGTTCTGGATGCCAATTCCCTGTACTATTCGCACTTTAATCCCCGACATTCCACCAAGATCATCATACATGGCTTCGGCGGTGGTCGCATGCTCAGTCCCAGTCCGGACTTGAGGGAGGCGTACTTCAGTGTGGGCGATTACAACATCATCATTGTGGACTACAGCAATGCGGTTAAGGAGCCATGTCTGAGCCAAATGGAATGGTCGCCCAGATTTGGCAGTCTGTGCATCTCACAGCTGGTCAAGTATCTGGCGCGTCATCCACGCGGCGTACAGCCCGATGATCTGCACTTTATCGGCTATAGTGTGGGTGCTCATATAGCTGGATTGGTGGCCAATTTTCTGAAGCCGGAGGAGGGTAAAATTGGCCGTATTACAGCCTTGGATCCCACCATATTCTTCTATGCCGGCGCCAATAACTCCAGGGATCTGGACACCAGCGATGCGCACTTTGTGGATGTGATGCACACGGGTGCCGGCATTCTAGGACAATGGCATTCCAGTGGCCATGCCGACTTCTACGTCAATGGCGGCACTCGACAGCCAGCCTGCGTGGGATCGGCTACATTGTTTCGTAAGAAAAATACTGGAAAAATATTGCTAATCTGGGTACTAATTGTATTTTTATATATTTGCTAGAAACCTTGGCCTGCGATCACACCAAAGTCACGCCATACTTCATAGAGTCCATAACCAGCACACGTGGTTTCTATGCCGGACCCTGTCCCAATCTATTCACTTACCTGATAGGATGGTGCGAGCCCAAGGACACCGAATACGTGCTCATGGGGGAGCACTGTACGAACAAGTAAGCGCAGCCTATATAGAATCTGTCTTAAAATTAATTATTCCCAGTACAGATCTTGAAACCGACATATATTTTTGAAGAATATGTCAAATATTTGAATGTATTCAATTGTTAAATTATCGATAGCGCCCACTTTCAATGTTCTTCTAGATACCTCGTGTTTAATACTTTTGTTCTGTATATTCTACTTTCTATACATCTATATTCTATTTTCTATTCTATTTCTTACAGAGCACGTGGCAATTACTATGTAACCACCAATGCGAAGGCTCCATTTGCCCGAGGCTTTCCTGGAAAGGGGCGTTCGAATGGCGAATACCAGGGCGTGCGATGATAGGATAATATTGAGGTTAACTGACATATATACGAGAATGATATCAAGTTATATATTCGTTATTATAGCACTCTTGTGATTTTAGTTTGTTTCCTAATTATTGTAATTAATTTGTATTTATTATTTTGCGCTGAGTTTTTTTCGTAGTTTTACTGCCGCCATCCATTGTCCGCGCCTTGTACAAATCTTAATCTAATCATGACTAGTTTTAAGTTGAAATTGCTGGAATTAGATGAAATAAATAAAAGTTGCTTTGCTTGTTTCTCTTTTTTTGTTGGCATAATTGTATTTTGTTTTTTTTTTTTGTATTTATTTTTAACATGTTTTTCACTTTATTGAATTCCAAATACATTTTCCTTGGGGGTATAATTTGTTAAGCCTTTATATGTACTCGTTATACTGTAGTTTGTGTAGTCCGGTTTCAATTCATAAATAAATAGTTTATATGCGATTAAATGAATACCAATTACAGTTGTAACATAATTTTGAAACATTTTTGAGTAGTTTTGCTTTTGGTATATACTTATTTTTCAATAGGTTTCATATTATAGCATCAAATTATACAACATGGGCGGGTGTTGCCAGAAAAGGGAGCTTGCTTAGTTTAATTTTAAATGTATATATTTATTGATACATGCATTGTTGAACGAAACGCACAAGAAACACAAAGAATGTTTGAAAATCTTAAGAAAATTATTTGTTTTATATATTATATACACTTGAGTTGGGAATATCCTATCCAAAGTGAACCAAACCATGCGCTATAATTCGCTTCAAACTAGCTTCGAACGTGTTCGAAGCAGCATCGAACACCGAACACATACTTGTTTGGCGCCTCTTCTGTTGTCATTTTGGAGAGGATATTGTTACAACAGTTTTCCGCAGTTATTTTCAAATTTATAGGGTATAGATCAGTTTGGTTGCATGCGTTGTGCGTCTATATATCTGACAATGTGTGAGTGTTTAGTAGTTAAGTTGCAGACACACAGTAATACCGTTTACCGTTTCGTTTGAATGCTACTTAAAATGATGTACTACATTTTAAACGTGCTTATGCTGCCAGTTTAATGGTTAATTTCGTTTTAATTGTGGTGTTTAGTTTTTATATATGTTTTTTATGTACACTTAAATTACTCACAAAAGCATTTAATGATGGCATTTAGCTATGTTTTTCGTATATACAGACTGTAGTTCTATTTCGTAAATATTTCGATATTCGATTTGTATTTGGTGCATAGTTTTCAACAAAAAACACTGTGGCTTTTCGTTAACGCATTGGTTATTATTGTCCACACAGCCTTGAGAGCTTTTTGAGGCCTCTCAAAATAATTCAAAATTAATTTTAATAAATTTCAGATGTTTGTATTCGATTAAATGACCTGTGAGAGCCTCTTTCAAGTTGATCTCTGCAGTCAAGTATGGTCTATTTATGGCATAATAACTACATAGTTTGAGAATTCATATTTAATGTCTATGGTTTCTCATATATACAGACTTTTATTCAAATAATGTTAATATTACACATGCGCCCCAGTGGCCAGTATTGTTTTAACTTTTGGCTACACAAAGAAAATTTCTAAACATTTAAATAATATTATGTTTGCTTAGTACATGAACAAATCTTATTAACTAGGTATTGTCGATTTCACAAGCAGTTTTTGCTTTTGCTGTGGTTTTTCGTTTGTTATGTTAGGCAATAACGATTAAAATTTATTATAATATTTTAACTAGTTCTAGTGCATAATATAATATTTAAGTATAATTATTATATGCATATTTAGTTAATTATATAATATTTTATATGTATACTCTGCTCTGTACAAATTACGGTATAAGAATTGACTCTTTTAGTTAGAAAATTTTCACATTTTTTAATACATAGTGATTTAATTGTGAATAATTTGATTTAATATTAATTTTATATGTAGTATTTGCTAATACATTTATATGTTTTTATTATAATATACATTTAATATGATTAATTTGATTTTATTATAATTTAATTTAATTCTGAATTTAGAGTTTTATTAATATTACTACAGAAAGTAAGTGCGTCTAAATTAATATTTAAATATGTAAAAAAAAATAATATTAATAAAGTGCTTTAGGTTTAGAAAGTGCTTTAAAAAGATAAAACAGGTAAGTGCGTTAAAATTATTGTAATAAAACAAAGTTCGATTTATTTAAATATTAAAACAATGTGCTCAAACTTAATATAAAGTGCAATAAAATATATCAAAAATAAAACAAAACAGTAATTCAATTGTTTCAAATAATTTTGTAATTTATTTAATAACACTTTAATTTTTATTTATTTATAAGAATTTTGAGCATTATTTTCCAAGTGTTTTTGAAGACCAATTCTGAGGTTATTGGCGTCTACTACTAACTAGCTCTAATCTGCTAATCTTATTACCTTCAGTACCCAAGGAGTGCAATACCTTTAACATAACTAACTAAGGTTTATAAATGTGCATATAGTTGATTAGTAAGTACATTTATAATTTATACAATCGTTTTGGGGGAATTTATTTTAATGTTTATGATTCGTGCCGAACATCAACAATTGCTTATGAATTATAGTATATTGTTGTAATTAAAATGTAATGCTTTTACTTAGATAATAATGACATTGAGAGCCAAATACTCTAGCATTTTAATATAGAAGAATATCATCAACGGTAATAAAACTTGCAGTTCCTCGACTGGCAAAGTTAACAACAATTTTTCCTATATAATTTATATGTACTGTATTGTATATATAGATGTATTATTATCATATAATAATATTTTAACGCTTTGAGACGTGCTGTGTGCCTGGGATTATGTCTTTATGATATACACATATGTTGAATACACTTTCGTTTTTATTTTATTTTGTAAATAGAAATTGGCTGAAGCGACGCTTAAAAGTAGGCTATAGATTTCCAGTTTAACGAGTGTGCGTGTATGCGTGTGAGTGAGTGTGGGTGTTCGTGTGTGTAAATGTGCATATGTAGTTGCTCTGTTAGGTACATAGTTTCATTGTGTTAGTGTAGTTGAATTGTCGTCTGTTCGTTTGTAATAAGTGTTCTCTATAGAAATTCGTTGAACATGCCCAATTTTCGGGCTCTTACAGCATTTCCACTTCGTCTATGAAATTACGGTAAAAGCTCCCTAATACATATAGTTCTGTATACTTTAAATATAACACGTAGAGTATTGACCGTAACGAACTCAAAGCGAACAACAAACAATAAACAATAAACGTCGAACGACAAACAATTTGTGGACTACAACTAAAAGCAAATTGTATATAGTTTAACAGTTAATCAGTTAATCGGTTAATCGGTTTATCAGTTAATCGGTTAATCGGAAAACGCTCTACTGCTGCTGATAGGCCTGCTGCTCGTAGGGATTCGTGGTGTTTGGCTGTTGTGCTTGCGTGTAGTCAGGGGCAAAGTTGTTTCCGGTCACATCGCCATAAGATGGCGGCGGGGTATTCATCGGTGCACTGGCCGCCATTGCAAATGGATTGTTCGCCACGTGTCCTGTGGCGCCATAGCTAACGGTATTCGACTGCTGCATTTGACTCTGCTCCGTGTACTCCGGTGCACCCTGAAACCACAGAGAATTGAGTTTCTGACCCTTGACACCTGATTGAGTTACTTACAAATGATGTCTCCTTCATGTAGTCGCCCTTCATGCCCGCCTGGCTGGGATCGTCGCCATGTGTAATGGCGCCAGCTGGCGGCGCCCATACCTGCTGCTCCTGGGGCGGAGGCTCAGCCCAGGGTTGCAGCTCGCCCGAGGCAAAGATGCCGTAGAAGGTGCAGCCGATCAGATGCACACAAGCCGCCAGAGTAAACACAAAGGTCCAGCAGCCAGTGGGCTGTAGAGCAGCAAAAGTAAGGGAATTTATTCCAAAGATATTCAACTCTACTTAAAACTAAGTATTTCAAAACCAGCTGAGTTTAACAAGATTTTGAAAGCTTATAATTATAGATTTATGTATTACGTTAGTTCTATTTTGGATATTTACCCACAAATAATAAATCAACTCAAACTGTAGAGGAAATAGAAGATAGAAGATCGAACTTAAATGAGCAAACACTGCATCTAATCATAAAGGTTTGTAGAGCTGTTCCTATTGTATTTTTTAAGGCTTATAATACAAGCGAAAAAAATATTAAAGAGCTCATTTAACTAAATCAAATTGAAATGCTAGGGATGCTAATCCCTAAAAAAGAACCTTGAATTATTTTGCCTATCAATATCAGTTCTTTTACTTTAATTTTTAGACCATGCGATCGATAAATCTACTAGTTTAAAGTTGCAATAATCTGAATAAGCTCGAATTATAAAAAATAATTAAAAACGATTCTGTTTGGTATGTCTACAACGTCACCCACCTCAAAAACGCATTCACTAAACGCATTCACTAATTTATATTAAAGATTCTCATTTTAAAACTTATTTATTTGTTTTTCACTTACGTTCTTCTGTATGAGCCCGTCCAGCGCATAGGGCACTATGATGCCAGCCAGGGTGCCAATGCCGTTGGATAGACCCATCAAGATGCTCGCATAGCGAGGCGCAATATCCAAATGGTTCACATTATAGCCGGAGATGGCAAAGCCACTGAAGGCCACGCCACAGGTCAACGCAAACATGGCGCCAGTCTGCAAGCATTAAAGAAATATTTCAACTATTCTGCTTTTCCAATACCTTTCGCCCACTTACCGCTGTTGAGGAATGAGCTACGAAGAGGAAGAAGAGACCCTCCATGCCAAAGCCGCCGCAGTTGAAGAGCTTGCGCACATTCGTTGTGGACAGAATGCCGTTCTTACGCAGATGATCCGCCAGCATGCCCCCGAAGGGCACAATCGTTGTCATGATCAGATGGGGCAAGGAGCCCACAAAGCCCGCCTCCTCCACCTTGAAGCCGAACTTGTGTTTGAGAAACGCCGACTGGAACAGCACCAGCAAATAAAAGTTCCAGGAGCGGCAGAAATTCGCCACAATAATGGCATGCACGGGCGTGGAACGGAGAATTTCCCTCCATGGCGTGGTCTTGAACGATGGCATCGTGGGATTGGCCGATTCTCCCAGCGACTTTTCAATGTACTTCAGTTCGGGTATGCTAATCGCTGGATGCTTGCGCGGATTCTCAAAGCACAGCCAGAGCCAGAACATGTACCAGATGATGCCGAATGTGCCGTACGCGTAGAACGGTGCCTGGTACCCAACGGCATCTGCCAGCAGACCGGATAGAGGCAAACCCACAACGACACCGGCATACGAACCCGAGAAGGCCAATGTGGCCAGGCGAGAGCGTTCCATGGGTGGCGCCCAGAAACGCCAAATGCCATGACAAGCCGGATATGTTACGCCCTATAAGAAGGGAGCAAAAATGTAGCAAAACCTATCAACCAAAAAAATCACAAAAAACAACCCTAAACCCATGCTCAGAAATCGCATTAAAAGAAATGCTTTTGTTGTGTGTGCGCTGAGCTCAGAAGATGTTTTCGTTTCATAAAGCAAACATGTCGTAATCCTTCATCCTTTGATCTCAACAGAAAACAGCATCAAATTCGATTTCGGTTTTGATTTTCAGTTGCTTTTGCCACTTACCTCGAAGAGTCCTTGCAACACGCGCACACAAATCACAAAGTGTCCATGCAACAGCGGCATGGCTAACGGCACAAACAAATGCAACGTGGCGGAGCTGGCTATGGAGAGGCCAAAGATTTTGTTAGCCGGAAACTTGGATGCAATAAAGCCGCCGGGTATCTGCGTAATCAGATAGCCCCAAAAGAACGATGAGTCCACGTGGCTTTCCACCGCAACAGTCCAGTTCATGAACACATGCTAAAGCGTCGGAGAAAGAAAGGGAAAGGGAAAGAGAATGATGTTACACAAAAGAGCACGGAATCATTAAAAACTGCCGCGGGGCTTTATTAACGAGCGTCAAGCGAATGTATATTGTACGTGGGAGAGTGTGGGTGTAAGTGGGTGTGGTTGATGTTTTGTGTGTGACTTTTGAGTGATATGAATACCCACACATTCAGTTACACTCTAATTGACAGCATTTTACTGTCAAATGAAGCAAATTTTACATCCCGTTTCCATTTTTTTTTTATGTATATCTTTTCGCTATTCCTCCTTGCATACGAAGAGCTCCGCAGTTAAAATTGGTTATATTTGGTATATTAAATTCTTTACAAAGTATGTTTAGAGTTATTAGAACCCGACCATCTCTTTTTTATACTTCAAACTCCTTCAATCCATTATCTTTTAATTTTTCTCTATATATCCTTTCTGCGCCAGGTAGGTAGGGACCTATTGTTTGTTCTCATACTTTTCAGACTTGCCTTCGCTTTTTTTATTCTTCATAACTCGATCTCTTCCAAAAGGGGTTTGATGGTACTCCTCCCTCAATAATAGTTATAATAGATACCTATAAGTACCTTTTCTTTGTTCTCCTTAAGGTCTTCCTAGTCTACTCTCTTTTTCCTACTTTTCTAAGTCATGTCAACCAAGTAGGCTCCCCTCCGTTACATAACTGATACAAAATTATATTGCATATTAGAAATCGATAAATAATTATCACCAACTGTGCCTTCCCCCTGTTCTGTCACTGCTTTTACTTCTTCTTCTTTTCAAACCGATCATCTCTCCTCCAAAATCTCTTTATCCCACTACCCACCCTCTCACTTAACCGTCCACTTCTCTGATAACTATTTTATAGGAAGTAATGGAAAATACAAGAAACCCCAATGCGTTTCATTCGGTTTTCCTGGATTTCACTTACCCCGGAAGACGCTCCCTTGAGTTTGGCGGCGGACATGTTGCAGCGCATGCCGAAGGCGATCATGAATCCAATGCAGGCCATGGTGGCGATTGTATAGCGGGCCGGCATGCAGGGGCATTCGGCCTTGCAATACTTGTCGATTTTGCGTAGCGGTGGGCGTTCGATCTCCTCGAAGGAGGCGGGAGAGTCGGGTCGATCGTCGTCATCGTCATAGGCATAGCCGCCGCCGGGGCCACGCCCCTCACGCTCGCCGCCTGCCATCGCCTCATAGCCGCCATGTCCGCCATGATAACTCTGCGCTATTTCGAATTTCTCCATGTTTGGCTTCATGCTGCGGGGGAAGAGAAGACGAAAGCGGGCATAACTCATGCCAATTAGTGATGCGGTCAAGCAACAGGTGAGACAGCAGAGAGAGAGAGGAGTGAGAGGTGTAAAACACAAATATTTTCAGCTTGTTAGAGCAACAACAACCCCTGGTTGTGTTGAATTCCCCAAGGCATTTGCTGTCAGGAGGGTTCATGCGATTGAAATTGAATTCAATTTTATTAAGTGCTGATAGCAGCATTGGGACTCAGGTAAGAACGAGCGCTGTTATCGCTTACATTTCATTTTATAAACTCATTCAATTTGATTTCTTTGATTGCGGCTTAAAGTCGGCGTTTAAATATCACAGTCAAAGCACTTGTCAAACGCTGATTGATGACAGTGTGAGAGCTGGTGGCTTAATGTAAGCCGATACTGAGCAGAGCCAAATGCTACACCATTAACCCAGGAGTCTAAGTGACACATCAACATTGATAACCTCATCGGCCCTAGCTGCTGCCATTCGCATTTTTTCCTCATAAATATCCAGACAAACGCCACCGAAAAGTATGCAATACAAACTAATAAGCAGCCAGCTTCTTCAACCTTTCCCCTCCCTGCTCATAGACAAAACTCCGCTGTCGCCAATTGTCACATAACTCAAATGTCTGCCATCGAAAGCTACCCTCGTCTGGTCACGCATCCTCCACTTGGGTATTATGCCTTGACCGACTTTAATGCCGGCATGTCTGACGCCAATTTTATGCGCTCTCTAGACTCTTTATTCCTACATCTTAGCTGTAGCTTCCTTGAAGCTTGGCAGAATGTTTGCCAGGCCTTGACATGGAAATAAATGGCATACGATGACGACATCGAAAACAACTTGTATGTGGTTTCTTAGACACTGCCAATTGCCACATAATATATTTGTTCCATCAGCAACAATTAGATATGTCTATTTATACGCATTAAGCATACACTAACATTAGAAACTTCATTAATATCAATGAAGATCAGGAAAAGTTGTGTAAGTTTGAGTTGCACACGCGCAACAAACATGTTGCGTTCAAACTTAATTCAAGTTAGGTTCGAACGGCGAAGCTTAAGATCAAACGCAGCTCAGCTTGAATTTGAATTTATGTATGCCTACTATGTGTGTAAGCTAGCAGACAATTTTGTTTATATTTTGATTATTTATTTATTTATATAAATAATTTATTTAAAAATGTATTTAAAATAAGTGCTGTTGTGTTTTTATTTATGTTTCCGTTTAATGCTGAATTTGAGCATGGTTGTGTATGATCGAACTTGATCGAACCTGAGAGCCGCAACGCAGCTCAAGGCTCAAGTTGCAACAGATAAAAGAAAGCTAAATTTGTATTCTTTAATAATTTATTTACCTAATATAGCAAAATACGTATTGCAAAATATATTTATATATTTTTAATGCTGCTTTTAAATATCTTGTTGCTTGTGTTGTTTATTTATTAGGCTAGAATGCCATTTATTTGTGCTGTACTAACTAAAACTTCGCCTTAAACTCCAACTTAAATATTTAAAAATTTGTTGTAGGAGAAACCTTTAATCCATAAGTTTGATCTGATAAAATTTCCTATTTTAAAAGTGTATAATTTATTCGCTTTATTCGTTGCAACTTTTATGCAGTGTTTTCACTTGTCGCTGCTGCCGCGAAACTTTTTCAGCCACTTGTTTGGCGCGTTTGATTGTCAGTAAAAATTTTGCAGACTTTTTGGCGCCACGTAGATTATGGCTAACTGGCGCCAAGGCAGACGAAAGCCAACGAAGACAGCAGCCAAAGGAATGCCAAATTGAAGGTTGTCTTCTTGTGTGGGCTTTAACATTTTGGCCACAAAGGCGCGCCCATTAGGCAAGCATTTCGATTTAAATGGCGCAAATGTTTGAGTTGGCTTGTCAACAGCATGACAACGGCACCAAGTGCGTAAGCGAGAATTTATTTAACTCCGCTGGCAATTCTAATTTCATTTGCCAGCAGCAACAATGGGACGAAGAGGGGAGCAGAGCGGAAGTGAGAGTGAGAGTGGCTGCAGTATTCTGAGCAGTGTTGCCAGGTTCGCTTTTTTCCCCGTTCAATCTGGCTGTTTTTAAAGAGCATTTGCTAGACAATTAATGAAACTGCGTAAAGCCGAAATTCTGGTCTTTTTTGGGATTTTTCTTAAATATTATAAAATTTGTGGAAAAATGGGAAGCAAAATATAGATCTGCCGTCATTATTTTAATCGATATTTGTACATATGCCCATAACACCCTTAATGGAAAATACAATATCATTTGTAGAGTAAAAAAGCAATATTGGCTATATCTTTCTTTGCATACGTTATTTTCGTTATTAAATATTAGAGAGAAATTGGTAATGTGTCAAGGGTTAGTTGGACAAATTTGATAAACGACTTGAAGCAAAATCAAAGGAGTATGCTGAGTAAAATTTATTTATTTTAAAATATTTTGAACATGTATAAATTTGTAGGTATAATATTTAATGAACAAAAAAAAAACCAACGATATTGATGATATTGTGATCTCAATTGTTGTAGAAAGCATAGAATCTTTAGAATAAGTTAGCTGTTCTCTGTTTTATTTTTAAGCAGAATTAATTTTTATTTGATTCTCGCTAAAACAGCTGTTTTTCCTTTAATCAATTGGCAACACTGGTTGAGACTGAGAGTGGCTGTAGCATTGTGAGTGTCTTGAATTCAATTTCTTCGCGCCTCGCGGCTACGAGTGGCTCGAGCCACTTGAGAGAGCAACTCGACTTCAGCGACAGATCTACAAGGAGCTTGGTATGGTTAAAGAGAGCACTCTTTGTGCTTGTATGTGTGCGTGTGTGTGTGTGTGTGTGTGTGTGTGTGTGTGTGTATGGGTAAATACTTGTGGGTAACTTGGCAACCATTGAATGCTCGTAAAAATCAATTTCATTTGCGTGCAAGCTTTTGAATTTCAAGCATCAACACGTCGGCTGTTGGTATGCGATATGCTCTTCTATTCTTCTACTCTTCTTCTATTCTCTCTTATTATTATACAACTGGCTCTGTTTTAGTGTCCGCATTCCTTAATGACAAGCGTCGCTCTCACCTATTGTTCCAGTTTCTAATTTACCATGCCAGCAGTACAGAAGGTCCTTGAGAAATCAGTTGTTCGATATTGCGCTGGCTGCCGAGCTCATAAAATTGCATGCCACAAATACTCTTCGTTTCGCTCTGTTGCTCAATATGCTCTTATGACTTTATTGTGTGTTTGCCGGCACATGACTTGCCACACCTCCCCCGCCTCTCACTCCGCCTCTGCCCCGCCCCCGCTGAAGCACGTGCTGCTGCTGGCAACGTGCACGGAATTCCTGAGGCATCGTCTACGTCTCGGCATGCCGTTGCGTTCATTCACTAGCTAACGGACTGATTGACTGACTGACTGATTGACTAACTGATTGACTAGCTGATTGACTGACTGACTGAAGCTGCACTCACTTTAATAACTTGTTAAGCATGCCAATAAATTTACAACTTTCCGCTGAGAGACGCAGCGACACGTGCCCAACTTTCGCGACGCTGCTAAAGCTCTGTCTGTTGCCACCTAAGCGCTGCTGCCGGGGAAATCCCTCCCCTTCCCGCTTCCCATCCCTTACTTCATCCCCTTCTCTTATTTTGGCTTTAAAGCATCAGGCTTTGCATGGTCAAGTTCAACCAACCAACCAACGGAGGGTTTGCCTTCGACCTGACCAACGTTGCGTTAAATTAAATTTTCTCTGTTCATTTTCATTTATTATGCTCGTTGGCAATCATATTTCAGTCTCGCCATATTGCACATCATCGCGCCTAACACTATGCAACAGATTTTTTTAATTTTTGAAGAAGTTTCTAAATTTAATTTGAGACTATTTGGAAATTTTTATAAATTACTGGGCTTGTAAGAAATTTCTTTTAAGAAGTTTTATATAAAACTAATGTATGCAAATTCTAGCTATTTTGTAAAATGCAGTATGTAGATATTTCTTTATACATACATTTATTCCAAAAATATTATTCTTTAAATAAATAATAAATATTGCTGCCATTTTCGTAAATTATTCCGATTTAAGAGAGACTACATCAAGAGATGAATAATTGCACTATGGTCAAAAAGTCAGAATTTTTGTCTAAACGTAAATTTATTCTCAAAATTAAAAATTTGAATGTGTTTTTTTAATTACATACTAAACATTTGAAAATTCTGTCATTTAAAATTGTTTATTAATTCATGGTTAAAACAAAAAACTCTGTTATTTAGAATAGATCTTTAAATTTGATAAATCCATAATTTTGATGCACAGTGCTATGCAATTATATTCGAATCGAGTTGATTCGATTCGCTTTATTTTTTTGACTACTTACCCGCCAAAAGCGCCCTGGGCCTTCTCCTTAAACGCCGTCAAGCCCTTCATCCTGATGCTGGTAACTGCTTTTGCTGCTTTCCTGACTCTCACTGATTGTTGCTGTTGCTGTTGTTGTTGTTGGTGTTGTTATCACTTGTGCGCATAAATATTTTGTAGCCAACTTCACGGCGGCTTACCGTGAATTTGGGCGTGTCGAATCAGCAGGCGGCTAATTTGCAGCAGGCAGCACAATTTTATAACTCAATTTTGGTTGGTTCGTTCTGCTCTGGGTATTACGATGGGTGGAGTTGTATATTCAGTTGGCCGCCATTTACTTTTGAATTTGGTTTAGTCCAGAGTTGCATTTTCACAGTGCCTGCAAAGGGAAGTTGTACGGCATTATTATGATTATTAATGTGTTTGTCTGTTTTTGTGTATTGTCGCTGATAAGCGAATTCAACAGAAACTTCGTCATTTGCCACATTTTAGTCGGTTGCTAGGACTTTGCTTAAGCGGCTTATGTTCATAAATTTGTTGGGCGTGCGGGAGGTGAGTGGGAAAGGGGCAGAAATATTTGGGGGGGTTTGACCGGAGGTTACAGCAGTTTCAGTAATAAATTCAGAAATAAAATCTTTTGAATTTGAAGCTACGATACTTGTAATAATGTCAATTAAATTGAATAATTCTTTAACTTTGTAGCATATATTTAAATGATATTTTTGAAATGTCTTCAGTTTTCAGTTATTAGTTAGCTATTTCTTTATTCTTTATTTGAAATTGAGATTAGTTTTCTAGGTATATTAAATTTTTTTTTTTATTATTTTGATTTAACAATATGATTGTTTAATGTAATTAAAACAGAATTGGGGTAAGAGCTACAGACACCAATTCTAATCTTTTTACTTTCTTATTTAATCACTTTAACTAAAACTCAACTGATACATATTGTTTTCGATCAGCAATTTATATTTATAAAATTTTTAATTATCATATTTGTATTCCTCTAAAGAATGAAAATTTAATTCCCTTCATTAAATAACGTAAAATAAAACCGCACTTTCTAAACCATAATGATAAAAATATAAAATAAATTTAAATATACTAAAATATTAACAAATACAACAAGAATAAAAAATTATGTTATTTACAAGTATAAATTCAATTAGCTCATGAAAATAAATTCTTGAAAACAATATATTATACTAACCCATGTAGTTATAATAATACTTGAAGTAAAAGTAAAAAATATATATACTTTGTGGGGTCTGCCACGCCTCCTTCTGCCTGTTACATACATTCTGACAAAGTTATTAACCCTGTTTTTCCCATTTTCAATGGGTACAGGGAATAAAAATAATGTCATTTTATTTGAAGATTTATTTCATTTAAATTATCTAATATTTAATTCCGATAGATGCATATTTATTGAATTAAAAGCAATTTAAATTAATAGTGAGCAATTCAAATACATAGTCTCAAAAATCGATAACTATAAATAATCTGCCCTTTCTTCTTCTTCAGTGTTTGTCTCTCTCTATTTGACCTTTAGATGTACTTGTTTTTGGCACTTACATTGTCCGCATTGCGTAATCCATTTTGGCGCTGTTCCCGGTTATGTAATCGCCAACACGTTGAATTATTTATATTTAATATTTAAGTGTAATTATTATGCAACAAAATTTTTTAAAATATTTATAATAATTTAAGATTAATTATAGATGTATGTTTTGGGTTATGATATCACAAATAAGGTACACAGATTGTAGATATATAGACGAAGCTAGACACGTTACACGTTACGCTGCAAATGATAGATTTGATGCTGAATTAGAATACATATTTGAGGTTATGTAAGCTGTATTTTTAGGTTAAGATTTCTCACATTTACTGCACAACACACGCCCCGTCAATAATTCAATAAAAATAATAATTTTTGATAGACTTTTAAAATTAAAAGAAAAGGGAGAGTGAAAGTAAAAGTTGGTAGCTCGACAACATTCAGACAGAGTTGATATGAGGACCCCGACGGTCCTCAGCCACAACGACGATCCGCGTGCAGCTCTGTCTGAAGACTGTGTGGCAGCCAGGTCAGAGGCAGCCAGAACCTGGACCCCAAAGTACGAGGATCAGGTGGCAGAATGCGACAGTTGCCACACTGCCACTGTACATAATGTGCCACATAAGTAGCTAGCTCTATCTCTGTTGCATATGTAGACAGAGAGCGATAGAGGGAGAGAGAGAGAGAGAGAGGGAGAAGGGGCTGTGGCATGATATATGGAAGTTAATGGGAATGTGGGTGTACTAGCTGGTATATACACTGGAAATTTTCGACCACTGGAAACTGGAAAGCTGATAGCGTGGGCTACGCTTTTTCTTGCCACTTTTCCGCACAAATAGTAACAATTGCAATGTTTTTTTTACACAATAGTATTATTTCACTAGTATTTAATTGATTTATCTGCATATATCGGTGTATATATCTGGATATATCCAGCAGATCCCAGCCACACTCACTGGCACTAACGCTGCGGCGCTTGCTTTGGCCTCAGCAGGACAACGCACGAAGTGAAACTAACGCCAACATTTGCCAGCATTTGCCCTTCTTGTCTGTGCTGCCTGCAGATTATGCTCGATGTCGGCATAATGCCCTCCCTCTCGCACACCAGATGGCGCCAGTGTGGTGAAAAGCTTCCGACCAACTTGGAACTGCTGCGCAGGCTCAGCCCCAGCCTTGAGCGTTGTGCTGAGGAATTTCGCTGCCCAGCATTGGTCGAGGGTTGTTTTGGCAACAGTAGCAGTAGCACTGTGGGGCGCAGTGGCAGCTGGAGTGGGGCATGCCACCTGCTCAGCGTGCACCAATCAGCGTCGGCTCTCCACCTACGTGTTATATACAGGCAGCTCTGGAAGGAAAGGGAGGGGAGGGTTGGGGAGGGGGCATATGTTTGGCATGGCATGCGAACAATGCGAATCTCAGTTGAGCCTGAATGCCGCCTGAAGCTGCCACGGGCTCCATTGTTTCTATATACCCCATATATCCTACTCCGAATCCGTTTATATGCCACACAGTCGAATGTCAGCCATTTTGAATATTTACTTTGTTTGCTTTCAATCGCGCTCTCTCATCTCCCTCTCTCTTTCTCTCTTTCGCTCAGTCTCTCTGTTTAGCTCTCGGGATTTATGGATGCACAATATATTATGCATTGACAATAAGAAATCATTCTTATAGCTTGATTGCAAATGTCCAGGCTCAGTTTAAATAAACCACAGACATTGATATATTCCGATTCTACGTGGATTTCGCTAAAACAGTTTAGATTTTCTTGAAGTTCTCTATAAATAATGAACATCCATTACCCAAATAACGCTGTAATGGAGTGCGTAAATAAGTTAATAGCACTCTTTGTGTGCCATAATCAATTACTGTTTAAATTAAATTACAGCAATTACATTTACCTAAGCTAAAGCTAAATTTTTTAACAATTATCCAGTTATAACATAAGTAATGAGTACAAATTTGTAGATGGAGCAGTTTATATCGACTTAGTTGGAAATAAAAAGTTTAATATACTGAATAATAATTATTTAAATATGTATATGTATATTTACATCAGCCTCTTTCAGCAAAGCTATATGGTTTTAAGTTTGGAGTTTTTTAACAGTTGCTGGGACAACTGCCGCTGGCTCAACTCTCACTAGGCCAACTCTCGATGGCCCAGCTTTTGATAGACCCATTCTTAACTCTCGTTGATCCCACTCTCGCTAGTCCAACTCTCGCTGGTGAAACTCTCGCTGTCCAAACTATCCCTGCTCTAACTCTAGATGGCTCACCTCTCGCTGCCAAGCTCTTGATGGCCCAACTCTCGCTGACCAAACTCCCATTGGCCGAACTCTCGTTGACACAACTGTCGTTGGCTGACCTTTCGTTGGCTGAAATCTCAACCGAGCTTTTACTGATCGAACTGACGTTGTCCGGACTCTCGCTGGCCGAACTCTCCCTGACCGAACTCTCGTTGCTTATCTTTTGCTGGCCCAACTCTCGCTTGCTTAACTCTCGCTGCAAGAACTCTCGTTATCGGAACTCGCGCTGGCCAAAGTATCGTTGGATAGGATATAAAATGCTAAACAAAAACAATTTGTTTTCCTTAATTTATGTATTTATACTTTTATCTATTTTAGTTTTTGGTAATGTACATTTTTAATGTTTAGTTGTCTAAAATTACATCTCTTTTGTTAGGAAATATTATTGATTAACTTATCACTAGCTACACTTCAGATCATGTTTCCTTGAACAATGTTGCAAATTCTCAAAGGTCCACTTAAAGTAGCCAATAAACCGAGCTAAACACTCAGCAACTGCCTCGATTCTCACACAAACTCAAGCGGCAAATGCATAATCCAGCAGCAACTCGGGGCTCTTAGGAGATCTCAACTCAGTCAACATCATAATTACCAGCAACGTCATTATTGCCACTTCAGATAGAGCTGTGCTGGGGACGTATTGCTAATACGCCGCATTGGCCTAACCCTCATAAGCATAGAGCAAACAGTAGACAAACAGTTGCAACTCAGCCAAAAGCTATAATAAAGTTGCGGAAGTAAACAGCAAAGGCGAAGCAAACAACAAAGAAAGCAAGCAAAAGAAAAATCGGGAAACGAAATGAAAATCAACACAACAACAGCATGGGATTCACGCATCTTTTTCCTATAGAAAAACAAGCTTCAGCTCATATCCCAAATCTACAGGAAGTAAGAGCCTGCCAGACAGTCGGGCAGCCAGACAGACAGACAGACAGACAGTCGACATCAACTTCATAGACAACGCGGCGTCAACAGCAACAACTTCAGATATGATATTAAATTTCCAGATTTTTGCCAACATTTTACGCCTTTTGTGCGGTCCGCTTTGCTGTTTAAACAAAGCGATTAAGGGCGCAGATTCTACACTAAAAGCAAACGAGCGAAATCACATTGATTGGCATAAATGAAGAATAATCGAATTGCGCTCATAAAACTCTAAACTAAGTGGTGTCTCCCTGCGCTTGGGCTCGAGTGTCAGCACAGCCTAAAAGTTACAGTGGAATGGAGACTTTAAATTGACAGTAAATATTTATAAAATATTATATTGTAGAATAATGAGGGAGATATAATAATTATTACTCGTAGTAATATATATATTTTCAAGTCATAAAAATAGTATAACATTTCTAGAAACTCATTTTAAATTGGAAAAACACGAAATTACATCAACTAGTTTCAAATTTATTGTATTATAATCGCAAATTAATGTAAATAAAATATGCCTAATATCTGAAACAAATTTAATATAAATTTGAGAAGAATAAATCAATTCTAATTTTCTTAAACTAAATTGACCAATCCAAAATGTTTTCAAAAAATTAGATATAATATTATTGATAATAAATCAATTGAAAAAAATATATATCTTAAAGAATTTTTCTTTGACTAGTATATTAAAAATTTGGTAATTTATTTTTTAAAATAATATTGTATTTTTTTTTAATTATTTGATGTATTATTTTAACCATCGATCCCAAGCTGGAACCACTGTGCAGTGCCGCAAACTGCAGGCGTGTTCGCCAGCCTCTCATAAATTGTGCGAAAAAGTGTCAAACTTGAGTTGACAGGAGCGACAGAAGCGACAGGAACAACTACAACCCGGAAGCTTTACGGCGTGGATTGGGGGCGTACGTCAGCGGTAATTAGTGCAACGGCGGCGTCCAAAAGTCGGCTACAATTTCAATGGTGTTGTTGTTGTTGTCTCCAGCACAGATACATTTGCTTCGTACCGCACTAATTACAAAATAACTTTTGTCGACTTTTTCTCCGGCAACTGCGCTGTCATCTTTGTTGGGATTCCCCATGGCGTGTTGTATGATGTATGGCTTTCCGTAGCCTGATTTAGCCAGAACGCGGATGTTCGAAAGGGGAAAGGAAGGCATAAGATATCTGCTTATGGATTACCGACAGCAAAAGGCTTTTTCGGTTTTTAATTACAAGCTGCCAGTACGGCTTTAAAACTTTGCAAGTTCTATAAAATTAGATACGAACTGTATTTTATTTAATTTATTTTTCATAAAATTGGTTGCAATATTTTTACTGTCGATATTTCAACGCTGAGACTTTGGTAGCCGTGACATGTGGATGCGATTGCCCTTGGCTTGTTGATTCAGCAGATTCGTGCTGTCAATCCTCACGTCCTCCCACTCAATCACAAACTAAACGTTGCGCTTCACTCGATAAGCGCGTGCCACATGTACAGCCGTAAACCGTATACCGTTAGCCGTAACCGTAAACCGTAAAGCGAAACCTGTCGAAGGGGCAGACATGGGATAGGGGAGGATGACTCGACTCTAGTATCTAGCTTGGGCCACAAAACGATTTCGCTGCCGTCAGGCCAGAGATTTAATATTTATTTTTGTTTGTGTGCAAATAGCTGGAAGCGACACAGATATGAGTTTTCTCGTTTAGTTCCTGGGGGTCGCAGTTTTGGAAGGGAATCTGTTATTAGTTTTAAGACCCCGATCGAAATGTCTGTCTTATGCTTTTAATTCAACTGTAAAGCAGCTGCATTTAGCTGTTCCTTGAATGAATGCGATAAATACAAGATTTAGAGCATGATTATAACTAGAAATACAAAATAAATAAAAATAATAAAAAATTTTAACTATCAATAGATTTGGAGCATGATTATAGCTAGAGATACAAATAAATAAAAATAACAACAAAATTTAACTATCAAAAGTCTAATAATAATTTTTAATTGAATAATAATAAATATATGGTAATAGGAATTAAATAGGAAAAAATATATAATAATTGATAAACAATTCATAATAAATTATAAATAGATAAAAAGCAAACCATACATACACACATAAGAAAATAGATTAAAACAATAAATATATTGAGGGCATAAGTATCAAAAATATCATCGATTTAATAAAAAATAACTATATATATTAAGCGATAAATAGGAGACTTATAAATAATAAAGTGGAAATAATTAATACTGAATAATAATTATAAAATAAATAAATTAAATATCAAAAAATAGTTATTATATAATAATATAAAAAATAAATAAATTAAAAAAGAAACATAAACTTAGGATTTTTATAGCAATTCTTATTTTATATGTTATTTAATTTTAAATATTCGACTTAAAAAAAGTTTCCCTTTTTCACTATATATTTTCAGCATTTACGCTTGTTTAATTAGCATATTGCCATTTGTTAAATGTGTTTAGCGCCAACTCCATCACGCATATCCATTAGGGCCATAACAAATACATTCATGCACTCGAATACATTCATATTTTGCCAACAATGAATAACGACACAAAAGCCAAAGTGCCAACAACAAAAGGCGGCGGCCGCTGGCAAAGCTGCAACTTTATTTTAAGCTAGAATGCACACACGTTTTGCTTGACACCCACAACCCACTCTGTTCTCAGTCTGTTCCCACTCTCATCCCACTCTGTTCCCACTCTCTGGCTCTGTTTTCTAACCCGTACTACCGCAACGGCGACACACCGGAAACGATGCTTTTGCGCCCGGCGTGTGTCGGCTCTTTATGAGTTTTCTGTTTTCTGTTTTGTGTTTTGGGTTTTCTGTTTTCTTTTTAGCTATTTTTTACCCCCAAAATGCATAAATACTTGTGAGCAGCATGTCTTGATTAATGTTGGCGTACGTTGGCTTTTACCCCTGCCTGGGTTTTTCTTTCGCTCGCCAAGGCAATAAAAATGCTGTCACACATCATTTGGCATGTTGGCTGCTCTCATCAAAGTGCTATAATTTACAGTTTTTGAACATTTAAAGGAATATTATGAATGAACCCGATACACCTGATACCCAGACCCAATTCTCAATCCTCCATTCTCTATATCCTGACAACGCCTGCCTGGCATCGTAATGAATCTAATCACTTACGCTCGAGTGCACACTGGTCGAAATGATCGATTTTTTTGCATAAAATCGAAATATTGATGGATAGGAATGTTAATGTGACTTATATTTTCTCAAAGTATATTATCCAACTACACAAAATCCAGAACTTTAAGTTCAATATTTACCACAGTGATTTTGTACGAGTGCCGCAAAGTTCAACAATCGATCAGCCAATTGCTTGCAGCAAATAAGCGCGAAACCGACGCCCAACTTTGATGTACTACTGGAAGTTCACTTGTGCACTAATAAATAAATAAAAATGTGAAGAGTATTGCGAAAAGTATGTAAAATATAAAAAAACAAATTATGTTAAACGGATGTGCTTCCTGTTTTTTCTGTGAATTATTTTTTTTTGTGTATTAAAATAGAAAAATGTTAACAAAAATGTTCGTCTTCTATGGATCATAACTAACAGGGAACTCCTTGGAACTAGCAAGTTAATATGGGAAAATGTTTATGTTTATAATTAGTTTATAACACAAAAGAAATTTGTTGCCCCAATCATACCCGTTTTTTTTATTATCTAATTAAAGACAACGATATTTTGTATGTACGCCATACAAATTTCAGAATTTTTTAGTTGCATACTTTAAGGTGCACATATAATAATATAATTGACTTGCTGATTGTCGAATAAAATAACAAGGTGATGTTTTTCTACCGATTTAAACGAATCGTACCATTTTGAAAAGAAGATTGTTTAAACTTTCTACAAAAAAATAATACCAAGTACTTCAACAATTTTTTTGACCGTCACACTCTTATCTCAATAAAAATTACTCATTTACAAAATATTCTTACATGGGCGGTGCACGTGGGCGTGGTCCGATTCACCTGAAATTTTTTCCATTTATTCTATTTGTGAATACAAGCGTTTGTACTAGATTTCAGCTTTATAGCTTTATTATTTTATTTTATTCAAAATAATTGGCCATTTCGACCAGTGTGGAGTGCATCAATTATGCTGCCATCAAGCACCACGGCCTGAATGAGATGATGACAGACGGGCAGACAAAATGACTGGCGGCCGGTTCTCCCACTCTTCCTCTCTTTCTCTCTCTATTTCTCTGTCTTTCTCTTCCCTTCTCTTTCTGTTGACTCCCTGATAAGCGTGGCGAATGCGACGAACAGAAGCGACATCTATTGTTAACTGTGAAAATTTGTTTGCAGCGTCATCATCATCCACAACAACAACAACAACAAGGCGTTCATCATGTTGATAACTTTATAACATGCATATGTATGTAGCATTTATACATATACAATACATACAAACCCCTAAACTGCCCATAGCAAATATGCAATATTTTGGGGTTGCAAAATAACTGCGATTTATGAGCAAAACTTTTATTCGGTTTTATAAGACTAGATAAAATCTTATACAGTTAAAAACTTAAAAAGATATACAAAATACAACGGAATCAAATTATTGATTAGATAAGATCACTATTTATGTAATACAACTTTTATTATAAAAGTTATAGGAATACATTCCTAGGAAACATTAACAATCGGTTCAGTATCGCCATCGATGCACCAGAAGTGCAAATTGGTTTTTAGCGACATCGCAATCTGATCTGATATTTCTAACTAATATAAGCTCTAGCGACATGATTTTCGGAATTAACATTATCCTACGTAGTATCCGAATTTATCCGAATTTTGATCGTATAAAAAATAGCAAAGATATGCAACAATGTTAAAGGGGGGAGCAGTTTGACTCATTTTTCAGCTTAGTGTATTCGTTTTTTGATGAAGAGGATCTCCTAATATCGATTACGTCCGGCTGCAGACTTTTTTCCGACTGATCTGATCTAAAATATATTCATCTAGTTTTTATTAAATTTGTATATTAATATTTATTTATTTTTCTGTTTCTGTCTTTTACAAACTTCCCTTTGGTCAACAGCCAAAAAGAAACCGCAAAAAATGGCTGTGTTGTTGTGGCTTTTGTGCGGCAAGTTTTGGCTCATTAGAGGAATATTAAATTTCATAGAAAGCTTTGAAGCGCAGACAAAAGGACATTGAGCAGCTTTAATTGCTGTGAGAGCATGCGAAGACTTAAAAGTCGCCTTTTATGCGGTTGCCGTCAAAGCGAAACTCAATTAAGGACTTCCCCCCGTTCGATTTAAAAGTGCTGATACGGCAACAAGGATACGGGAATACAGGAATACGGGAATACAGAAGGAATACAAGTATATAAGGACACATCAATGGGAGCTTGGCTTTTTGTCATGGTTGCCATGTTGCATTCAAAGGCATTTTTAATTGAAATTATCCTGAATGCTCTCTACCTAGGCAGAGACTCGAGTTCAATTTGCGTTTTTCCGCTCTGACGCATTTCGAATTTGAATTTCGATGCGATTGATAAGCGGAGCGGATAAGGGGAAACAGTTAGCAAATCACAGTGACTGCCAGTTGTTTACATCTTCGGACGCTAATAGCGGCTTTAAGTCAGCCCAAGGATATGCCATAAATCCATGTTAATAACAACGTCCATCCCCTTTGAGTCTGATCTCGAAATCTGCTTGCGCTGGCATTTTTCCAACGGGAGGTTTTCACATTCAAAGACATTTAAGTAGATTAAGCGACTTTCAAGTTGTTGTCCTTCCCTGGCAAGTCGCAGCCATCAACCCAAATGAACGTCGACAGTAAAACAATTCACATGGCACGCCCGGTGCAAAAGGACTTGAGCACGACAACGATACGACAGGACATAAAGCCTGCAATATGCCTGCAACCTCACCTCACCTCGCCTCTTATCTCCATGGAGCTGCCAGCGACTTTCAGATATGCAAATAGCTCTCAAGCATGGGCGTGGCTCGGTGGGCGTTGCAGCAGCAAACAATGAAAGTAAATGCCAAAACATTTTATTGATTATCAGGCAGAGCGTAAGCTGAGACGACAACGCAGCAGCGTGCACAGTGGAACAAATCATTACGCCTAAATGCTGAAGATTTAAAAAATTGCATTTGAATTTTATGATTTACCTCAGTAATTAATGGCTTTTTAAATGAATTTTGAATTTTATATTATAATACATTTTAGTTAATTTATTTTTCAGATTCAATATTTATTAATATTTTAAATTTATAATTTTTCTTGCACTTTTATTTTAATCCATTATTATACTTGATTTTAATTTGTATTTTTATTTGTTCGGTCGACTGGCAAATATTTCAAATATATAAAATTGTTTTATATTTATTTAAAAAAAATGTCTATATATTTTTTTTTAAACTTAGCGATTTATTCATTTTAATTTTATTTAAATTTATTTTGAATGAAATATTTCACTAATTTTCAATTGTTTTGCAATTTCTTTAGGTTCAATATTATATTGCACTTATTTAGCTAATTTATATTTAATATTTAATTGATTTTAAATATAATATATTATAGAATATATATTTTAAAATGTAATATTTTACTAGTTTTAGGCTTAACATTATACTTTTATATAAATATATTATAATAAATATTTTTTTAATATGTTACTAATTCTGAACTGTTTAGTTTTTTTTTATATTTACTTAAAGTGAATTATTTTACTATTTACCAGCAGTTTGCCCCACTGTAAGGCTTCATTGTTGTCGCTACTTCAGTTGCCATTACATGGCGCCGGCGAGTATGCTACACTTTTTGTCTAGCTCGTGAATGAGCAAAGGCTCGAGAGAAGTTGAAGTTGGAGTTGCAGTTGTAGTTGGGGTAAGAGCATCGAGCATTTTAATAACCGCAGCGAACCGTTCGCAATTCCAACTCCAGCCCAAACTCCAGCTGCAACTCCAGCCTCTGCCTCATTCGAGCCATAAATTATGCCACCCACCGGGCTAAAAAATAGAGCAAGAGAGCAGCATTGACAGTCGAGCTTTGCTACTTTTTGGCCGCCCGTCGAGCGATTTGTAATACACAATTCCCCTCTCCCTATCCCCTCTGCTCTAGAGAATTGCGCTTTTGGCTGAGTGGGCGTCATTGTCGTTTAGCTGCCGTTCTCCCAGTCGGATGCGATTTGATATATGGCTGAAATTTAAACTTTGCCAGTCGAGCACAAATTGCGCTGACAAGGACAATGCGCTTCAATTGGAGATTGTCAAGCACTTTTCACTGGTCAATGCGGCGTCATAATGCAATTGTATAATTTTCTTAAAAGCTCCGACTCGAGTGCACACTCTGGCCAAAAGCAAATGGCAACAGGCAACAGGCAAGAGTCACAGCAGCCGCATCACCAAAGGCATTAGAGAAATTAAAAACACCCAAATGGGCAATGAACCCGGCCAAATGGGCACACCATTTGGTCAAACAATCAGCCAAATGGCGTGAACTGGACACTCACATTTAAGGCTATTTTAGTTAATTGAAAACTGCGCAAATCGCCATGCAAATAACACCACAGCTAAACTAAAATAACTCCGGCAAAATAAATAGAAATAACCCGGAAAAATCCCTACCAGGCAGCAGCAGTCACGTTCCGGCGTGCAGCTTACGCCTTAAGCCCAACCACCTGTGGAGCGCATTCTCAGCGCAGAATGGAAGTTGCCGCCTCACGTCTCAGGTGCAAATGAAGATTTATAAATTCACAAATTGATTCAACGTGAGTTTTTTTAATTTGCCAACAACACTCAGAAAAAGCAGCCAGAGTTGTTGTTGATTTTTTAAGGCTTGAATCCACCAAAAAAAAAGGCTTGCAAAATTTTAGTACCGAAAGACAACAATACACTATAAAATATAATAAAATATGTAATAAAAAATCTGGGTTAATATAGGAAATACCAGATTTGAAATGAGAAAAAATTGGGATAGATTTTAGGAAAATCTGAATTTAATTTAGATAAAATTAGATTAATTCACTACAAGCACTATTAAGTTAAGAATAAATAGCATTGATTTAAATAAAATTTAGATAGATTTAAGTAAAGTTCAAAATAAAATTGAAGAGAAGATACACTCCAAAACCTCCTTAAAATAAAAAAAATATGCATTACATGAGATTTACTAGAATTAAGTAAGTTCCTACATAGATCAAGTTAATTCTGAATTAAATCAAACAGGAATGGTTTGATTTCTTTCTCTGAGTGAAGCTGCTTCCAACTTAATCAAATTTTTATGTGTCCTCTGGGTGCTCACACTCTAACCCACGTACACCCACACTTGCCACTCGCTGAGGTCGTCTCGATTTCACCCCTGAGACGCAACCTGCCCGGGGGCCCCGTAATTGAGGGTTAAACTAGCGTGTGCCCATCAACAGGTAATTGCCGCTCAGATTGCGATTTTTATGACAACTTGTGGCTTGTTAGCGCTGCATAATTCATGAGTTCTCGCAGTCAGCTGCAACTTCCAGTAGAATAGAAGAAAGAAACTTTCACAACATTATATATCTTTAAGAAACAAAAATTCATCTACTTACTTTAAGTATTTCTAAAGGTAATTCTGAAAAATTCAGAATGTGCTCACCTTTCTTTAAAAAAGAAGTATCGATTTCAATTATAAAATTTACCATGTATTGCACTGAAAATATAAATAAATTGAGTAGTTTGATATTAAATTCATTCCGCAGATATCGACAAATTTTAAAAACAAAGAAATTAAAACGAAATAATAGAAATTCCCTGATTTATAAATTCAAAACAGCATAATTAGTAAGCTAATAAATAAATTAGTAAATTTAGTATACGTTTTTCAATCCTTTTTCGTTGCTCCTGTAATCGACACTTAGACCTTATCATAAAATTGACAAAATATATTTCTGACACATATACACATTTCCACAGTTTTTCCTTTGAATAAATAATAATAATAAAAAAAAATCCTCCCCCCGAGTTTTCTTGCCAATTTCAGCGGCTTAACGGCAATAGGAAATTTGAATACGCCAACATTTTCTAGTGTCACGTTTTTTTCTTTTCCTTCTTTTATTTTATTCGCGTTGCGCATTTTTGATTATTTTTCCTAGCTTTTCTTTGGTAATATAATACACTTTTTCTGCAGTTTTCTTCGCGCAGACACACAATTCAATTAAATGTAATCGCATCTATTTGGTTATATAGGCATGACTGAAGACAAAAAAAATTGAAATTAAAATTAAATAAATAGCTAAATAAACACGCACTTTGAAAATAAATGCTAATTTCGTCTCTTGCCCTGGTTTCAATTGGCACTTCAGCGATTCTTTTCCAATTTCCAATTCCATGAGGCGGCTTTAAGATGTGCGAGCACGTGCCGGGCAAATCCTTTTAATGTGACGCAAAAGTTTCCAAATTCGTTTAAAAATATATATTTTTAATGCAAATAGAGCAGAGAAAAGAGGCAAATATAAGTGGATTATTGATATATGCTTATATTTATGACGCATATTTATACCCTGTACCCATTGCAAGTAATGCAGGAGGTATGTTTGGAGAGCTACCCAGGAGAGCGGCTAAGCGCTGCCTCGAAGCTTATGCATAGAGAGCGGCCTATATATTCTTTATAGGCAAGCCGGCTACCCGCTGCATTACTTGTAATGCAGGAGGTATGCTTGGAGAGCTACCCAGGAGAGCGGCTAAGCGCTGCCTCGGAGCTTATGCACAGAGAGCGGCCTATATATTCTTTATAGGCGAGCCGGCTACCCGCTGCATTACTTGTAATGCAGGAGGTATGCTTGGAGAGCTACCAAGGAGAGCAGCTAAGCGCTGCCTCGGAGCTTATGCACAGAGAGCGGCCTATATATTCTTTATAGGCGAGCCGGCTACCCGCTGCATTACTTGTAATGCAGGAGGTATGCTTGGAGAGCTACCAAGGAGAGCGGCTAAGCGCTGCCTCGGAGCTTATGCACAGAAAGCGGTCGTTGTGTTCTTTATAGGCGAGCCGGAAACCCGCTGCATTACTTGTAATGCAGGAGGTATGCTTGGAGAACCAGCAAGGAGAGCGGCTAAGCGCTGCTTCGCTGCTTATGAATAGAGAGCGCTCGATATGTTCTTTATGGGCGAGCCGGCTACCCGCTGCATTACTTGTAATGCAGGAGGTATGCTTGGAGAGCCACCAAGGAGAGCGGCTAGGCGCTGCCTAGCAGCTTACACACAGTGAGCGGTCTATGTGTTCTCTCACCACAGCTGCAGATTAGTGGGTGAGTTTTCTTGGCTCTTTCTCTTTCTTATTTTCGAGAACTGCTGCAGGGCTGCTGATCACAGTTTAGTGTTTGTTATCAAGTGAGTAGGTCGTGTCAATAACGCTTCAGTGGAGTGGCGAGTGTGACTATTATAATAAATATTTGTTTATTATAATTTCAAAGCCATTAGTTTGTGGATCTAGAGTGTGACATTGGCAAGAGTTTGTTTTGAGCGGTATTAAGCTGCCGCTAAATCTGGCACACATAAAAAAGTAAGAAGAATAAGTATTGCTTATTATTTTTGTACAAATATAAAATTGTTGATTTTATATTTTGTATGTATACAAGTGTATTTATTTAATCCCATTAAATATTGCTGCTACGCTTCGTGTGACAGTTTCATAAAATTATATTTTGAATATAGGGTACAGGGTATTTTGCAGTCGGGAACGTCCGACTGATCTGCCCCGTCCAAATTTTTTCAAATAAATGTTACAGATGTTTGAAATACCAACTTGTACCAAAGAAAAGCAGCATGAGACAATTTAATAAAAATCTTATATGCAAAGTAGTAATATAGTATATAAATATTTAAAAATCGCTTGAAAAGATTTACTAAAAAGTTGCACTAAAAAATAACCCGAAAATGTCGAATTAAAATCAAAAGCTGCCCGTAAATTGACAATTCCGATGGCTGCTTTTACTTTTCTCTGGCTTAATCTGACTCTGAAATTAAATTAGAAGCATGTTGAAAACTTTTCAATTAGAATCAAATTCAATTAATTACGCGGTAAATGATGACTGCATTTGGTGTCTATTATGAATTATCATCTAGTTGAGCTGAGAAGCGTGAAAGCGTTTTCAATTTAGTGCCGCAAGAGCAACAACAATGAGCGGCAGCAATGGAAGCCAAGGACGCAAAGAAATTCAATTAACCTCGAGTGCTTGCAGCATTGTCAGCGGCATAAAAGCCAAAGCCAAAGCCAAAGCCAGAGCAAAAACAAAAACGAAGGCATTCACATTCACACCTCATCAACATCAACATCAACATCAGCAGAATCTGAAAGTTGGAATCGGGATAGAGGAGAAGGGGATGTAAGGAGAGAGTGACTTAAAGCCACACCCAGAGCCACAACTTGCTGCTCTCGATTGTTAATAAAGCCCACATTTGTTTGTCCACAGTTTAACCCCAGAGTTGCAGCTTCGCCCGAGGTTCTGCCGTCTAATAGGAAAACCGTCATTGCCGTCTGATTAAGAGCTGAGCAAACAAATCAGTTGCCAGCGATGTTGTTTGCTCATCCAGTGTCTAAACAGCACTCTCAACTGTATTTTAAACTGTTTGCCGAATATATATATAGATATATACCTTGTATAACTCAGCTTTCAACTGCGGCTCATGTAATTAACATTTCAATTTTGTTTACCCCCCCGAACCCCAACTAAACCGACAGCAGCATCATCAGACAAATGTATCTCTTCTGCTTCAATACGCCACGCCCCTTTGTTGACCCTGCCCCTTCCATATCCAACTCATTTTCCTAGAGCAATAAATAAATTGTTTTCCAGGGCGATTTTTGCTTTTTTTTGTTGACATATGCAAATTTATGCTGCCTGCACGTGCCCTACAAAGTTTTAGATTGCTTTCAAGCGTTTCCTCCTTGATTACAGTCCAGCTCACTCTTATCTTCTAGAAAATTCATATTATTTAATGTTAACTAAGCGCAGAAAATAAACACTATTGCAACATAGTAGAGAATAATATTCTGAAATTAAAACCAAAGAAACAAACAAGAAATGTAGCTCTTAACCAAATTGCTCTACTAAAACCCAATTTTTTCCTAGAGAAAAAAATTAAATTATAGACATATTTTGTCTGAAAATTGATTGGATTGGAGAGCCAAAAATCTAATTTTTCAGTGATATTTCTCAAATAATAGAATGATAATGAAGTTGATAAAATCACTTAGATGAAGCTTTATTGAAAACCATTTAGCTGGGGTATCCATTTTTTCAAATGTTTATCCAGATTCTATTGACCGTTAAAACTAGGACCTGATTTATCGAAAGTTGTACTATTTATAATTCATAAACAGCATTAGCAGTAACTATTCAAGCATAAAAACTACATTTACTATTTATTTGTCATCTATAATATTTATTGATATAATTTAAGCGTACTTAATAATATTTATTGTTTGAGAATCACGTTGATAAAATTAAATACATGCCACTTATCATAGAGTATTAGATAGATATGAATTGATATGATGTTGCTATGATATTCTTTAGGTTCAAACTACACCGCGTTGAGCTTGGCATTGGCCAAAACAACAACCAGCTTCAGATGGGCCTATATCATCCGTTCATAGCCCTTATCAGTCCAGGCCAAAAGCTGCCTGCCCCCGTGCCTCCTTGTCCACGTTCTTCTCGACGAGCTGCTCCGTCGGCAAAACTCTTGCCACAACTCGAGCCCGTTCCAAGCCATGTTGCTGCTGCTGCTGTTGCTGCTGCTAATGCTGCTGCTAATGCTGCTGCTGCTAATGCTGCTGCTACTGCTGCTGCTGCTGCTCCCCCGGCGCCCTTTGTGGTTTGTGTGTGGCGCCAGTCGCAGAGACGGCGCTTTTATAGCTGCCGCCGGCCAGACGGAGCTTTGCTCTGCCAACTCACCTCAACTCATCCACGCGTCGTGTTGAGTTGCGCTGCGAGTGTGTTGAGTTGCTGTGGGCGCAAAAAGGCAACAATTGTAGCTGCCTAATTGGGTGTGCTGTTATATAGCATATATATTTGGAATGTGTGTGTGTGTGTGTGTGTGTGTGTGTTTACAGTTAGGTAAACAGCTGTCTATATAACGCCCTATGCGTGACCTTACAGGCGTGCGCTATAGGAGGAGCTTAAAACTAAAGCTAACGATTGCAATGGCTGCCAAATTAAATTTCGCTCATTAAATTTCAAATAAAATGTAGCCTAGCTTAAACATATAAATATGTATGAAAAGAAAATTTTGTTGTTTGCAGGAAAAGCAGAAAATGCCAGTGCTGTCTGTGTCAATCCTTTCCAATCCCGTCTTCATGCCTGCGAGTAAGTGATTAAAACCATTAACGAAATTATCAAGGATTATAAAGATTTGTACACAATTTGATGCGCTGCCACGTCAGCTTCTCCGCTGCCCACCCTCCCCCTCTCTCTCTCGCTCTCTCTCTACTCCATTTCTCCAACTCTCTAGCTGTGCGCCGCGGGTGTGCTCAGTTCGAGAGACAATGCAATTTACCGTAATCCAGAGGCTTCAATTAATGGAGTGTCGACAGCGCTCCCGAAGGGGTTGCTCAGCAACCCGTTGCCCTGTCGAGAATGCGCACAATGCCAGTTCCCGTTAAAAAAAGAAACACCAAGTTGATAATATTAAAATGAAATGCATTAGGCTGCCATTAATAGTAGCAGCAGTAAACAGAAATATTATGCAAAATGCAAAATACAAATTATTTTGTTTTTAGCAACATTTATATAGTAGGCAAATGGATGACAACTAATTCGAAATGTATTATCTTTAACCACTTTCAAATATTACAAATAAAAAAGCCCTATAATACACATCTCCTATATTAGGCAAATTTTTAGGAATTTACATTCTTCTACATATTTTATACTACGAAAATCAATTTTAGTGAAAATGGACGAAACGACAGAAGCCGCAGTCCAGCGATTATCTGACATGCAGATAAATATTGAGATCCCTGCAGATGAGAAAATCGATTATGCGGAACCAGATATTATGGAGATAAAGATCACTAATGAGCATGAAGATACATTAAACATAGTAGAAGGAGATAGAAACTTAATAGAAGGTCCAGTGAATGAAAATAAAATGACCGCTGAAGAAAATGAAGAATTTGAACGGAATAAAAAGCTAATTAAACGTGAACTTAAGCGTCAAGCACGTGAAATAATGGATAGTCATTTTAAGAAGGATGAACAACCAAAACCTGATAAATCAGTTAGTAAAACAGTCGTCGTAGTCACAGAGCTGGAGAAATCTGATGAGGGCGAAGACATAGAACCAGTTGAGACACAGCCAATAGATGTTCAGGTAGAAGAAGGTGAAAACGAACAAGAATTGGTTAAAGACACAGACGAAGACTTAAATAAATCTACCATATCCATTGTGGAAGATGTAGAAGCGGAAGATTTTAGAACGGGAGTATCTTCCTCTGAGGATGAAGATGAAAGACTTCCACATAAAGAATCCTTCAAAGCGGACTTCTTAAATTACTTTTATTTACCCAGCATATCAGATATTAGCTCCTATTCATCTGAGGAAACTTTAGCGCAGGATGATGCGAAGCAGAAATTTGAAAAGGACAGCACAACAGCTGAGGGAAAATTTGTAGATTCGACGGTTGGTGAAGTACAATCTTCATCCGATGAGGAAAAGGAAACGGAACAGGCCCAACCATCAAAACCATCAGCTAGGGAAGAAGAAGAACAGGAGGAAGAATCATCATCATCGTCTGAATTTGACTGGCCTTTTGATCTAGAAGATCCAATACCCCCACCTTCAAAGCTCGTTGATGAAGAAATGGCAATACCAATAGACATGATGCGCGAATTGCGCGGAACTAATATCGATGTACGAGAAATGTCTGCAACTGATTTAATTGCAATACGATTGGAGCAAGAAACCCGTCAAATTGCATTCGAGTTTCTATACAAACTTATAGATGATACCGTCGACACCGCAGAATATGTTGATCCGGAAAAGATTCTACGTGCCAAATTGGATAAGAAAAAGCTATACATACAACTTCAACATCTTTTGGAATCGTTCAAGATGGAAAAACAAATGAATGTAGATGTTAACCAAAAACTATACGAATATTATCGTCGCCAGGGCCAATTGCGTTGCTTCGAAGAGCTGGCACCAGAGGTAAAACATATCGAATATCGTCGCTATAGGCACGCACTACAGATATCTGATCATCTCATGAACAAAGCTGTGGAGGCCAAAAAGAATCACAAAGCACTATTGGCTAGTGTAATGATGGACCTGGACTTTGCCACAAATATAGCTTATGCATCAATTAGCTCCCTAGAAAATTTCATCCGTCAGACCATCGTACGCAAGGATGCTCAGATTTTGCCTCGCATCGTAGAGACCGAACTGCGTCGCATGCAAGCGATGCGTAATGAGGTTAGTGATAATCGACTGAGGCTCATCACCAGACAGCATGAGTTGGGCATAATGGTTGAGGTAAAGATCGACTTTAACTTTTCAACTTCTAATTAAAATTATTTTAAACTCGACTTAATTTCCCTCTCTTAGAGCAATCGCAATTTTGAACAAATCACAGAAGATTTAACCATGGATCAGTTTCTCGTAGCCCAACGTGATGTTGGTGCACTGTCAATTAAGGTTGAAGGTAAATACTTAAGATTAAAGATTAAAATAAATAAATTAATATAGAACTTATTACATCCTTATTTTTAGAACGCAATAACGATTTGAATCTATTCCGAGACCGTTGTACCAAGCACATGCATCAATTGGCATTTATTCGAGAAAAAACCAGCATGATCTCAGCCACATTGCGGGAGAAGAGTTACGAGTTGGTCGACAAGAAGATTAGAGAAAATCAATTACGAGATCAACTGCTTAAACTGAAGCGTCAGCATGGACGATTAACGGATCAGAAACGAAATTTGCAACTAAAATGTGGATTGCTCTTCAAGCCGGCTCTGTTGCATGATTTTGATCAGACAGTCGATGATAATAATATCAAACGTGAGAGAATCAAGAAACTCAGGAGCAAAGTCATCGATCTGCAGACTCGCATTAATAAATATGAACCGAAATCTCGTTAAGCTGAACCAAATGTGTAGGCATCTAATGGGAACTAGTTGTTTTAGAGGTCTCATTTTTTGTTACGAGCTTTTACAATCTCAATTACAATAAAGTATCATTCTACTTTTGAATGTTTTTTTTTTAGATATTTATTCACTTTATTTATTATTAAGAAAATATAAACTAAAATCAAGTTTACTAATTTTTTACATCTTTTGTAGAGTAGGCGATTTGTTGACAGTAACTCCGAATGTTTTTTGCCTTTCACTGCATGAATTAAAACATAATAAATAAATCAGCACTGTAATACACATCTCCTATATGAGTCAAACTATAATTATTTCAATAATAACAGAATTATCATTTAAAGTATCCTTATACATAATTTTAGCTACGCTTCCAACAGAAAACGAAAAATAAAATTTATTAGAAATGGACGAACCGACTGATACTATAGTCCGAAAGGCATCCAAGATGAGCATATCATTTAATATCCCCGCAGTTGAGGTCCCCGCAGATGCAGAAATGTTTGATACGGAATCGGATGTTAACGAGATAAAGGACACTAATGATCAGGAATATACATCCCAAATAGCAGGAGAAGGAGATACAAGCTTAATCGAAGGTCACATCAATGAAGGTGAAATGACAACTGAAGAATTTGAGAAATATGAACAAAATAAAAAACAAATGAAACGTGACCTGAAGCGTAAGGCACGCGAAATACTGGATAGCCATTTTAAAAGAGAGGAACAAATAAAAGAAGATAAGCAAACTGCGCTAGACAAAGAACTGGAGAAATCTGATCATGCCATAGATATAGAACCAGAGTCAGGTATAAAAGGCGAGATACAGTCAACAGATGCTCAGGAAGAGGAAGACAGCTCCGGAGAGATGGTAGAGGACATTAAAGAAGACTTAAATAAACCTAGTATATCCAATATCGAAGATGAAGAAGCGGAAAATATCAGAACGGATGTATCTTCCTCTGCGGATGAAGATGAAAAACTTCCTGATAAAGAATCCTTCAAGGATGACTTTTTCAATTATTTTTATTTACCCAGCATATCAGATATTAGCTCCTATTCATCTGAGGAAACTTTAGTTCAGAATGTTGCGAAACAGAAATTGGTAGAAGGGGACACCACAACAGCCAAGGGAAAATTTGTAGATGCTACGGCTGGCGAAATACAATCTTCATCCGACGAAGATAAGGAAATGGAACAAGCACAACCAGCAGTTAAAGAAGAAGAAGAGGAGGAGGAGGAATCATCATCGTCAGAATTCGACTGGCCTTTCGATCTAGAAGATCCAATACCCCCACCTGTAATGCTTGTTGATGACGAAACTGAACTTCAAATGGACATGATGCGTGAAATGCGCAAATCTGATATTGAAATGCGTGAAATGTCTACAAATATAGTACGATTCGAGGAAGAAATTCGTCAAATTGCATTAGATTTTCTACAAAGACTTATCAAGGATACCGTCGAAACCGCAGAATATGTTGATCCGGAAAAGATTCTACGCGCCAAATTGGATAAGAAAAAGCTAATGATACAACTTCAAAACGTCATGAATTCATTGAAGTTAGAAAAACATATGAATGCCGATATTGGTCAGAAATTGTACGAATATTATCGTCGCCAGGGCCAATTGCGTTGCTTCGAAGAACTATCCCCAGAGATACAACGAATCGAGTATAATCGCTATATGGAATCACTGCACAAAGTAGATCATCTCATGAACAAAGCTGTGGAGGTCAAAAAGAATCACAAAGCACTCTTGGCTAGTGTAATGATGGACCTGGACTTTACCACAAATATAGCTTATGCATCTATTAGTTCCCTAGAAAATTGTATTCGTCAGACCATCGTACGCAAGGATGCACAGATTTTGCCCCGCATCGTAGAGACTGAACTGCGTCGCATGCAAGCGATGCGTAATGAGATTAGTGATAGTCGACTAAGGCTCATCACCAGACAGCATGAGTTTGGCTTAGTGGTTGAGGTAAGCTTTGGCTAATTATAATTACTTCAACTATTTCAAATTATTTGTAACTAAACTTGAATGTTAACCCTCAGCACAAACGTGACTTAAATAGAATCACAGATGAATTAACTGTGGATCAGTTTCTCATAACACAACGTGAAGTGACTGCATTGTATACCAAGGTTAATGGTAAATATATATAATATCATCTATGCAATATATAGAACTTAATTTACTTTTAGAATCCAATCACGATTTGAACTGTTTACGGGAGCGTTGTAACAAGCACATGCATCAATTGGCATTTATTCGCGAAAAAACCAGCATGATCTCAGCCACATTGCGTGAGAAGAATAGAGAGTTTAGCGAAAAAATTATGATACGCGGTGAATTACGAGATCAACTGCTTAAACTGAAGCGTCAGCATGGACGATTAACGGATCAGAAACGAAATATTGAAAAGAAGTGTGGGTTGCTCTTCAAGCCGGCTCTGTTGCATGATTTTGATCAGACAGTCGATGATAATAATATCAAACGTGAGAGAATCAAGAAACTAAGAGAAAAAGTTAATGATCTGGAGTCACGCATTGATATATATGAACGGAAGACTCGTTTAATTGAACCAAAACTTGGAAAATGAAATGCATTTTTTACTAATGTTATTTTTTATACGGGAATTTTATATTCAATCACAATAGAGAAATTCTTATTCTTACAGAAATTTATCTGGCTAGTAGTATAAGTTACAAACCTATTTAAGTTATAAACAAGGAATTGCAAACAAAGAAAATAGGTTTTTCATTTAGAATGTCAGTCGATTAATTAATTTTTATGTATGCTCACTTAACGCCGAGCAATATCTTGATAATAGTACTTCAAAGTTGAGTCGCTATAGCTACCGTTTATGCCGACTTTTATTCAATATCACAGACTGACTTCATGCTGGTAAATTAACTTGCAGACATTTCTATTAGCTATTTAGAATTCCAAGCCAATTTACTCTTAATATATGCACGATGTTGTGCGCCTGATAACTTGGCGACCCCTTGGAGCCCCTTTGGACCTAAGAGCTAAGACTGGGGTCACGCGTTGCCGCTGACAACGATGCCCTTCTTATCTGTGGCACGTGGAAAACTTTTTTGCGTTTACTCAAACGAACTTAATGAAATGGAAATGGGGTTTGAAAAGGAATCTCGCTAGATCTGGAACTACTACATCCAACAACCCTACGGAAAATTAACCAGCTCTTGAAATAAGTTACAATATAATAATATAATATAAACAATTAGATTAAAACAGCTAACATCATCAAATTAGTCTATGATGTAGTTTAGAGCATCTGCCAGTTAATCATTTTAGCAATATTATTGCATCAAACAACAGTGACAAATGCAACAGCCGACCAACCAGTAGATGAGACGATTCCCTGAAGTCGAAAGTACCTTTTCACACATGAGCGCGCTCAGGATATGAAGTTGTGCCCAGACCCCGGTAGGGGTGTTCCCACACGGTCCTTCTGTCTCGTTTTTTGTTGTAAATCACAAAGTGAAACCGAAACCGTTAACGTGTTGCGGTTACGCTGCTGAGTTTGCACTGAAAAGCACCAATGCGAGATTGTGCGAGAAGTGATGCTGAGAGAAAGAGAGAAAACGAATGGAAGAAATAAAAAAACGAGGCAAGTCATTCCATTTGGGCTTTATTAAATGCGTCGACGGAGCGGGGGAAATCAGGCAGGAGGGTTAGCTGAAAGCATGTGTGTGCTATGTGTGTGTGTTAGCCAGGGCAACGTCCTTCGCAGTGTTGCCAGCTTAGCTTATTTAAGGCTAGATCTTGCATAAATAAATAATTTATATTATAAAATTTTCAACGAAATTTCAATCATCAATTTTGTTATATTTTATTTAAATATGAATCTTGTGAGCGCTTAAAAGTATGCTTCAGATTTTATTAATAATAAATAAAATATGATTTAAATTTCAATTCAATTTAATTAATACAAATTGTTTTCAAAAAAGGTGGTTTAGTAATGATTTCACGCCTTAAATAACATAAAGTTAGCTTTTTCTAGCTTATTTTTACTGCAACTCTAGCTTAAACCCGACAACACTAATCCTGTCTCACATTTTCTTATTGCGAATTCATTTCTGTTTTGATTTCTTTTTTTTCTCTCCTTTTTTTGTCGAGTTTATCAAACTTCTTACATTTGTTTTGTTGTAAAATGGGGAATATGGCAAACTTTCAGATTTAATGATTGCCTGTGCGTTTGGCGAATCGATTGTGGAACAATCCTGCTTAGGGGTTTCACATTTCAACTTGTCGGAAAACTGAGAATTGTTACAGTTTCTTTTGGCTTTCGGTTTCGCTTTCTGCGACGCTGCCAAAGATTTGTCAATTCTTTGACACAATGATGCATAACGTTATCTGAGATTTAGAAATGAGGGAAAGGAAAAGTTAAAAAAAAAACACCAACATAAGCAGAGCTTTTTGCGAATTAATCTTCTTAATGTTTGTGCCTTCGGTTTGGCTGGGGTTTTTGCTTGGGGCAGTAAGTAGAGTACTTAGGTTTTTGGCAATCACATAATGCGATTGTTGATTGTTTGGGCTTTAAAATGTGATGAGCTGTAACAGTAGAAACTAATTGCTGCACTTACCGCTCAGCCATGCCCCATACACCATGCCCAATGCTGCATGCCCCATGCCCCATGCCCCATTTGACTAGATGGTAACTATGGGCACGCATAATCATATCAACTTCCACACGATTTAACAGCGACGCAATTCCGGATGCGTTCGCATGGCAACTGTGCTGTTGTCCTTTACATCCTGCTTCCCAGTAGTTGGTTCATTGCATTTTGTGTCTCCTTTATCCTAGGGATGTAAATCATAATGAAACATAGATGTTTCAATGCATCGATGTTTTGAAAATGGAGCATGCAGAAGCATTCAAAAACACGATATTTGTCATTAAAATCTAAATTTATTTACTAACTATACCCATGTTAGCTTTTTTAAGGATATTTTGGAGCTAGAAATCGTTTGAAATCAATATTTGGCAAATAAATTTTATCAGTTTTTTCGACCCTTGATATAATTCCAAAAGAAAAGTTTCGGCAATATAAAAATATAATATAATCAATATAAAAATTCCTTCATAGGCATTACGGCAATATAGATATACATATACCTATATGGAACAATAAATGATCAAAAACTATCGTCACATCGATATATTTTCCACATCTTTACTTTTGCCTAACACTTTTCGAGCTTCGTCTATTGATTGCATGCGAAATTGCGCAATTGCTCTGAGCTAAAAGCATTCTCCACAATGAATACTTGATGGCATTGTGCTACCTACAAATTGCAGACACCGATGTTTTGTTGTTATCCCCGGGCAACATCAACAACATCATCTAACGCTTGCGGTGCTTCCTTCCCATGGCTGCCATGGCGCTTAAGCTGCGATAAAAATGCCGTTCGATAAGCATTTTGTATATAAATATGGCATCAGCGGCAACTTATTAAGTGCTGATTACGGCAATATAGAACTGTGGATTGATGGCATGAATAATACAAATACTCATTAAAATCTTATTTTGAAATCGAAATTCAATTCAATTCGCTGCATACATCAATATTGCATACATCGAACTTGGCATAAATCAAACAGCGTTATTTAACAGAGACTAAAAAAAAAAATAAAATTTAATATTAAATAAAATGAATACAATTTAAATTAAATTACATATTACTTTCAGTTATTCGCAAAGCTGCAACACACATGCACACTACATTTCCCATGTGTATGTATATTAAAGAGCATTTAATGCCTGCGCCTGAGTGTATGCTATGATTCATATTTGTTCGACGGGCAAGCATATAAACAGAGTTTTCAAACAGCGTTAATTAAAAGCGACTAACAAAACAAAAACAATTGTAATTTAATATGAAATGAAATACATATTACATTTAAATTAAATTACATAATACTTTCGGCTATTCGCAAAGCTGCAACACACATGCACACTACATTTCCCATATTTATATTAAAGAGCATTTAATGCCTGCGCCCGAGTGTATGCTATGATTTATATTTGGTCGACGGGCAAGCATATAAACAGAGTTTTCACATACGAGCTGAGCATTCAGGCAGAGACAGTCAGTCATAATACTCATTATGAACGGCTTAAGCGATTTCCCAGGGGTGCACACTAAGCCTCTTCACAGTGATTGTGAAAAAGGGAGTGGGCACGCCCACACACTCATGCATATGCAGAAAATACGTTGCTCAAATGTTTTTCGCAATTTTTTTCCTTTTCATTTTGGTATAGAAGTAAAAGCAATCTGCATGAAATCCGATTTGCAGCGCAAACAACAAAGTCGAGCAAATTGGCAACTGGCAAACGAATTTTCCAACCGTTTGTTATTTGGTCACATCAATCTGTTGGACGCTGCTGCTCATATGCTGATAGCTTCTCATGTCTAACAAACATGAAAATACGTTATAATTAACGTACACGATTTTTACTTGGATTCCTTTAACTTTTTCCTGTGGCACGTGCTGAACAAATGGACAACGCTGTCGCTTTGCCAATGAAAATAATCTGTCATCAAAGTCAACGGCGATAAAGTCACCCCATGTCCATACAGGTGTATCAAAAAAATGCCACCACCCCCCAGCTTAAACTCAATTACAACCCTCAACTCGCATGATAAATATAGTACGTATGATTCCATTAACTTCCAACTATTAACCCAATAGAACCCAGTAATACAGTAAAATTGTCAAGCCATAAGAAAGGGTTGCGATTGCAGGAAATTGCATTTGCGCTGTCAAATTAGATAACATTCAAAGTCGTCCTGCGCCAGGATATGACATTAAAAGCGCATCAGCACAAAGTACAAGGCGCACGCATCAAACGGCGGAAACTGTTGCCGTAATTACATTGTACGAACAATAGTAGAAAAAATAGCTTAGCACTGGCTATTGTGTGCTACAATGACGTTCAAATACCCTGTAAAAAAAAAGAGTTGTGGCTGAAATTAAAACTTATTTTTTGCTGATTAGTTTCCGTTTGCAAGAATAAACAAATGTTGGTAAACTTAAGGGATAAATAAAAATTTTCAGCCCTAGGGTATGCAACAATAAATATTCCTTCATCAGATCTGCTGCAAATCGGATTGGTTTGGAGCTCTTGATAAATTTAGCATAGGCCTCAGCCTTACGCATGTATTGGTGTGTGCTAGCTAGGTTGGTGCCTAAGCTGATCTCAGAGCGCGTATATGTTAGGAGAAGAAAGAAAGCGGGAGTTACGGAGCGACTGATCAGCAGGGTATATAAGCATGCTTGCAACACCGCTTCAATCATTTCGCGAGCGACTGGCGTAGAGTGCAGACGTAAAGCGAGGCGTGGCAGGCATTAGGAAGCTATGGAGACAGCAGCTTGTGGGGATTAGGGTAAGTAACACCCAGAAGAAGGCGTGGCAGATTCCACAAAAGGTATATATGCATCTAGTAAACAAAATGAATATAGCCAAGTCAATAAATTGTATTTATAATAAATTTTTGGCTTATTCAATATTGAATGTTTCCACTTATTCAAGAAAGTCAATATACCCTTTAACCAATCCGAGTTTTCTGCTGATTTTCTGCTGGTCATTTGCGCTCCATTGTCGCATCATGCCGTCAGTTTATCATTGCCTAGGCCAGCGCATGGCCTTTCTATAGGACGGCAGGCAAGTCTTGAGCTTTGTTTGTGCCATTAAATTAAATATCCTACCCCAGCAAGGACCTTTGATTGCTGCCAGAGTGGACACAATGCGCGCAATTTCTGTCATTTCCTTAATAGATTTCTTATCTTTTGCGACGCCTTAAGGACTCAAGACCCCGCACCGACTGACAATTGTAGCGTTAAGCCGGATATCGCACCTTTGACATCTGCCTCCAGGGTTTCGAAATGATTTCTGTGAGAGGTTCGAAAATGTTTAGTACAAGTCAGGCCAGGCAATAAAATTCTCCGTTCAAGTCGGTTGTTTTTTCTTAAATTATTTTATTTTATAATAACAGTTTTTTAATTATTTTATACAACATGAGTATTGCAAAATGCAATGGCTGCTGTGGCAAACACGCTGCAGTGCCAGTTAGGACCTGCTTGCACCGTCGAAGCTCAATGTTACCCCCGACACTTGGACCCCAACCGGATGAGCTGATTATGTTGGCACTGGATCGCATTCTGTACTTTTTCGGCGTTGGCTATATCTGGCATAGAGGTTCGTTATTGGCGATAAAGTCTACAATCTAATAATCATATTGTAGGTATAAGCTTAGGTGCACCTACCTCAGCGTGTCCCGCTGCTGTTGCAACATCCACGTCCGTTTGCAGTCTGCTTAGCGATTCCAGCCGAACAATAAAAGCAAGTGAGCCTAGCCAGAGCAAATTATCCTTTGCCACTGCCAAAAATAGCTGCAAGCCGAGCTCAACTAAGGCATCCTCCGTCAACTGTGCCCCGCAGCTCAACAAGTCCAAAAGTTGCATCAACAAATGCCAGAAGTGTAAGTGCAACCGTCTGCGTCCACGCACACCACGCGTCGACTTTGCCAATCCCGCCTCTGAGGAGGAATGTCGCAGTGGAATTTCCTTTTCGAATCGAGTTAAACAGTCGCTAACTGCCTGCAACAGCGTCTGTGAGGGTCTGAGGAAAAGTTTCAGCCGTAAGGAGTCGGAAAATGGCAAGGTTTGGACACGCCTTAAGAACGTGGATAATGGCTTTAAGGCATATGAAGTCTACCATAATCTGGATAAGACTAAATCCACAAGCCCCGAACAGCCATTTCTAATCTTTTTGGTAACGCCCACGGGCAAGGTTTATCCATTCGAAACCGTTCCAGCTGCTGAAAGGCCCAAGTGATAATACACACAACCACTTACATATTTGGATACTGCAAATGTTTTAAAACTTTCGGTCTCATTTTAAAAATTTTATAAAATATATAAATAAATTTCGATAGAATTATGAATGCATGTAATCCGATTAGATCTTAGTATTGAACACAATCATATATTTTACAAGCTTTTTTCAGTTTAATTAATGTTTATTATTACATATTATTTACAATTTGAAATCTTAATACTTAATACAAACCGAGTTTCAACCGGAATGGAATATATTTAACTTTGCACAAAAACTAATTTTTTAATGGGGTATAAGATCATAAAAAAAAAAACTTTACATAACACTTAGAATTGTTTTAACTTAAAAATTATTGAACATTTACTGAAAACTTTAAATTATAATATTAAAAGCTTTAGCTTCGTTCACAAGACAATAGATAAGCGACACTTTTGTTCTTACTTTAATTAATAGTAAAATTATAATTAAATCAAAAGTGTGAAATGTCGAAGCAAACATTTTCAACTTAGAATCTAAAACTAAAACTTCGGATCTCCGAAATTTTCTATTGCATTGGCAGCCCTGTTGTTAGGACACAATATACACTATATTTACAATTCTGAATAAGAAACCTGACTCAGTTGAGTAATCAGTTCAACTTATTTTAGGCAATACGCAAGCCTTTGCGATATAGTAAATAGGGAACTCCCGCGCTGATCAGCATATAGATCGTCAAAATGAGCACACACTCCACGGAACTACGTTTCATGGGTGACAGTGTCAAGTTGACAAATCCGGTGAGCAGATTGGAGATCATAAAGTGCGTTAATCCATTTAAATTCAGCGACTCCACCACAACTGGTAGTTCGGAGCATTCAAGAGCTTGCTGTTTGGGGAAAACCAAAGCGAACTCAAACAGAAACGCGTAGACGAGCAGCAAAGTGACGGAGACGCTGCACAGCCAAATCACATAGCCGGAGTTGAAGGTAACCCGGGCTATGCCACAGCCAAAGGCGCTCACAAAGACCAGAGTCCAGCCCACGATGGCAATGTGCAGCATCAAACGCAGCTTGGCGAAGAATTGCTTTGGGTTGAGCTGTTGCTTGGAGGTGTACCAATTGGCAAAGTGAATGCTGAGCAAATAGAGCGCGATGCAACCAGGCAGACTGCTCAGACCCTCCCGATTGGCGTCGAGGAGACCAACGCGCACCGGATCCGACATGATATGCTCGGAGAGCCCAAGCTGTAGCAGCGCTTCATGCAATGCCAAAACAACTGCAAATAGATAAATATATTATTAATAATATAGTGAGGGTTTTTGTTGGTTTGCGGAGGAAGGGAAGGAGGTATAAAAAATCTACAACAAACTTGATCAGCGTACAGCTTAGTAGAAACTACATGCCAAAAATGGATTCTCCAGTTCATATAGTTTACAAGATCATACGGACAGACAGACGGAGAGACAGAACATGAAGAACTATATTGATCTAGAATATATGTATATTTAAATCTGCTACGTCCCTTCGTGATGTTACATACATTTCTCTTTTGCAATAACTTAATAAACCCTTTCGTACTTTTTAAAAAAAAACAGAGTCCAATAACTATAAATAAATTGTAGAGTTAACTTGGGTTTACCTAGAGCCATAGGCAGCAGTTGCTTATCGGTGCGTGCTAGCAGACTGAGCAGGCTGCCCAGAAGTTTTGTCAATCCCAGCGTGAAGAAGGCGTTCAAATGCTGGCCGTATTCATGCTCATCCTGCTGATACCCTATCATGCCAATTACAATGGTGCGTATCGATCCCAGCAACAGCAGCGGAAATACAACTCGCAGCATCTTTCTAATGTCTCCAAAATGTTGGGCACGTCGGGATACAACGCCCATGGTGACCACAAACAAGCCGATTCCGAGGTCCATGATGGCAGCACCAAAGGTCCGACTTTTGCGGTAGCTAAGGGGAAAGGGCTTAAAGTCAATGGCCAAAATAGCGACTCCTGTGCCCAGATATGCCGTGGCACGCAGCAGGGTGAAGACTACTGGACGCTTGCCCACAATAAATCTATATTTGTGCGTTGTTCTCCAGCCGACTCCTGAGCGCCAGAGCATATAGACAATAAACCCAGCAACTATAATACAGTAAAGGTCATTATAATCGCTCATTGTGGTTATATTACAAATACTGGGAACGGCAATCAGCAGAAACTCCAATAGGAATCGTCGCGTGGAACTTACTGATAAATGCCGGCAAAGCAACTGGGATAATGTTATGCCCAATAATGTCGGCATTATAACCAGTAAACTGCGCACACTATCCTGCATCGATTCCCATGACTTTAGATCTTTCTTATACACTTTTTCACCATCCAAATCTTGGAAACAAATATTTTGGTCGACGTAGCTTTGGAATATGTAAAGCGGCAGCGATTGCACACATTTATCTGCTGCATTTAGAGCATCGTAGTGGTCACTGTTAGCAGTCCTGCTCATTTTGTTTTATTTTATTTTTATTTTATTTATTTATTTAATAACAAACAGCAACAGAAAAACCAATTGTTGCAACAGTCAACTGGAGTTACAAGAGATAAACAAAAACATATGTTTCAGCAGCGTTGCCAGACTGCAAGCGACGAGCCAACTATACTCAGCATCGATAAATGCATATCGATATTAAGCGCGTAATTTGAATTTGCTTACATTTTTAACGAAGTCTAGTGCTTAAATAAATGCATTGGCTTAAGGAATCGCAAATCGTTAAACTGCATTCTATTAATGATACCTTTTGTTTGCCTTTGTATACTCTTTGTGGTACACGCAAAGAAATACCAACTGTTGCAGCAGTCGACTGGGGCTGCCAGACTGCAACTGAGCGCACAATAATACTCAGTATCGATAAATGCATATCGCCATTGCGCGCGTAATTTGAGTTAATTAAATTTCTTTTACTGCTACTGTCATTTATATTTTCAACTAAGCCTAGCGCTTAAATAAATGCATTGGGTTAAAGAATCACAAAGCGTTAAACTAATCTAAAGCTCATCATGCTGTTGGTCTGCCTGTGGGTAGTCCTTGTGCGCACGCACTTGGCTAGCAGCTTGAGCCACCAGGCGATCAAATTCGTTAATATCAAAGCGGTAATTTGTAAACTTGGCATGTGCGCCGCCCTCAGGATGATGGCCCTGATCCTGGGGATAAACCAAATCGCGTTGCTCCCAGGTAACATAATGCACGCCACGCAGGCGGGCCAAGTCCCTATAGCAATTGGGATCCTCGCAGTTGTACAGCTCAAAAATGCACGCCCAATTGGGCAAGAAGAGCAAGTGCGTCAAGCCAGCGCCATGCATGCCAATCAATATATCTGAATTCCTGGTTATGGTTAGCTGTTCCGTAAAACTCAGACTGCAAGAGATGAAGAATTGATGAGATTAGCAGACATTTATCAAAGGGAGTAAAACTAGATCTCACCGTTCATAGGAGGCACGTTGCACAAGGTAATTCTCATTGGCTTCCAGCCTGGCCAGCAGCGCCTCTTCGTTGAGCACCTGGCGGTACTTTGTGCGACGCGAGAGGTAGGTGATGCGGAGCTTCCGCTGTGCGAGATCTGGAGGTTGGTAGGGTATCTGCAGGCGGTGCAGTATAAACTCGGAGAAGGCGCGAAACAGTCCACTATTCGAACAGCCTTGTATCTGCAGGAGAAATTTATGTATTTTATATTATATTATTATATATAGGTAGAAAATGTGAAATGAGAAAAAATACACGCAATTGTTCTGGTAATTTGCTTTGCATACGAGGCAGAGCTCTGACATATTCGAGCTGGCTCACTCCATAAGAAAGAGAAACTGCAGATGCAAAAGAGCAACGAGAGCTACGAGAGCGCTGTAGTTTACATGATACTCCCAAAACTTTTTACTTACGATAGGCGTGTTGTAGAAGAGGCCAAAGATCATGCGCGGCAGCAGGGGCAGCACAACATTCCGGAAGCACACACGCCTGCCCTGCACATCGCTCAGCGTCCAGACCGGTCGCTGGGTGAAGGCCTTGAAGGTGTCCCGGAAGGGCGAATCGTACGGATAGGTTTCCCAGATGAGTATCTGCACATCCGTGTTGAAGGCAGCCGGATGCGATTGGTTGACAAAGAGCGAGGCGTACAGATTGAAGAAGTCGCAGAAGTGATGATACATGTTGTAGGTGGCATCGATCTTCATGATGAACGTGGGCGCATTGACGACCAGATCGCAGGCGCCGCTCTCCAGCACCGGCTGTGGCAAGACATCAAAGTTGCGCAGCTCCGGACCCCAGGACTGCAGCGCCGAACCAATGTGCTCCATTTGCTCACTGAGTCGCGTGCGGTTCAAGTTGCAATGACCCAAGATCTGTCCAGGTTTCAGCACATCCATATGGTAGCGTATGCGATCCGATCGCTTGGCCACATCCCGCAGATCGATGAGCAAATTTCGTCCGCGACAGAAGCGCAGATAACGCGTGCACTCCAGCGACGAGTCTGACAGATATCTGGGCAGGCATTGGGGCGTCAGCTCCGCGAGCTGTTGCTGTATGTAACCAAAGTCCGCCTGGTCGTAGAAGGTCTCCAGCTGTGCCTGTTTGCTCTGCACCCAGCCGGTGTGATCGCCGGGACAGTGGGGCGTCTGGAAGCGCGACTCCGGGCTGCAGTTGCGTTCGTGCCCCCAGCAGGCACGCGATTCCGTACGGATTGTGGTGGCATTGTCCGGCAGCTGGCTCTTCAGCTTGGGGAAGGTGTTGAGGTAGCGTATCAGATGATCCGACGGAAGATTTGGCAAGATCAGCGTGTGCTTGGCTTCCGGATTGGCATCCGTCTCGGCAAGACTTGGCTGCAGCAGCAGCGCATTAAGTATTAGCAGTTGCAGCATTTTTTAAGTACTTCGTTTCGCTTCGTTTCTCACATTTCTCAGATTTTCATTGCCATCATTGTCAACGTCATCGCTGAAGCTTGCGCTGCATTTTCATGGCCAACGCTGGCTGCTGTGTCGATGATCTCACTTGTCTCGGCCAGATAATTGATGATTATGATTTAGTTAATTCGACGGCTGCCTCAGCAGCAGCCTAGCAGATTTAATCGTTCATCAAAAAAGGTGCGAAAGCGAAAGACTCAACAAAAAATCCAGTCAAGCAAGCAGCTGTGGCGCTCAGCTGTTCGCTGCCAGGGTTGCCAGCCAGCTTTGCTTAAATGAAATCACGGGTACATGGTTGCAAATAGAAGGTAGCGCAGCAGGTAGAGCTAGCAAGGCATCTATTTTTTTTTTTTTTTATACATTATAAAATAATTACATAACACTTTAATAATTTAATAATTTTACTTTTGCTATTTATTTTTATGTATTTTTATTTGAAGCTATTTTATATATGTTGGAAATCTAGCCTCGCTGTTGTGACGTCACGCGCTCTCATACAAGCACGCGCTACCTTCTAAATGCTACGCGCCCTGCCTCTGCCCCTGCCACTTACCAGCTGCAATTTGCGTTTGACTCGTGAAGGGTATTTTGATTTTTCATCAGCGCAGAAGTTCGACATTAATTGCTGTCAATTAAACGCTGTAAAATGCGTAATGCGCCGAAATCGTAAGTAAAACACTCGCATAAATGCAAATTCAGTGTTTGACAATGTCGTCATCTCCAAATCTTCCGCAGACTCGGCCTTTTAGTTACCACACCTGGTGGCAGCGCTGCCGGAGGCACCACGGACAGTGGCATCTCTACAAGTGGGCGGCAGAACAGCTTGGAGGACATCAATCTGGATCAGTTTCTGAAGACCATTAACTACGAGGACACTGTGAAGCAGTTGGATATATACTATGGCATCGGTAAGTTGTGGAAATCACAGTAAACAGTTAAATCCTTTAAATAACCTTGAAGTAAACGCTGTAGGGCAGACAATTGAGCATTAATTGTTGCCACAATGCTGCCGCTTGTCGCATCGCGTTGCGTCCGCGATTTCTATTTATAAGCAATTTCGCCAAGTTCTCTGCGATATTTACTTATTGCTGTGTCTCTTTTGCTCTCGCATTTGGCTCGGCGTCTCTGTTCTGTTTATTTCCGTTGATTTGCATTTATCAACAAGCGCAGACAAGCACGCTTGCCATTGAAATTGCAAATTTTATAGATTTTTTTGCAGTAAGTCTGCATTTAAATAAATCCACGATATTCTACGTATTTGCAAGGTTAATTATTTTATTAATTTTTTTACAAGCACAAAAAAAACACCTGTTTAAGCACCATTGTGTCAAATGTGGCAACCGGGTTCGCAACATGTGCCAAGCTCGACTCTGTGACCGCTTTACAACACTGTATTGCAGACAATTTAATATTGGGCGCGCAGTTTGAAATTACTTTTCAAAAAGTAACATAAATATTTAAAAATATTAACTGGAAATGTGGAAGTCTTATTACTTCAGAGAAAACGTAATTTAATCAAAAATGCTTTATTTGTTGACTAGTGTTGTTTGTGTACCATATATATATTTATACTGCTCGCTCACTCTACTCAACTTTCAATAATGTTTACTTAGCCTCAGTTTAATCTCTTGTTATTCTTGTCTCGTCTATAGTCAAACGGCAGCTGTTACGCTATCAGAGCCCCATTACCGGCCTGTTTCCGGTGATGAGCACCGATCAGGTTGTGGGTTCTGTGCGAGATAGCGTCTACTGTGCTGCTGCCGTATGGAGCTTGTATCAGGCCTACAGACGCATCGATGATGATCGCGGTAAGTCCTATGAGCTTGGCCAGAGCACCGTCAAGTGCATGCGGGGCATACTGGAGTGCTGGGTGAAGCAGGCATCCCGGGTGGAGCTGTTCAAGCAGCGTCAATCTAATCAGCATGCCCTACATAGCAAATTCCAACTGCACACGGGTGAAAAGATCTATCCCGATGAGTTCTACAATCATCTGCAAATCGATTGTGTAAGTGGCAATGAAATATTTTAATCACTACTATTTTTAATCACTTAACTGCTTCTGCAGGTCTCGCTGTATCTGCTGTTTCTGGTGCAGATGATCACATCGGGACTGCAAATCATTTACACGCACGATGAAGTGGCCTTTGTGCAGAATCTGGTGTATTACGTGGAGCGTGCGTATCGCACGCCCGACTTTGGCATGTGGGAGCGTGGCTCCAAGTACAACAATGGCACGCCTGAGATACACGCGTCGTCCATAGGCAAGTTGAAGCTCTATCAAGCTTTGAAATTTAACTTGTTTTAAGCTATGATTTTGCTGCATTTGTAGGCATGGCCAAGTCCGCGCTGGAGGCGATCAACGGCTGCAATTTGTTTGGCGAGAAGGGCGCCTCCTGGAGCGTTGTCTATGTGGACATTGATGCGCACAATCGCAATCGCAGCATCTTCGAAACCATGCTGCCCCGTGAATCCAGCTCCAAGGTAGAAACACTTTCCAACTCTTTCTGATAACCAAGACTAAACCTTTTCCTCTCAGGGCGTGGATGCTTCTTTGCTGCTGACGCTCTCCTTTCCGGCCTTTGGCTCGCATGAGGAACGCCTGGTGGAGCAGACCAAACAGAATGTTGTGAATCGTTTGCGCAGCAAAATGGGCTTCAAACGCTTTACGCGTGATGGTTTTCTGAGCAAAGCCGAGGACAAGAGCCGCCGCTATTATCAGTCGGGCGAGCTGAAGGAGTTCGAGGGCCTGGAATGCGAATGGCCGCTGTTCTTTATTGCCATGATCATCGATGGCGTCTTCAAGAACAACAACGAGCAGATCGAGGAGTTCCAGAACGATCTGCGCCGTTGCCTGCACACAGATGCCAATGGTGATCCGGTGGTTACCATGTACTATGCTCCCGATGGAGATGGCTCCTATATGCGTGCCCCCTCGCAGTCTCTCTTCCTCTGGGGTCAATCGTTCTTCATCATAGCGCAGCTTCTGACGGCGGGACTGTTGCACATCAATGAGCTGGATCCCATTCGACGCTACTTGCCCAGCTATAATCGTCCTCGACGTGCTGGACGCTATTCGGCATTTCAGGTGAGTTTTTGGCGGAGCGGGAAGAACTGGGAATAGTGGGAACAACATTATGTTAATAAACTCAGCAAGGTTCTAGCTTAATTGCTATGTGTGTCTGCATTTGCTGTCCTCTATTCGTGATTGACGGATTTAATTGTTATGTCTCTTTGGTTACTTTACTCTTTAGTTTCCTTGGGTTAAGTGATCTGAATATACCTATATAAATAATTGGCTATATATTTAATATACTTACTACTACAATCTGCTCTATATATATTTTGTCCATTCTCTACTACCAACGTATACTACCACTACCACTACAAACAATATCAATATACTCTATATACTCTATATCCCAAAACAAAACTAAAACAATACCTAAACAAATGCATAAATCCAATTCTGTTATCGGTTGGCATATCAAAAATTCCTATAAAACAGGGCAAAGCTTTCGATGATAAACACAAAGTAAGTAATCGAAATCCTTTAAATCAAATCACGGTCTGATCTTAAATTATACCAAATACCTATACTTATTTGCTTTGTTTTAGATGTCCTGCACATTAGATCATTAAGTGCAAATTCGTATTATTTTCTATATACACAAATCGCACACACACAAAACACAGACAAAGGGAAGCAGTTCAGTTGGGAAATTCGAAAAAAAAACTTGGTTAATTATGCATAACTTTTGTAATACTTTCAATAGCTCAATAAAATTCAACAGTTTTATGTTTAATCAACTTATAAACATACTGCTAAAACTTAAGCAAAATCGCATAAATATAAATTGATAGAAAATAAATTTAATGGGCTCATTTATAAATATAGTTTAACTTGCAGAGATTTATTGAGGTATTCCTCATTTGCTTTCTTTTGTTTCTTTTAATTTCGCAATGAAACTGTATTAGGGAAAATCTGTAATATATTATTTAAAGAAGTATCGCCAGAAGTATCCAAATTTCTATCAAATTTTCCGCTGGGCTGCTTTCCAAATATCAATACACAAAATCCACAGCAAAATACACAAATAAACAAACATACAACACTCTTATTACTCTATTAGTTGCAAATTTATTAACCATATTATTATGGCTGTGTTTATTTTATACCATATATTACTTTATGTATATAGTAAATGCAAAGAATCGAAATTCGCTTATTTTATTTTGTTGTGTATCTAAATCAAAAAAGTATTTTCTTTACTCTTTTCGGTACTCTTTCTTGTCTACTTATAAAAATCTACTGCATATTTTGTTCCTACTACACACGCTCTATAAATCGTACATAGGCTAAACCGGGCACTGTAAGTAATAGTTGTCATGGGTTCTATATACCAACTTCTTATCTAGTATTCCGTTGTTTACACGCATTTCATTCTCCTTTTGATTTAGTTGTTTGGCTTATTTCCTTAACCGTTGTTTGTAGCTAACACAAAGCAAGCGAACACCTCAAATTAATACATCTTTATTTTGACCATTTAGTTTCGTAATATCAACGGGGGTACGTGCTTAAAAAGCCTTTAGAAAAGTATAAGCAATGCGCTTCCTTGGCGTTTATTTCTACTAATTCGATGCCAACTGTAAATATCTACAATTATTTTTCCAACCAAACAATAAAATACTAATAGAAACCACGCATACCCTCAATATTGGATGCTAAGAAGGTAATTTAGAGGCTCGATTGCCTGGGTCTGAATTCAGTATTTTATAGGAAACAAATTGGCAAAATTTTAGATAAATAAAATCGATATTTAACTATAAAGAACTTGACAGAACTAATTATAATTAAATTGATGGAAATACTAGTATATATTCTATATATATTCTAAATTTTATAATACAGTCGAGTTTAACTACAGAGAACGTGAAAGAATTAATTATGTTTAATTTAACCTCACTTTATTTAACATAAAATCTACAACTTATTATTATTTTTGTTTTTAATACTACTCCCGAATGCCTGAACTAAATACTTATTGTTTCCGATATACTATAGCTGTAAGTAATACTTTATCCGAGTTTAATCTCTTTCAATTGTTTGTGTCTGGCATGTTTACGATCCTCTACACCCGATCCCACAATACCTGTCTATATGTTCCACATTCCACAATCCACACTCTTCCTCTGTGCGCTAGCATCCTGTGAAACCCCAACCACCCTGTGTTCTATCCCCAACTGTTTGTTGCATTTTGTTCTTCAGAAACAATACCTTAATATTTATGTGAAGAAGTTTCTACTGTATTTAATTGGCTGTATGCATTATCTAACTTTTAATTACCACAAAATAAAGGGTATAGCATATGTGCTTTACTAATGACGCTCCATGTGCATCCTTACAGGGCACCGCCACCGATTTGGTAGTGCAAATTGTGCTGATTGCCGAATCGATGCGACTGCAGGCCATGATGGCCACCTATGGCATTCAAACACAGACGCCGCATGAGGTGAGTACTATTTTAGAGAGAGAGAGTTCATTACTGTAAAACTCCCGCTGGCCCAACTCTCGCAGGCCGAACTCTCGCTAGTTCAAATCTCCCAACTCTCTCTTTCAACTCTCGTTGGTCCAACTCTCATAAGCCGAACTCTCGCTGGGCAAATTCTCGCTGGCCAAACTCTCACTGGCCCAACTCTCTCTGGCTCAACCTTCGTTGATCCAACTCTCGTAGGCCAAACTCTCGTATATCGATAATAAATCGTTATTTACAGGTGGAACCCGTGCAAATCTGGAGCTCCACGGAGCTGATCAAAGTGTATCAGCATCTGGGAGTCAACAACAAAGTGGGGCTCTCGGGTCGTCCCTCGCGTCCCGTTGGCTCGCTGGGCACCAGCAAGGTCTATCGCATCTGTGGCATGACCGTGCTCTGTTATCCCCTGATCTTTGAGGTCTCCGATTTCTATTTGTATCGCGACATGGCGCTGCTCATCGATGACATCAAAACGGAGCTGCAGTTTGTGGGCAAGTATTGGCGTCTGTCGGGCAGGCCGACGGTCTGTCTGCTCATACGGGAGGAGCACATGCGGGATCCGCAGTTCAAGGAGATGCTGGATCTGCTGGCCATGCTGAAGAAGGGCTATTGCGATGGCATGAAGGTGCGCATTGGGCGTTTGCAGAACCTCATCAGCAGCTCGTGCATCGAGCACTTGGACTTCATGAACCAAAGCGATCTGACGGACAATGAGAACGCATTCTCTCAGATCAATCACGAGTACATTGGCTATCAATCGCTGACGGATGTGCCCAAGGCGCTCACCTACGTGGAGGAGAAGGTGTCGGTAGCGGTGAGTAGTACACATGGGGAAAAAATAGTATTCAAATTGAAAATTGAAAACTTCCATATTTGATTTTTGATATTGAATACGATGTAGTCAAATCAAGTATGTTTCTATTCGTTTTTTGGGTATTAGGGAATAAAATAAGTTGACCTTGAACGTAGTTACTTTTACTATGACCTCCTTTTATCTCAGTGTAGTCGAAAACTAATCTATATGTGTTTTTTTCCAGCACTTTGATAGCAAACCCACGCCGGATATCGTGAATGCTCTGCGGGGCACCGAGTCCATCTATTGCCTCTGCCAGCTCTGGGGCATATTGATGAATCGCGAGGGCCCCTACTTTGAGATACCCAATGGCCTGAATGTGGTCACTGCTCTCACCCAGCTGTATCATCGTGCCGGCTCGCTGCGCTATTGGCGTGCCGTGCGCTATTGTTCCTCGCTGCTGCATCACATTGTGGACTCCATCAGTCCGTTCATCACCACCGTGCTGGTCAACGGCAAGGAGCTGACCGTGGGCATCATCGGCCAGAAGGAGACGGTCTTCGACAAGCCCATGACGCCGGCCGAAATACAGAATGTCATGTACACCAGCGTGCAGCCCTACGATGTCATACAGGCGGTGCTGCAGCAGGAGGTGGTGCTGTACTGTGGTCGTCTCATTGCCACCAATCCGTCCATGTTCCGTGGCATACTGAAAATACGCATCGGCTGGGTGCTGGAGGCCATGCGCATCTATCTGCAGATCTCCGGACAGCAGAGCATCGATGTGGACAATCTCTCGCCCTTCCAAGTGCGCATACTCCTACAAAAGGTGCTCACGGTCAGCGAGTGGGCGGTGGAGGAAAAGTAGGAAAACCTATACAATATTTTAGCTGAAATTTATAATTAATATTTATGGTTTATTTAAGATTAACGACGCTGCAACGTCGTCAGCTGGAGGGCTGCCTGTGCCGTGTGCCCAAGCACTTTTACAACAAGATCTGGGAGATTCTGCAGCGCACGCCGCAGGGCATCCTGACCCAGGGTCATCATCTGCCCGCCACGCCCACGCTGACCAGCATGAGTCGCGGCGAATTGACGTTCAATCTGCTGGTCGAGGAGACGCTGATCTGCATCGATCGCCCCGAGAGGCGGCAGATAACCGTGGAACTGCTCTGCATTGTGGCCACCATACTAAATCGGTTGGAATTTAATTGAATTCTATGAATTTCTAGATCATATTTAACGAGATTTTTCACCTTGCAGCAATCCCGAGCTGCACTTCAAGCAGGCGCTGGATCTGGATGGCATACTGGCCGAAGCCTTTGCCATGTACCGCAAGGACAACAACATACAACAGCCGCAAGCGTCCACGGATCCGAAGCAGCAGGATATGACCGCCTTCTACTCGCTGCCGTACTCGGAGACCACCGGCTATTTGGCACGTGCCGCCGTCAACAAGGTGCTGCAGGGCGGCATCTTCTCCACAGCCGAGGACGATGTGCAGCTGGACGGCGATCGTCTGCACGATGACAACTGCAAGGTCTCCTAAGCGACAGCTCTACTTTGTCTCCACATATCTGATATGGAATACAGATGACGAAATCATAAACCCCTAGCCAAAGTAGCTCGAATTTGTAGCCCCTATTCTTACAATTTGATTGTATGTGTCCCCCCTTCGCTTGCCCTTCTTTGTGTCATTGTCGCGTTAGTCGTTAATTAAACGTTATATTATATATGCTTTGTTGCAAACAAACAAAAAAAAAAAACAAACAACAAACACAGACTACACATTTGTTACATAGTTAATCAGGTCAGTTCACGTGGAAACCCCTGCAGTTGTTGCACTTGCCCCACCTGAGAACAGTGTTGGCAATTTTGTTGACGTAAATAAAGCTACGAAAATTGTGCAAAAAAGTAGCCAGAAAATAGCCAAGTTCTTTTTTAAATTTCAAATCATTTTCCACAACAATTGAGCTCACAATCTCACAAATATCGCAAAGTTTTAAACAAAATGTACTTTTATATTTCAGCTTACACTATTGTTATTTAGAATTTAATTCAATACAATCAATAAATAAAAAAAAAACCTATATTATATCACTTTTTTCACTTAATTGCCCATTTTGTAGATGGGCAAATAACGATCAAAATAATTGAATATAATTGCATTCATAATTTTTTTTATTTTTGCATGAATTTTGTAATATCTAAAAGAGGGGGAAAAATTATTATTTTCGATAAATAAGTCGGAATTCCTATTTCTTCAAAGTTAACAATTTTTCCAATCTATTAATTTTTCTCCTCAAAAAAGCCAGATTTGGCAGCACTGCCCGAGACCCTGAACCCCGCTTTACGCAATTTGCAGCCAAGGCGTATTGATTATCAGTTCCCCCCCTAGATTCTCACCTCGGGTATAAAAGTCTCTGGCACACCTGTCCACTCTGTTTACTGTTATTCGCACTGTCCGACGCTATGCGGGCGCCCGAGTGGATGAGCAATGAGATGGCGCGTCTGACGCTGAAGCTGGAACGCTACAAGCCCACGGGCAGTGGATACAATCGCATCCAGTCCATCCGGCTGTCTAAGAGCGTCACCCAGATGCTAAACAATCCGCTGCCCGCTGTTGCATACAACGCCACCATCAAAGGCAGAAATTCCAATAGGGATTCCCCACAGCAACCGCAGGAAATCCCGTTGACCACACCCCGCAGACGTGGCGTCCTCAGTCGCAGCGAATCCCAGTGGGAGGAGGTGTATCCGGCCATCAAATTCGATCGGCAGCACAGCCTGGACAGCAGCAACATCCTGGACAGCGGCGACAACAGTGCTGAGAATAAGTTTGCGCACTATCGAAATTGCGCCACGCGCATCCCTTGAAGGCGAAGACTTGCAACTGCTTTCAGTTTGCCAATTTCCAACTTTTCTATCTAATTTATTTCAACTAAAACATCGATCTAATTTTTAACAAAATAATAACTAAGTTTAATTAAACGCCGCACAGTGGACGAAACGGCTCATCTTGCAAGTAGAATTTAATATATCGTTGATTAATAAGTACAATATTTTAATTAATTAGTTTTTTGATTTTGATTAAATTTGTGCTTTTTGTTTAAGGTAATTTTGTTATTTAATTTTTATACAAAGTGTTTATTCTGTAATATGAAAATTAAAAAACAAAACAGAAAAAAAATGTTTAACAATGCAAAATATGAAAAATATTAAAAAATTAATAAACTATATAATAAGAATTAAATGCAAATCCAAATAATTTTGCCCCATTTTCGAATACGGTTTAGCGTAATACTTGGTATTGATCCGATGCTGGCTGGAATGTGTATTATAATCTAAATAGCAATTAAATAAAAAATTCCATAAGTGAGAACAATTGCGTGTATTTTTTCTCATTCATTCATTGGGTTGTCTAAAAACACGCATTGAGTATAACCAATTTTATTGTTGTTGTTTCCCTCTGGGTGGGTTATTCAGGCCGTTGTGTCCTCTAGCAAGAAAAAATCGTTTGTTTTAATCTTAAAAATATAAAATATAAATAATAATAAAATATGCCGAAACGCGTAGGAGGAAAATGAAAGAATAAACCAAATGTTATTCTTGTCATAGGACAAAACGGCCGTAATAACCCACCCAACAGAGGGAAAACAACAACAATATCAACAAAAATCCAACAAGGCCCAAAATACCCAACAAACATAAAATTAAAATAATTTTAAAATTGATCGTAGATTAACCCGTAAATAATTAGTTTTATGTTGTACAAAATGTAGTTTTTATTTTCAGTTTCGATACAATTGATTAAGTCATTTAAATACATATAAAATTAGCATGTAAACCTCTAGTTGGCGTGTGTGTGTTTGATGTGTTTTATTTGATTTTCAATTTATTATTTAATGCTAAGTGGAGATTTGCCCATTCGATATACATTTTACGGTATGAAGAGGCATAATTTGTTGGATTTTGATTCAAGTCATGCATTTTGATATGAATATTGCCGCTTAACAGTTTCTTAGAGCAAATAAACATAAATTGTTATTGATTTGCACACGATAGATATACAAAAATAGAATAATTCAGGTGATATGCCTATAAATAAATTCAACGCTCTATATATATATATGTATATATGTTAATATGCATGCAACATATGCCACGACACGATACTCTATAGTACAATAGTTAAATCTGGACAACAAACATTAATTCAACATATGCGTAATATCATAATTATTGTAGGCTCTTTGCAAGGCAACATAAATAAATATATATATATACTATATACTATACAATCTGAAGCTTGCGCACACGACACGATTTACATATAGATTAGTTTAGTTTTGCTGTATAAATATAAAACATTCATGTTATTGAATATGTTGTGAATTAGTTTAGTTTAGTTGGTTGTTCGATTTCGATTTACATTTAAGTTCTGTTTGGTTTGGTAAAATGCTAAAAATCCCTGAATATGAGTTCTCATTATTATTACATTGATTACACACGTAGCACATATGACTTAGTTAAATAATAACTTACATTTAATATTCGTTTCGTTTCGTTTCGTTTCAACACTTTATCGACTTAGCATTAGTTATACAGTTTCTATATAGTATTGTATCTTTTATGACATGCACTAGGTTTTAGTTTAAGTTTAAGTTTAAGTTTAATTGGTGTACAGATTCAGAATATATTCCTCAGTACGCGGCAGTACTTGACTTTGTTCTTCAACTACATAAATTGTTTGTTATAATTTTTTCATATTTTCTTTAGTTTCGCTAACTAATCTGCTGTATAAATTTAAAAAAGACTATGAAACCTACGTTAACACAATAATTTATACGCACTAAATACGTAAATCAACGGCGAATTATTCTAATTAACTCGACTATTTATATTAATATTAGATCTATGTTATTGTTGCTGCTGCTGCTGCTCTCTCTCCCGCTGCTCCCTCTGCTCCCGCTGCTCCCGCTGTTCCCTCTGTTCAGTACGTCGCACGCTCATGCGACTGGGTATGGAATCCGTATCGCCATCATCATCCATGTAGTCCTCCTTGGGTCGTGTCCACTTGATCAGTGTCTCCGGCGAGCGGTACAGGAACAATAGTTTGGCAAATAGATCCTCCTCCAGTGCGAATTCCAATGCCTCACGCACCTGTTAATACAACATTTTAGTTAGGTTTTTCTAACACTTAAGATTGGGATATGGAGCAGACTTACCAGATATATATCCAGGCAGAGCTGCAGCACTCTGTCCACGTAGGGCAAATCCTCAAACATAATCTTGCGATTCTGTCCGCCAATGAAGGATTTCATGAATCTCGAGGCCAATAACACAAATGTGGTATAGAGACCAATGATGCTACAAATGGAGAAATAGGTGAAATGGGTGAGTTTGCATTCGACTTCAATAAGCTTAAAGAAAAAAGGAGGAGGATAGGAGACCCTTTATTTTTTTGTGGTATATCATCACTATTTTTTATCCGATTGTATCGAAATTCAAAGCGTCGATGAAGAGTATGCCAAATTACAAGTTTATAGCTTTACAACTGTAACTTTGGAAGCCTTTTGCGATTTGCGGGGGTATCCCAAATCTAAAACAAACTCGTGCTGCTTACTGAATAGGAGAACCTAGATCCTGAATATAGTGTCTCTAGCTCTAATAGTTGCTGAGATCTAAGTGTTCATACAGACGGACAGACAGACAAACGCTACATCGACTGGGCTTGGCGCCCTGATCAAGAATAAATATATTTTGTGGGGGCCTCTACACATCTCCTCTTTGCACTAACCCAATAGACCTTTTTTACAGTTTTTAAAGTAAATGGTATAATTAATACTATTTTAAATACTATATGAATATCAGATAATTTGTATCGATTCGACTCACCCGCCGGCTGTTAGGAAACTGAACGTCGATGGGAATTTCTTGTCGTTGAAGGTGTACATGACAATGCCGGAGCTGCAGTCGCTGTAGGGCAGGTTCTTGAGAATGTTGTTGTAGAAGGTGTCGTTGCAGAAGTCGCGTATCTCCCACCACAGGCCGTTGGTGGCATTATCCCGATGCATTTTGATGACCAGCGGTCGATACTCCTGCTCCTTGCCACTCAGCACGGTGACCACAAAGGCGTCACCCGAATTGAGCACCTTGATAAACTTGGGTATCATATTGGGCAGTACAACAACAACTTCGTCAGTGGTGTTGGTGGAGTTGGTGGTGTTGGTGGTGCCATTGACGGCGAGCGTGGAATTATTGTTGGCCTCCAGCTGATCCAGGGTTTCGTTCAGCATGTTGATAAGCGCCGCACGTCCCTCGAATTTCTCGTCCAGCTTGATGATGTGCTCCTCGCCCACGTTCTCTTTCAATCCCTTGGCCGGCGCCTTGCGCGTCAGCGAGTAGGAGAAGCGTGCGGTGAGCGTATGATCTGACAAACATAAAAGATATTAATAGAGGTTTACAAAAGGTAGGATGAGCACCTACTGTTCCTTAGATCGTTGGTTAGACGCTGCTTATCCGGCGGCGCAATGTTCCAGAGCGAGGGGGAATTGCCCGCCAGCTTCACAGCTGCCACATCTGTGGCATCGTAGCCAGCGATGAAGGTGAGCGCCTGTTTGTTGCTCTTCTCGTTGAAGGGGCTGCTCATCTGGGCGTACATCGAGGCGTTGATCTCGTAGATGCTGTCGTAGTTATTGGTCGTGTAGATGGGATCGTAGGGACCAATGCGTATGGACACCGACACCTGATACGGCACATTCGATGAGCCCACGGCATTGCCCAGGGCAAACAAACAGAGCGGACCCCAGATGCAAATCACAATCAGCAGCACCACGGTACCGCCCATAATCAGTTTGGAGAGCGAGGCCTTTTTCTGTGCCCGCATGGCTGGGAAATCCGTTTCCGACTGGCGGGTGCAGCGTATCAGATAGATGTTCGAGAAGATATCCTCCATCTTGAGCCAATCGAAGATGGTCATGGTGCTGTCGATGCACACCCAGTCGAGTATGGTGCGCAGCTCGTAGAGAAAGGGTATCTGCATGTACACCTTGAAGGCGATCATGTTGATCATCGAAAAGCCCTTGGTGAAGAAGTTGCCCAGAATGCGCTTCGGATAGCCCGACTTGATTTGATATGAACTGAGCAGCAGATAAAAGCATTTGATCACATAGAATATGATCGGCGGAGCCAGCGAATTGAATGAACGCTCCGTAACCTTGGGCACCACAAAGAACATCCAGATATGTATGCCAATCACCGAGAAGAAATGGAAGATGATCTTGTTGATCATCGCCTTGCGCAGATACAACGCCCGATCTATCACAATCAGTATAAACTGCACCAGCAACATGATGAGGAACGGCACCGGCACCTTGTTCTCCGCCAAATAAGTCTGCACGCCGCCATCGCTCTCCGTTTGTTGTGTCTGTCGAAGGAATATAGAAATTAGCAACTGAATTTTATAGTTAAGAAGAGATTACTCACGCCAAATGCCGTAAAGCCAAAGAGCAGCACGAAGAAGTTGATGAAGTCGCAGAGGAACATCAGCGCATAGACGTCGGTGGCCAGACGCGATTTATGCACCAGACTGAAGAAGAACTTGTGAAGGGATGAGGTGTACTTGGTGCGCCTGAAAGGTATACGGTATATTTATTATTAATTACCGGAATATCATTTACGCTACAGTTTTTGATGCTGTTTACGAAATTTATAGTTAAATTATTATATGAACTGTGTTCGGTTTCGAGAAAAAACCAAATATTGGTCTAGTTTAGGGTTGTGGATAGATGCTAAATGTATCTGTTGATGATTCTAACAAAGTTTCGTCCTCTAAATAACTTAGAAAACGGCTTCTACTTCACACTCTCGATAATCTAATATAAGTTTTGGATAGAGAATGATTACTTAACAAAGTTAGCACACAAATGATCTTGAGAATTGAATCGATATTAGGTTTTGAATAGAGAATGATTAGAGTTAAGTAGACGTAATAAGCTGCTCATCAGTAGGTGGTAATAGAATTTTGTAAAATATTTCACAAATTCCAAATTTTGATGTAGAAGATCTTACTCCAATTTATTGATGGCGGATTTGCTGTAGTCTGGCGAGCCAGGCAGCGATACTTGGCTAACTTGGAGGCTCAATTTCTGTGCGGCATCCTCATTTAGCTGCCGTGAATCCGGCTGGGACAGATTGTCGCTATCCTCACGCTCATCACTGTAAAAAATATAGAATTATCCATAGTATTATTGGATTATAAATATTGGGTTATAGCCACTCACATGCTGGCCGTGGGCTTGGTGAATTGCTGATCTGTATCCTTGTAGCCGGACTTCCACAAACCCTGCGATTTGAGCAGATAACGATGCAGGAATAACACCAGCAACAGTATCAGATCATAGACAGCGTAGTGGGTCTTCATCTCAATGCCATACGGTATGGTGGGTAGTTTGGTGTAGGTGGCCCAAATCAGTTTAAACTGAAAGATGCACTTGATCAGCACTATGGCCTGCGTGTAGGCGATCAGCGTGACCCAAAAGGTTTTCGTAGGACGGGGCAGGGACAGTGTACCCCACAGGAACACCATAATGGGCAGCGGCAAGGAGATGACGCTGGCATTAACCACCTGTAAAGACAGCATTATTAATTAGTACAATTTAATCTATATGCGATAAGGAAACTTACCTGATTAATAAACACCACAATGTAACAAATCAGATCTGTGTTGGCCAACAGCGCATACCAGGATGAGATCAGAACCTCTACAATGATATGATGATCGCGTTGCGCAAAGTTTTCCTCCTCCAAATTGAATTCGCCCGCGCTGCAAAGTGCCAATTGGCCGTTAGTACAGGGTATTTACAGGGTATTGCAATTGGAGACAGGCATGCCTATTGTTTGTGCTCTTGCTGCCAGTCGGAAATTCGTTGCTTTAGAGTTCAGCAAAAAAAATATAATATAAATATTTATTGTCAATTTTCTTTTTGATTTATTTTGTTTGAAATTCGTAAAGAGCGCCAAGTTCTCGTGATGGTGGCGCCAGCTGGCGGCAATTCTATTAACTACATTTGGTATTCCGATCAAGTGGCAGCTTTCGCTGCTAAGCAGACTGTTATACAAATAGCTTGAAAACTGTTATATTTTCTTTGTACTTCATATTGTTCAGAAATTCAGTGAATTTAATAATTTATTTTGTAATATTAATATTTAGAACATAATAAAAATTTTTATGATTAAAAAAAAATTAATTGTATTGTTACTTCAACTAAATTAAATATTTAGCTTTATTAAGAAAATATTTAAATATATTTTGTTTGGTATATAAAGCAAAAGAATTAATTTCAATTTAAAAAAAAAATTGTTTAAAACTATATTTTATGAGCATTTTTATTATTAATTTTATAATTTTAATTTAAAAACTCCCAGCCGAGGGCCTCCCCTGGTATATTCAAGTTTATTAAACCTAAATTTAGTAATGCTAAATAAATAAATAATTTAATAACTCTGTTAGTCGCTGAGCTTCCAAAGCAGCGAATTTCTCCGACTTTTGATATCGGGTGCGCTGCATGCTAAACAATCTACATGCGTGTGGGTGTGTGGGTGAGTTAAAGATCGGAGAAGTTGGAGGGTGCCTTAGAGAGCTGTATAACTAAATAAGTATACAACTCATAAGTTAGTACAGAAGCCAAACAACAATACATACATACAATACATACTAACAAGAAATGCACAGAGAATCGCATAGACTTGACACAAAACAAATACACAAATCAGCAGAAATAATAAAAAATTATATTAGTAGAGACAGAAATAGAGATAGATCAGATACAGATAGGAGATAAGTAAGATATAGACATAGGGAGAGAGAGAGAGTTACAATGAGGAGAGCATGTTCCCATGATTAAGTAGTTCGTATAATTAGCACAGTTACAACAGCAACAATGGGCGTGTGCGTGGGCTGAAGGGGAGTTGGGTGGGCGTGGTCAGAGGTCAATACCTGTCCACGTGTTCGTAGGACCAGTGTTTGCTGAGCGAGCCGGAGCCGATGCTCGCCTGTTTCTGATGATGCGGATGCGGATATGAATGGGAATGATGCTGGGGTGTTTGCAGCTGCTGCTGGGATGTTTGCTGTTGCACGCTGCGCTCCATAGAGGGCGCTTTAATGCGTATCTCAGGCAGGCCACAATCCGATTTGCGGCTTTACGTATAGTATGTTTTTTTTTTAAGTGTTTGGAGTATGTGTTATGGGCGTGGCAAAATGCAGCATATAATATTCAAATAGAGATGAGTTAGTATAGAGTAGAAACTTTCGAAGTATCAAGTATCAAGAGTGTTTTAGTGGTATTACAAGAGACACAGCATATATAGAATATGTGTATGATAGACAGTTTATCCAAAAGTAGTATTTGCATGGTCTATTGTTATGACGTTATCGTGTGGTAACCAAATTTACTTACCCCTTGTTCGGCGGCGATGAACTGATTGATTGTTTTCTAAAAACATAAATTGTTTCAGATGAACAGAATGCGCGCGTCGTGAAAGTGAAAATGTAAGAAAAATAAATTAGTTAAGATTTTTGTTAAACATATTCTTTAAAATCATATTTCAATTTAGCTCAATTGCAGATTTACGATTTTTTCTTTAAATTTAGCGTACTTTTCAGTCAAATAACATTGGAAAACAAAAGTCAATTTTATTTATGATTAATTAAAGCAATATGTAGAGTTTTTTAGGTGGATTATGCCATGTAAGTGGGAGTTTTTGGGGGTTGTTTCAATCCTAACGAAACGAAAATTTTAACTATAATCCTTAAATGGGAATATGCCAAATTACAAAATAAAACGAAGGTGAAAACCAAAATTATTTAAATTAATAGACCATTTTAACATTTTTTAAAGTTTAAAAATGAAATAAATATATGAAAAAACTTAAACGAAAATAATTGAAACTTTCAAATGAAAGAAGTTTTATAAGTTGATGATATCTCCAAGATAGATTAAATATAGAGTATTTCAATCAAATGATATTTATGTATTTATATTAATAAATGGCTAGAAACAACCCAGATTAATGTTAATTGAAATTTAGAGTAAGGAGAGTGAAGGGTGAGGGGCGTGGCGTGAGGTGCGGTGGCAGGCAGCGTTATGAGCTCTATAGTTTTTACCTAAATAATGCAGCGTCAACGGTATCTACGGGTATTTCGATGATGTCTTCGACAGCGTGTGATTGTTGTTGTTGTGGTTGTTGTTGTTGGGGCGTACTTGTTGCTGGTGGTTGTTGGAGTGAATGTGGTTCTGGCGGTGTGAGCGGTGTGGTTGTTGTATTTGTGTTTATTGGTGTGCTAAAGTGTTCATTGTCTGATGAGCTGGTGCTGAATGTTGTTGTTGTTGTTGTTGGCGGTGCTGTGACCTGCGCTGCTTGTTGTGGATCTTGTTGTTGTTGTGGATCTTGTTGTGATCGGCGTGGTGTGGATGATGAAGTCGGTTGCCCGCCATTCTCATCACTTTCGAATAGAACAGAAAACACGGCACAACAAAAATAATGTGGGTGAAGTGAGTGTTGTTTTTGTTGTGTGTTGTTGTGTGTTGTTGTTGTGTGTGTTGTGTGTGTATTTGTTGGTAGATTGTGGAAGCAGGTACACAGTATTCAAACACACGTAACACAAAAGGTAACGATATGCAAATAAAAAGAGAAAAGAAAAATCATAGAAATTAAAATTAAATTAAATTTGTATTTTTTGTTTGTTTGTTTTTTTTTTTTAAGTTTTTGTTTTGTGTAGTTTTTCAATTGCAAAATTCAACACAAAAAAAAATATTTGTATAACTTGAACATTTAAACAAAATCCAAAATCAATAAAACGTTCGCTAGTTCATTTTCATAGGGTATACAACGCAAGCGGCACACACTTGTTGCTTTTTTTTCAGAAGTAAAGCCTAGTAAATACCTCTCAAGATTCGATTTAAGGAAATGGAACATAGCCGCAGCACTGGACAGACCCAGGCGATTCAACGAGCTGGATTCCTGTAAAGAAAACAATATTAATTTATTAAAGTCTAAGAAAAATTGAAGCAAAAAGTAAGAAGCATTGTTGCTGCTCTTTCCATAAGGTTTTTGTATGTTATTAATTAGAGCTGGGTTCGATCAGCGATTTTGTAGAATCGATCTTTTCGATCGGTTCCCGTCTAAAAATCGATTTAATCGATTAATCGAAATAAATTCCATTTGTTTGAAAAAACCAAACAAAAGCAACTAAGGACGGAGCAAGATTATAGTCGGACGTAACCGACAGTAGCGCAAAATAACTTTACGCGAAAAAATCGATTCTCAAAAAAAAGTATCGATTTAAGAATCATTAAAATCGAATCGTAATCGAATCGAAACCCAGCTCTAGCAATAATAATGCTCATTTATTAAACTTACTTTTAGCGTTTTCTTTTCGCCCGCCAAGATGCGATTAACAAAACGATAATTGCGTGAAAATCGATTCAGACGTATGGTGAGCGTAACTAGGAAACCCTCCAGCAGTCGTATTATCGGATTGGTATCGAAATCCTCATCCGAATCCTTGGCTGTCACATCGCCGCTATCCACCTCCATTTTGGATTTGCTGTCCGAGGTTTCCTTCGAGGTGGCCTCACGTCCGGCTGATAAAGCAGCGGCCGTTGCGGTTGTTGTGGGTTGATCTGTAACATCCTTGAGGGGCTTGGGGGTGGCGCCTCCAGTGGCGGCATCGCGCTCCTTGGAGATGCCTTTGCTGGTGGATGGAAAGAAATCAGTGGGCGCGTCCTTTGATTTCTGTAGAGAGAGAGACGCAAACTGTTTAGGAAAGGTGTAGAAAAGAAGTCAAAAGATAATACACAACATTGACACGTTTAAGGTAAATAAAGCTCGGATGTATATACGCTATAGTCAAGTAATTTATATACATTTAGATTAAGATATAGTAGTAATTAAGTGTGTGCGCCAACTTGTTGCTGTTGTTGTTGTTTGCAGCGCTTGGAACAGGTGATTAAATTGAAATAACAATATTCAAATGGTGCGCCAATTAATGTTTGATTTCTTTAATATTTTTTGCAATTTTTGGTATAGCTGCACACTCACAACTGGGGACGAGGGAGAGGGCGGGGGCGAGAGCGAGGGCGAAGGCGACGAAGGCGGCGTCTGCATCTCGAGCAGGGTTTGACTGCGCCTACCAAAATCAAGGGGCTCTGAAAGCGTTGAGGTTCTAATGCCAATGTCACACTCGATCGTATCATCGTCGTCATCATCAACATCCGCAACATCTTTGATATGATCCGCCCCCTCAACATCCATTTCGGCATCCAGCTTCAGGGCAATACGTGAGCCCGGCTCAGAGGCATACGATCGTTCACGCATATATATATGTCGACGATATTCGGCATCATTCAAGTCCTTCCAAACCTTTATCGCACAGGTTTTAGGCCATACATAACACGTAATTTTATAGAGCGTTTTATTTATAACAAATTTGATTCAAAACATGCGTTAGAGGCAGGCAATTTTGTTTATACAATTAAATATATTTATATAATATATATATAATTATATATAGTAAATATTTCTGCACTTACATCGTATAATGTTTTTCTGCGCTGCATTTTCATTTCGCTTTCCGTGATATTTTCCTCCTCCAGAAAATCGATCTCATCGTGTATCAGATCCAGCTCAAACTTATCATCCATTTCCTCGAACATATAATAATCTCCAGCGCGTGTGGCTAAAGTTTTTTGATAGGAAAAAAGTTTTTATTATAAATCTAATAGGTTAAAGCCAATGCTACAGCTAAAAGACAACACTTAGCTTGGGTTATATAGAGAGTATAGGGTATGGAGTATAGAGTTTATAGTATAGAGTTTATAGTATAGAGTTTATAGAGTTGGAATCGAGTTTGTTTATAACAGCAACAATAATCATGCAGCTGGTTTAGTTAAATAGATGTATATACAAGGCAATATGGTAATATCTTATGTTGGATGCGAGGAAGGTTGTCAAATCAAGCAACATCAAACGAACAAACGAATAAATTAAAAATCAAATGAAACATTACCATGTGGATGCAATTTAATTTCCTTCCTTCTGCGTACTGTTGGTGCAGGAAGTGGATAACCATAGTCTATAATAAAACACACATACGCATAAGAAATCAAATTATATAAGAATAATCATAACTTTAATCATTTAATAAAATTTAAAATTAAATAATAGTATAAATATTAGCAACGGCTGGCCGATGTTCAACACTAAAAATATATGCCAATAAATTATCATAAAAGTTTAAATAAAATATGTAAAATAAATATAATTTAAAATGTAAAATATTTTTTGAAAATTCACATAACTTTGTGCTTAAGATTTACATAAAAAAAACCATAAAAATGTTAAAAAGAAGTTAAGTATTTGGGTAAACATACATAATTTAAAAAAAACTAAATTATTATATTAAAGTAAACATAAATTATGCCTTAAAATATTATAAAAACAGGAACTAATTTAAGTTTTTAAATACAAATTTCGTAGTTGAAAAATTGTATTGAACAAAGAATGATTTTTTTAAACCCCTTTTGGCTTTTATATGCGTAATAATTAAGCAAATTTGTAAGCTATATTTAAAACAGCCGGAAATTTCGTAAATTATATGCATAATTAATAAAAAAGCACAATTTCTGGAAGGTATCGTAAGACGTAGCACGCATTGAGCACACGTTGAATTAATTTAAACTAATTAGGATTAAAAAGAGACATTTCACGCTTAAATATATATTTTACACTTGTAGGCGGAGCGCGCAAGACACTGACAACGCTTGAAGCAACGATTTAAGAATCGTCAAACAGTTAAAAGATAAAACCTCTATGGAAAGTGTTATTTACAGTAAGTTGATGGTGATAAAATTGCTGCTGCTTGAGGCCTGCTACACACGACCTCAAAGAGTTTTTATTATAAATACATGTATATTTAACACGCACACAGAAATCAGTCTTTATACAAAGTTTCGGTTTCAGTTCAGTTTCAGTTTCGGTTTTATATAAAACGTATATAAAATATTTGTTTTTTAGGAAGAGAATATAGTAGATATATAATAAATGTCATCCAATACATGGTCCATGCAGCAATGCGGGCTCATAGAAGGCGCACATCAGCGACTCCATATGGTAGACCGTACCAACTGGACCCCAGCTATGCGGACGCTGTGCAAATCGCAGGACAGCCTCGTCCCTGGCACCGATCAGATTACTGGAACGTCGGGAACGCGCCTCATCCAGGGAGTAACTGGCATTGCCCATGCTCTGATGACGACGATGCAGCGACTTCTGACGCAACGTCACCAGCTCCTCCGACTGCTCAAGAGAAGAATGTGGAATTTAGTTTAGTTTTGTTTACTTAGAGCTAGAGCTTGCAATAATCGGTCCTACGTCTCTCTCACTGATTTTCGCTTAACCAGCGACTCTCGTTTAAATCATGCATCATTATTTTCTAGAAAAATTACTAGATTATCTGTAATTTTAAATTAACGGTCTTATGTCGATTAATCGATTAAATCGATTTTAAGACGTAAATGGATCGAAAAGATCGATTCTTGAGCAAGCTTCGTTTAAGCATTCTATGAAAAACCGACTCGTGTCTTTGGCTCAGACCGAAAACGAAGTTTGACCTTTTTTTGCAAGCTCTGCTTAAACTACACAGATTTTACCGCTTGCTGCTTCAGAGGCGAGTGCTTGATGGAGACGGTTTCATTCCAGGACACGGCTGCATTGGTGGACGACTGACGTCGATGCTGGCGCCGCAGATTTGGCGTCAGATTCGCGGTGCTGCTGGCGCTGCTGTTGGCCAAGACGCTGGCATAGGCCGCCAAGGGAGGCACCAGACTCTGCATGTTGCCCTGCGCACTGTGCTCGGATGGCGCCAGGCCGAGGGAGATGCGTTTCGGTTCCAGGAAACCCTCGGTTAGCAAAGCTGACAGCGCCTCTGTGCTGGGCGTTGTGGGCTTTAGCAAATAGCAAGAATATATTAATGCAAGTTTTTAATTCGTTTGGCATACTTACAGCTGTTGGAGCAACAAACTCTGGTATTTTGCTACCCCCTACCCCCTCGTCCTGCTCTTCGCTGGCCGATTGCACATCCACGTAATCCAGCGCATCGTCGCAGTGGATTATGTTAATCTCTGGCTCAATAATTACCGCTGCATCGGCGCTATCTACGCTGCAGACGCTGCTGCTCCTGCTGGACAGCATGGAGGCATGCGCGGGAGAGGAGTTGGAGCTGCCGCTGCTCTTGGAGCTGGGTCCATCGGGCGTCTGATAGCCGGAGCCCTGGCAGGACACAAAGCTATTTTGATGCGCCAAGGGCGCCACTGCAACTGCTGCTTCTGAGAGCTCCAAAGGCGTGCGTTGCCCTACGCAATTAGTCAAGGCAGGTTAACACCAAACAAAAAACTCATAAAAAACCACACGAGCGCGCGCGTTACAAAACGTATCGAAATTTCCAAGTAAAAAGCAAAAAAACAGCTTGGAATATTTCGCAAAAAAACCGGCTTTAAGCCCACAACCCAAAAACCCCCAAAAGAAATGAAATTCGAAGCTCACCATCGAAGTGGGTTTGCTTGTCCAGCGGACGCAGCATCTTCTGCTGCGTGGCGCGTATGCGTTCCATTTTCCGCTTGATCTTGTGCAGCACCTGCTTCTCGTGATCATGCCGATGGGCAATCTGCTTCTGACGCAGGCTCTCGATGATGTCGGCACCTCTGAAAAGGAAAACCAATTAGGACCTTCAAGCGGAATGCTACAGTCGAACGTAACCGACATGGCTATATGATAAATGATTTGTTGAGCAAGGCAGTTGTTTCTAAGCAACTGCAACCCACCTGGAGGCGAGAATGTTGTTTGCCTTGGTGTCCGTGATGATGTGACAGAAGTAGTGCGACTTGAAGATGCGCAGCTGGAAGATGATGAAGGCAAAGCAAATGGCATCCCACAGCAGCACCACCTGATGCGCCACCTTCGGACAACCGTCCTTGCTCTGCGGCATAAACGACTCATCAGCCGAGAGTTGATCCTTGAGCACGCTGCTCGTACAGGTAATGCCCAGCATATGGACCAGCCAGCAGCAGTGGGTGGTTAACGGGGTCATAAAGAGACAACCCGCCATCTGGAAGCTCGTTTTGATCAGTATATTGGCCACATTAAAGGTCAGCAGCCACTTCCAGCGATTGATGATGGTGTTAATGGGACGCAGATAGAAATCGGAGCCTTGCCACAGGAATACAAAGGCACCAATCAAATAGCCCAGTGCCAAAAGATCTGCAATGTTGGTGCCAGCCAAAAACACCACAGCTAAGGTGGACCAATAGAAGCCGCACAGGGTGGCATTCTTTAGAATATCCGAATAGTTGCGTATATAGGAGCAGAAATCATGCGTGGGATTATCGAAAGGCACACGTCCTAGCTGTGCAATATCACCAATCACGCTGCGATTGCTGCCTCCCGGATAATCATCGTTGGTGGCATAACGCGCCTCAATGCAGAAGATGCTCTTCTGTCGGTTCAATATGATCAGCACGATGAAGTCGAAGATCAGCTTGGGCACGTGATTGAAATGCAAAGCTCCCGGCAGCATGGTCCAGCGTTGTATGCTCTCGCCAAAGTCACCCGTGTCCCAGGGATAAACTGTAAAGTTATTTAAATTAATAAAGAAATATTATATGTTATGTTATGTTATGATAATATGTTTATACGCACCTGTGCACCAGCTGGGCGGTAATCCCACCAGCACAATGTATTGCAGCAGTATGGAGATGGCAAAGAAACCCTGAAATATGCCCCAAACCTTGGCGCACTGCGAACGATTCAATAGCAGGAATACCACCAGCCACATGGCATACACAACTGCTACAATATCCTGGCGATAGGTGATGGTGGAGACCAGCGCAATCAGGGATATCTCAATGCCAAACTTGTAGAAGCCAAAGTTCAGCAGATACTTGACCAGACCGACCAGATCCTTCTCGGCATCGGCGCGCGTGATGTGCTGGAAGAGCAGCTTCGGTTGATTGGCATTCGTTTCGCCGATCTTGGCGCGCATCTGCAGCTGGCGCAGCGAGATGACGGCGTGCATCGTGACGATGACCATGTAGATGATGTAGGTGCGCAGCAGGCTCATCAGGCCGCCCGGCAGCTTGTTCGCCTTGTTGAGGCCCACCCACTCGGCATTGTTGGCGGTGCGATTGTCGGACTGTGAAAAGCATAACATATGAGTATCAAATGGAAAGAATAGGCACACTCCATAAGAAAGAGCAACTGCAGATGCAAAAGAGCAGCGAGAGCTATTTAGTGGTTTAAGGCAATCAGTAAATACTTACACAGGTGACTTTGTATTGCGTGTGATCCAGATACTCAATCTGATAGATCATCTTGGACAGCACAATGATGGTAACTATGAAGGAAATCAGCCGACTGATGACCACCTGCACAGACTTGCGCGATGTGGCGCCCAGCACACAGAAACCGACGAAGACAATGTGCAGCACACAGACCTCGCTGACGCTGCAGACAAAGGCCGCAATGTAGACAGCCTTCATGATGTGCAGCTCCAGGAAACGCCAGAAGACCGTCTTGAATCGCTTGAATATGTACTCCGACTTGTTCTTGATCTTGCGGAATGAAATGCGCACCAAATCACGCACTGAAGTCTCGAAATCTGTGGTTGCCGCTGTTGCCTCGGCCTGGGGTCCAACGGAGCGACGCAAGGAGGCGTTGCTGCCACGACGCTTCGAGGTAGGGGCAGCTGGCTCCAAGGCGGTTGTCTCGCTTGGCTTCGGCTGCTGTGTGGCAGGCTGTTGCTGCAGCGAGGCAATAAAGCGCTTGTGGAAATAGTGCACCTGAATGACAGTGAGTATGACGATGATTGTGGGCGATACGAGGTGCAGGAATAGATCCTTAGTCTTATATAGCTTTAGGCCAATATCAGCTTGACTGTAAAGATTACAATTTAATTAGAAATTTGTGTAACTGATTAAATTTCTTCTTTCTTACAGCGTTTGTGACACGTTTAGATAGTCCATCCAGTAGGTGTCAAACTTATCGAACTGATATGTATAGATCAATATCAATATGGACATGGCATAGAAGATCAGAAACAGCCAGAAGCCGTACATGATCTTAACCCATGCCTTGGACGACGATTGAAATACCAGCAAGAAGAATAGGAACAATGCCATATAGCAGATGCGAAAGCCCGTCATATCCTCCCCCGTAATGGCGCATAAAAATATGACCAAGACGAGCAGCCAGATCCATAGGCGTACCAACAGATTCTTGATCACATCGCCGGCTTTCTTTAGGAACTTGGATGTCTTCTTGCCATCGTTGATGAGGTAGCTGGAGCCCGCTGAGCCCACAGTTATCTGCAGCGGTGCTATGATATCGGCCAAGGTGCTATCCCGTCGTCTATCCCGTTTCTCCTTGAAGAACTGACGCGATGTTACCCAGAACATTAGCACAAATGCCGTTTTCACAATTAACGGCACGCAGGGACGCATATGATTCTCAAAGGGACGCTCGAAGCCAATTTGCTGCAAATTAATGCCAGCCGTCTGTTGATTAAGAGGTTAGTAGAAGAAACAATTTCATTAATTGACATGTTTTAATCTGAGCATTCTTTTAAAAGGGAAGGAAACTTACAGAAACCTTGGTCGGCAGTTCGTTGTTATTCAGATCCATGCCATAAATATACTGTGCCACCAGCAACACCTCCGCATAGAGCACGATAAACGGACTCGAACGCATCATCGCCTTGCGCTGATTTGGTATCATCCAGAGCACATTTGCCCACAGCAATAGCACAAACGTCAGCCAGCTGTGGTAGACGATGGACCAGGCCTAAGGAATTTATAATAATTAATATAATTGTAGAAATCTTGAGTAAATAAAACTCGAACTGGCTACAGTCATCATCTTTCCCCCCAATATAAACCTTCTATGGGCGTGACAAAAAACAATTGGTATAAACTTGATCTGGTTATGTTATACATCTATCTACATTCCGAAATTCATCACTCTAGCTCTTATAGTTTCCAAAATCGAAGCTTTCAACCGGATGGACAGACGGACAGAATATGTATATATAATTTGAAGAATCTTCCACGACTAGTTCTGCCTATTATTAAACCAGTTTTTGGCCATTTTGTAGGTAAGCTTACCATCATTAAAATATTGGTGAATATATAACTATTCTGATAGATAAAACCGCCCACGCTCACAAAGCCATAGGAAATTTGATCCAGAATGGATGTGGTATTATTCTCCTGATCCGAACGCGGTTCCAGGCTGTCCAGCTGTATGTCATTGGCACCACGCGAACCACCAGCAGCTGCTGTGGAGGATTCCACAGCCTGGGTGGTGCGAGCTTTACGCGTGCTTTGTCGCACCAACTAGATAAATTGCAAAAGAAATTAGTATAGGAAGTACAAGAGGTATTATATATGTATATATAACACAGAGAGATATAGTTACAGTGAGAGGGAGAAATATAGATAGATAGATTGAGAGAGATAGCAGATGTTCAGCTACGGGCTACGGGTGTTAATAAACTAATCCAGGAGCTAAGTGAGTTTTCTTTGTAGCTATTTACAGACGAGTATTAAAGCTAGACCCACGCACACACATACAGACACACTTACACTGGCGCAGTATATATATACTAGAGCAGGGGGGGGGGGGGGGTTGGATTAAATTAGATTAATTAGATTAACGCATAAACTATGATAACAGCTCAAGAACTAGGCAAAGCATTAGTAGGACAAGAATACAATAAACGTTTACAATATAGGACGAAACAGTTTATACAAGATTTAATAGTATTAATGGTTAAACTAACGATCTAATGATCAACTGGTTAGTTAGTTCTTTTTGGGGGGAGGCGGAGAGGAGGGGTTAACTTAGCGGGCTTATAGAGAGGAGTTAGTTTACGTACAGGCGTCGTCTCAGTTGGTTCAATTAACGTTGCACGCTGTTCACGGCGCAATGTAACCTAAAGCGGAAGTAGAAGTAATAAAAGAGATAGAGAGAGCGTAAACAAAAATCAAAAACATAAAATGCAAAATAACAAAAGAGAAGCAAGTTAAAAAGGAAAAGAAATTGCCACAAATCATACAAATAAATACAGAAGAGCACAAGAAAATCTGTTAAAGTAAAAGCTTAGCTTAAAGTTCATTTAAAATTAAACTGATAGTTCAGCTTAGAGTTGAACTTAACAATAAACTTAAAGCTGAGTTGAGCTTTGGGTTGAGCTTTAAACTAAATTTCTATTTAAGCTGAGCTCAAAATTTAGTTGTGTTTAGGGTCGGGCTTAAAGTTCAACTGAAAGCTGGCTTAAAGCTCAACTTGAAGCTAAGCTAAGCTTAAAGCAAAAATTACAATTTTAATTAACAATTTAATTTAAAGTTAAAGCTAAGCTTGAAGTTCATCTTAAAATCGAGCTTGTAGCTGAGCTTTTAAGCAAAGCTTAAAGCTTGTTAAACTGCATAGAACACTTGATTAATAGACAACATTACACATATACTTTTACCGTAGTTTTAGCTAAAGTTATTAGACTATAGTCTTAAGACTTAGTACGTAGGATATTAATAATGTTTCTCTGTATAGACGTTATAACATTTAGGGCTCTTGTTAGAACAATTGTTTACTTAAAGCTGACTTGAAAACGTGAAAGCTTCTGTTATTTTTAGTATCATTTTTAGATCATTTTTAGATTATTAGATAAATATTTAGATATAACCAGCTCACACACATGCAGATTCACACACATACACACGCGTATGCTTATCAGTTAGCTTAGCCTCAACTGCTGTGCTCTCGATTGCCAGTCTAATCAAAATTTGCCCACTTCATAGATAAGCCCTAAGTAGATAGACACACAGACGGAGCACGGAGCTTACACTCAAGCGATGTGGGCGACTTGTTGTGGCGCCTCCAGCTGTGGCAGTGACAGTGGCATTATCCTTGCCACCTCCGGCAGCGACACGCGTCGTTGTCTGTGACGTGAGCAGCGTAAGCTGACGGTTGATCTTGTTGTTGGCATTGTTGCCGCTGCTGCTGCCGCTATTGTTGCACTCTAGCTGCTGTCCAAAGGCTGTGGCAGGCTTCGGCTCCAGCTGTGGCAGGTGGCAGGTGGCACGTGGCAGATGTCAAGTGTCAAGTGTTCAGAGTGTTTTAGGTGTGTTAGTGACGAGAGTCGATGTTTTGGAGTTTGTGTTTGTTATGTTTGTTATGTTTGTTATGTTTCAAATGTGGTGCAAGTATTAAATATAGATTTGAAGCAAGAGAAAATAAGTATAATCGAATCCGTGGCAAGGCGAGCAGCAGAAGTAGGAGCAAAAACAAGGCAAAAGTAGAGTAAAAGCCTTCGACAGTCAGCATTCATTGTTAGTGTTCAAAGAGCCGAAGCAAAAGTGGGTTGAGGTCTGTTGGCACTTACCCTGGGCTTGATCAGATGTTTGGTGGTCAAGGCCAGCGCAAAATAGGCAAAGAACAGCGCAAACGGATTCAGATAGGAGTCCAGCGAGAGCGTATTATTATAGAGCAGCACACGTATATCCGGGGAGCAGTACGACTCAATTAGCGGCTCCAGACCAATCAAGCTAAGAAACATCATTGAATAAATCAAGAGATTTTGAAAGGGGGAAAACCCAAACTTACCGAGCTGTTAAGCTGGTGTGATTTAGATGACTCTGCATCCAGGGTGTTTGATAGGAAACAATGCACAGCGAGTGCAACACAAGCACAAACATAACGCAGCGCAGCAATAAAGCAAATCCCCTAAAAAAACAAACAATGCACAATTGATTCGATTGTATCGGCATATATACCACTATATAGTACATATATGGCTTGTATATAGTTTGAGGGTCACGCACCGTTGCAGCGTCTGGCAGGTTGCCCAGTATGTGCCCGCCAACAGGAATATCAGAAAATAGAATCCACCCGGCACCGATGGACGCAGTACCGCAGCGAAGAACAGTGTGGCCAAGCAGAACAGTGGAGCTAACGGAATGGAAGTAAGAACAAGATAAACATGCTCATTAGTTACACTTGCAAAAATATAACTGGAAATAAATTAAAAGATGGTTCAAGTTCTAAAATACGCATAGTTTCTGCGTTGAGCTATGCTTTCGATTATGATTCAGCTGTGTAGATTCAATGAATTTTAAAATTAATAAAAAACACCGAAGCTTAACTTTCCCACGTTGGGCGCCATAAAACTAAAAATGGCGCCCAACGTGGGCTAGTGAGTTTAAATGCATTTTTCAATAGGTTGCAGTATAGAAATGACAAATTCAGCTTATCCTCTATAATTTTCTGAGTAAAGTTTTAAGGTAAAGTTCTCTTTCTCTTTCTCAGATCGAATAGGAACTTCGTCTGATTAAACTAGTAATTTTCGGGTTTTATGCTCTAGTTATAACGCTCATTATAAAATCGCATCTGCACTTACAGATCTTGATCAATCCCTCGAAGTGTATATGCTGACTGATCATGGAGACCCGCTTGCGTAGCTGTTGCTGTTGCTGTTGCAACGGTGTTGTGGCCGTTGCCTGTTGCACGTCCCCGCCATTGGCATCCACACTGCCAGTTGCTGCCGCCAATTGCTCAGACTGCGCATCCGGCAGTTCACCATTCTCCAGCTGCTCCGAGCTAATGGTCTGTGAGGCCAAGCGTTTGACAGTGAGAAAGGAGGCCAGTGCGGTTACCAACACCAGCACCTCGGGTGCCAACCATTCAATGATGGCCAGGGGTCTGCGGGGCACAGATATGATTAGTATTAACTATGTTGGGGAATAGTTCAGATGGAGGGAATTACTTCAGATCCACAAAGCTCATAAAGCCAATGTGCCGCAGCAGACGCTCGCTGAAGGAGCAATCGTAAATGGGCAGCGAGGTGCTCAACGCCAGCACCTGAAGCGCAATGTGACCCAGCAGGACCAGAGTGCTCAGTGCCAGCAGTACGATGAAGAAGGCCGTTACCGAACCCTTGAAATTGCGACGCGTGGCCAGCGGCACGAAGGGCGATATGAAGAACATTAGCAGGTACACAAACGAGATGCCCACCGGTCGCATAAGTGAAGCTGAGAGAGAGGAAACAAGGAAAGAATTTGCATAAGAGGTATTTTTAGTAACATAAAAACAGAGGTATTCAAAAACCACATTACAAAATAATGATGGAAATTATTAGAAAGACTTTATCCTCCTTATCACAACAGTTATCATTATTTATTTATTTAATGTCAACTAATGTCAGTCGCCACAGATAATTAAATTAAATTTCAGTTTAATTAAATTAAATTAAATTTCAATTTATTAGAGTTTGAAATATTATTTGTTAAAAAGAAACTTAAAATATATAGCATTTTTACGAATCAACGAATTTTTTCAAGGATAATTTGCGAATTATCAAGATTTACGTTTATGATTTTAAAAATCTGTTGCAACTTACCCAGCACCAGAACCGCCGGCACCACGACACGCTGCAGCACGAGGCAAGCATAGCTGACGGCCATGTTGTTGCTGAGGGGGTTGGGGGATTCCCGACGCTCGACTGCTTAACCTATTCTACAGCAGGTTGTGTCTGCTGCTGTGCCCCAGTGTTGCTGCTGCTTCTGGGCACGGCTCATTCATAAAAGTTGCAGACGCTGCTGCTGCTGCTGCAGACCAGTTGCAATTTGTTTGGCCACCGCTGTGTGAGGAGTCGACAACGCAGCCCAGCTGCAAATGGAAAGCATGAAAATAAATTAGAAATTATATTAGATAAGAAAGCGCCAGGCACGCCCCTAAAAGTCGAGGGGCAAGAGAGCGGCAGCTGTCAGAGCATGTCGCGCCTAATGGGCAATGGCACAATGGGTAAAAAGGGAATAATTTTGGCATATTTGCATTTTTAAGTTATTTACTTTTTACATTCTATAATTTTTTGTTATTTTGTAAAAATATAAATATTATTTAATTTTTTATTTTATTTTTTTAATGTTTAACCATAGTGAAATAGAATAATTTCATTATTTATAAACTTCTACATGATTTTTTTTTCCGAAATTGTATTTTAGTCTAAAGAATATTCGCACCAACTTGTAGAGCTCCAAATTTTATTTTTAGAATCTATACCAAAATTAATGCATTTTTGCCCATAGTGCACTAGCAAGAGGAAACGCCAAAAAGTGCAGTGAAGCAAGTGACGACCTTGCTTGATGTTTGCTCCCCTCCCTGACCTGCTGCCGCTCCCTTGCCCCTGCTATCCAAAAAGACTTAAGAACTTTGTAATCGTGAGACTTATAAACATTAAGTTAAGTTTTAATTACAGCCAGAGCAAGACAAACACAAACAGAGAGTTGGGCGCGTCTATTGCGATAAGCCCCCGCTCCTCCCCTCCCCTCCCCACCCTACACACATAAGATTTGTGGGCGTGTCCTGACGCCTGCCACATAAAGACAAACGTCGCACGCCATTTTGACTTGGGTGGGGTTAGTTTCAATTTTCCTTTTCCGCTTTCCGGTTTGCCTCTATGTCCTGTGCCCCCTTGGGTTGGGCCTCCGAGGCGCCTTTATTAGACGCGCACAATTGTGCGCCATTTCATGCCACAGGGCACAGTGGCAGGGGCAGGTGGCAGGGGCACAGGATATGCTTGTGTCGCTGCCTCTGAGGATAAATGTGTAATAGACATTCAATGCCACATAATGTGGCATTTATTTGCATGTCCTTACGATAATAGCCGACAAGCAAATTCCTAATAAACTGCCAGCGCTATTAGAGAGCCCAACAAGTGACTTTTTGCACTGCCAATAATCACGATAATACCAATAGAAGTGGAGGAACAACAAAATGCCCAATAATGCGTATTCAACTGTAGAATAATGATACCCCGAGAATCTTGAGCTCATAAAAGTATGTGTATAAATTAATATATTTAAATAAAATCAATATAAATACAAAAAAATAAATATAAATTTAAATGATTAAAATATATATAAATTAAACTGATTAAAATAAATATAAATAAATGGGAATATAAATGAATACAATGCAAATAAATGTCATATACATATACATATATAAATAAATATGTTTGAAAATCAATTAATATAAACAATCATAAAAAACTGTCATATAAAGCTGACATAAATAAATTACAAAAAAAATATATAAAATACAAATAACTAAATATGTTTAGGAATAAATTATAAATAAATCATAAATAAAAGTCAAATAAATATGACAAATTATAAAAAATATATCAAATACAAATAAATTATCGTAAATTACTCTATAAAATTTCTTAAAATATATAAAAATAAATAAATAAATATAAATAAATATATAAATAAATATAAATCACATATAAATAAATATAAATCACATATAAATAAATATAAATCACAAATAAATAAATATAAATCAATAAAGAATAAATCAAATGTTTTATTGTTTAAGAAAGTATTTATAAACAAACTCTGGAAACAAGAACACAGAACACATACTAAAAATTCCGTCTAATTTTACAGTCTGAATAATAAAAGTAAAAATAAAATAAACAATGCAAAGAAATAAAAACAAAAGAACAACAGCAACAATGACGTAATTGGGCATATAGCAAAGTTTATAATTCTACATGTTTCACGCTAAAAAAGAACAGCAACAACAACAACAACAACAAGATGGCCTATAAGTGTGAGTGTGTGTGAATGTGAGTCTATGTATGTATGTATGTATGTATGTATGTGTTGCTTTGCATGCCAAACGCCAAATGCCGACGTCTCCATTCAAACACATCAACAATAATGTAGGCTAATGAGAGAGACAAAAAAGAGAGAGAGAGAGAGAGAGGCAGAAGAGAGAGAAAGAGAGACCGGCAAAGCTCAAGTGCTCTGCCGCCGCCCGCGCATCAAACACATACAAACATACACACATACATACATACACACATATATGTAGACAAACAGACGACGCGACGGCTAGACAAGAACAACACAAAAGAGTAGGCAATAAAAAGTAGTAGGAGCAGCAGTAGTAGTAGGCATATGAAAAAGTAGTTTAGTAGCAGTTAGCTGCTACTGAAAGCAGAGCTGGCTAATGTCACAATAATGTGGGTGGGAGGGTGCAAGAGTGGGAGGCAAACACAAGTAAAAGCATATAATGCAGAAAGTGTGCATTATAAAACAATAAAGTACTAAAAAAAACCAAACCTAAACTACTCAATTTGTGTGTGCTTTTTACTGCGAATGCTGGTCCAAAAGGCAGCAAATAAATGCTTGAGAGGGAGCTAACTAAACCTGTTGAAGTTGCACTTTTTTACGAGATTTATGAGCATTTAATTAAGATAATTTGAAGATGAATTAAAAGAGCATTAAGAATTGTAAGAGTTAAGAATGAGAAAATAATTAAGTAATAAAGGGAAGGAATTAAGAACTTAAATTTAGAAGAATTGAATTAAAAACTATAAACTAATTGACAAAAAATAATATGTATATCTTTAACCAAATAAAAATTATACAAAATAATTGTAATTGTTGTGTTTAAAAATATTTTTAGTTACATATACAGTAGAATCCGGTTATAACGACGCCGCTTATAGCGTCCGTCCGGTTATTGCGACGAAAACTCGATGGCTTGGTTGGTCCCCATACAAACTTATATGAAAGGGCCTCCGCTTAGAACGTCTCCGCCTTTAGCGTCAAACCGCTTATACCGACGAGATTTTTCACAATTCAACCGGATATTGCGACGTGCCGAACAAAAAAAAAACTTTAAAGAGGAAAATTTGAGTTCTTTAACAATGCTAAAAGAAGCAAACAAAATCATGGATTTTGTGTTTTTTCAATACGAAAAAGAAACAAAATCATGTATTTTGTCTTCCGGATATAACGACGTAAAATCGGCGGTCCCCTGAAAGTCGCTATAACCGGATTCTACTGTATTAAATTTTTTGTTTTGATTAAAAAATTAATTTGTTTTATTTTAAAACCTATTACGAACATGGCATCCATAAAATAAAAAAAAATATTTTTTTTTGCTCCTTTCGGATAGTGCGTCTGCCGGATATAACGACGTAAAATCGTCGGTCCCTTGAATGTCGCTATAACCGGATTCTACTGTATATTTTTTTATTTACATAAAAATATACAGTATATGTATGTATTTTTACAGAAATATTTTTGTTTAATTTGTAGAAATATAAAGAAAATTGAAAATATTAAAATGAACATCGATCTATTAAGCATGCGTTATAATTAGTTTATTTATTATAATTTTTATATTTTCATATTCAAATTTTGCAAACATTTTTGAGCACATTTAAAAATAAGTTTGGGAATATATTAAACAGCTGTTAAAATAAGTTTATTTGCTTTAATGTTTATAATTCTACATATATTTATAGATATTATACTATGTATTCAAATTTTGCAACATTTTTTGCTGATATTTAAAAAATAATACAAATATGCATAACATACATATATTTAAAATAATATAAATAGCTCAAACAGCTGTTAAAATTGTTGCCTATTGGCGTTGATATTTTGCATATATTTATTTATATATATTTAAATTTTTTGCAACATTATCAAGTGTTGTTCTGAGGAAATTCATCGCAAAATCACAGCAAATTAGATGAGTGTTAAACAAGTTTATTGCATCATCGCAGGCAAGAACTTGGTGCTCCAAATGCTCAAAAAGCTCTACAAGAGTCATACATTATAAGTATTATAGATGTGTGTGCTATGCACATATGTTTCTGTTATGCTGGGGCAGAGACATTTGGCAAATACATACATACAAATATTTGTACAGCTGGGTGTGGCAAGGGGCAGATCTGTGTCTGCCTCAGACGCACGTGTTGCGCCTTGGCCCAGAGCTAATATTGATAGAACGCTGTAGACATTGACGGTCGTCGTACGGTTGTTTAATCATAACAATGGCCCCATTTGGCCCCGCCCCTCCCCCCCCCCCTGCACTCGCATGTCTTCCCTGACAGTGGGTAGGCCGAATGATGCGTCACGTCGCAAATACACTCAGAAATGTATGTGAAACGGCAAACAGATTTCCCCAGACTTGATGCCCGTCAATTCATTTGCTCTGGCACGCATAGATATGCCAGATACTTGACTATATAGCATATAGACGATGTAATGGGAAATGGGCTCTACAGCTGCTCTCTATCAGCAAATCGACATTTGCGCCTGCTACGAATTTCAAGTGCATTTGGCTTGTGTTACGAGTTATCAGAATACCCTGTAATTCTTTATTTATTTAATGGACTAGAGAAAATAATGATAAAAAGATAATCTTGGAATAAAAAGCAAATTGTTTGTTACATATCTTTACTTTATTTATTTAATAGAGAAATAATGATAAAATAGTGATACAAGATAATCCTAGATTAAACAGCAAATTGTCTGTTACATATCTTTACTTTATTTATTTAATGGTAAGACTAGACAACAGAGAAATTATGATAAAATAATGATATAAGATAATCTTGGGTTAAAAAGCAAATTGTCTGTTACATATCTTCACTTCAAATAAGAATAAACTAATGATTAAAGATAATCTTGGGTTAAAATGCAAATTGTCTGTTACATATCTTTACTTTATTTATTTAATAGAGAAATAATGATAAAATAGTGATACAAGATAATCCTAGATTAAACAGCAAATTGTCTGTTACATATCTTTAATTTATTTATTTAATGCTAAGACTAGACAATAGAGAAATTATGATAAAATAATAATATAAGATAATCTTGGATTAAAAAGCAAATTGTCTGTTACATATCTTCACTTTAAATAAGCATAAACTAATGATATAAGATAATCTTGGGATAAAAAGCAAATTGTTTGTTATATATCTTTACTTTATTTATTTAATAGAGAAATAATGATAAAATAGTGATACAAGATAATCCTAGATTAAACAGCAAATTGTCTGTTACATATCTTTAATTTATTTATTTAATGCTAAGACTAGACAATAGAGAAATTATGATAAAATAATAATATAAGATAATCTTGGATTAAAAAGCAAATTGTCTGTTACATATCTTCACTTTAAATAAGGATAAACTAATGATATAAGATAATCTTGGGATAAAAAGCAAATTGTCTGTTACTTATCTTCAGTTTATTTATTTAAGGCTAAGACTAGTCAATTACGAAATAATGATAAATTAATGACAAAAGATAATCTTAGATTAAAAAGCAAATTGTCTGTTACATATCTTCACTGCGAATTGGGGAATATTGTACTATAACCAAAAACCTTTTTGTGCATTTTAAACAGCATCCGTTAGTCGTATACTCCCACTCTGTAAGCTGTTACTTTTGACCGTAGTGTTTACTTGGCACACATTTTGCATTGGACCTCAGAGTGCCATGTCTCTGTCTGCTTGCATTAAATTGTGTATTATTATAGCATTTGAAATGCACATTAGCATTAACATTAACATTAACATTTATTATTATTGTTGTTTCGCATTTCAGATGGCAAACAGTTGCTGCCACAGAGACGTACCAAGTGTCGTATGCTTGATATGAATGAACCTCGAGACAACGCACAAAATCGACAATTAGACAATTTGTTTATGATGCAAGTAATGTGGGAAATGGTGCAAAAAGCGAGAGATAGCATTTATATTATATTTATTATTCGATTTATATTATATCTTCTTGAAGTGCCGACAATGGTTCATTATACATATTTCAATCAAATTTAAACTGATAAGAAAGCTGACACTTGAAATAAATAATCGATTAAATAAATGTACTTCAACTTCAACTGATATGTCTAATTAGCCAAGTATTTCCAACTGCTTAGGTCATACTTGACTAATGAATAACCAACCAGAATTAATAGTAGCTACTAAATATTTAGTTACTCTACATATTTCTCTTTATCATACTGTTAACCTGTTGACATGCCCATTTGATAAGTTAGTTTCACAACTTTGGGTTAATGCCAGGTCATAATCCATGGGCCACCCGCCTAGTTGACACTCATTGGACAGTTGGCTGTCATGGACGCATTTCTTAGCCCGACTGTTGCGTGTTGGCCAAAACAAAGAGGCAGCCCCCAAGCAGTTTTATGATATATGAAGACGAATGTGTCACATCTACTTACCAAATAAAAATACAAAAATACAAAAAATGTACTAATGAAATTGGTTTAAGAATTCCACGCAACGCATATACCAAATTTTATGACAGTCTGGCAAAATTTTAATGAGCCTCCGAAAGGGATATGAGGCGTGGTCATTTCCATAACATTTTCGGCTTCATTAAATTTCACTTAGCCTTTTAACAGGGCGTACATAATTGTCAAAAAACGAGCAAATTGTTGCAGAGCCATCCATTTAGCGTGTGCTTTCTGCGTTCCGTACGTGTCCTTTTAAATAAATTAAAAATGAAGAGCGAAAAACCCGCTCAACACGTGCCCAACTACGGCGATAAACAAGTTAGGAAAATGGACTGCTGTCCAGCTCTCGGGGTTTGTCCAAATTGTTTGTCAATGACGTTACGTGAAGCTTCTAATGGGACAACGCCAACGGCAGCGGCATCAACAGCTAAAGCGCAACACATGTCGTATGCGCGATGTTCTCACACTACAGTAAACCTATCCCACCACAAAAGGAGAGGAGAGAGAGAGAGAGAGAGGAGACGGGGAGAGAGGGAAACAGTGAGTGCACTCGCCCAGCAGTTACTTTAGATTTATGCTCTTTCACGGCTGACATCCAACACAGGCACAGTGGTTGTGATAGACTATAAAATGGAATTTTAAACTCTCCTTTTGTAGCGCTTTTTTAAAAGAGTTCACATTTAGTTTAATCCAACTAATTTTAAATGCTTTTCGAACTAAATTTAAGTATTTTAAATAAGTAAGTATTTTAAATGGGGAAATAATCTGATGGAATTATACAAGTATTATTTTAGAACGTTCGCTCTCAAACTTTAGCTATATTAAGAACAGTTGACATTTAACAATTTGTTTATTTAAATTTAAAAATATTATGATACTATATATTATATGATATATGGTGTGATATGATATGATATGATATGATATGATATTATATGATATTATATAATATGATATGATATATAATATATAATATATTTGATATTATATTTTTCTTCATTATCAAATTTTAGATTTGTATAACATTTAATAAAATCTATAAATATTTAATATTTAGGTAGAATATTTTGAAATTCTCTGCATTTTCTCTGTATTTGATCTCTGAATTCTCTCTCTACATTATCTCTCTCTCTATATATATAAAATTTTCTATAACAACACATGGATGTAGTATATAAAATGAAGTTCGAACGTTGGCTAAGTTATAAATAATTCAATTTCTTTTCTTTATAAAAATTATTGTGCTTATAATTGTGTTTAAAACATATTAATTTTTATCTAATATGTTATCACTTTTGCCACAGTGTGCGAGGCAAGGGGAGGGGGCTGGTGGCAAGGATAAATGTAGGCCAAGAGCAGCAGAGCGATATGCATTTGCTGCGCTTGTCTCTCCGTCCAGCTGTTTGGCAGGTTGACCGAGCCAAAGCCAAAGCCAAAGAAGAAGCAGAAGGAGGATTACCCAAAGAAGGGTTAGGGTAAGGCGTAAACGCAGCTTTCTGGGCCCATTAGTTCGCCTCGATGTGGCCAAGGCGTTGGGCCAATGCACAGCCAAAAGGGGCGTAACCAGCATGGTAGGCGTAAACCACTTGGAAATTAATTTCCCAAGTGAAATTTACGTATACGTAATGCCAAAGTGGCAAATGCAGGGTATGTCAGAGAGCAGGGAAAATGACCACAAAACTTGAGATTTATGGCAGCGTTTAATGACAAATTTTCAGCCATTAAAGATTATGTCTGATAATTGAATTGAATGCGGGACAGCAATGTCGAAATAAATTGTGCCTTTTTACAGGGTATAAGACATGACGTGACACATTGAACTGCCGCTGACCTCCTGATATACAAAGTGAAATTAAAGTATATACAAGTTTTAATTGCTCTAAAATAGAAATTTCTCCCTACAATTTTTTTCCATTGCGTGCGCTTAAGTACGGTGGGGTCAATGTAACCCCAAGGGGTTAAAAATACGAATACGGCTTGTTTGACATTGACAATCATGTACACACACATGACGTCAGCGGCGACAAGTGACCAGCTGCAAACACCCCATAGAGCACACTTTAAACAGGGTATTGTCACAGTAAATGGAGCTTCTCTACAGCAATTGCAAAAGTTGCGAAAACTATAAATAGATACGGCAGGAACTTACTGAAAGCGAACCAGATTACAAGACAATCGTTAAACTCAAATAAATTGCTTCAACGGTTATGCTCAACGAGAGCTGATTGTGCTGGCTATGAAGCAGGGAAGTTTTACATTTAGCATGGAGTTTTGTATACCTTATGCCTATTGAAAATGAATGAAATCAGTGTAAATAACCATAACCTCATTTTTGTTAATGACAAAGAACTGAGTCGATGTAGCCATTCTATCTTCTAGAGATCATAAATATCTAGCAGTTCTGTTAATTTCACTAAAATAGGTAAATAATTTAGAAAGTTATGATGCATCAAAGTTTTGCTAATCTGTATGGATAAATTATTTGAATTTTAATTAAACCACAAGTGTGGCAGCACCACCAACCGCTCAGCGTTGCCAGATGTTAAAACGTTTTGTTGGTTGCGTTCAAAAGATTGTGAAATAATTACAGATTAAATTACCAAATGAATAATATAATTATAAACACATTTTTAAATTGAATTTCAAGCTCTACATTCTCACAAAGTTTATCGTATATGCTCTGTAGCATTTTTCACACAGGGTATGCAACAGTTAAAACCAAAGCGCGTTAGTCTATAACGTTGGTAATTAATGTGAAATTAATGGCCGGCAGACACGCGTTTATTTCGTACTGCCTGACTTTTGGCATGGGTGAAGTATCCCCTGGAAGTGTGGCGTTACTTCAAAGGGTGCAGAGAGCGAGAGGCAAGAAGCAAGCACTTTGTCAAGTGCAATTGCAAATATCATTACAACTTGCCGACGCCCAGGCAAAGTTCAAGTGCTCGTCCAGACATGGAATTCCAGATGCTAATGAAGTAATCCCGCTGGGCAAGAAAATTATTGGAAAAAGCGCCAAGAACTGTGAATTGACTAAGAAATGCAGATTGCTTTTAATTGGAAACTGAATAATTTATAATTATAGCAATAAATAGTTAATATCATTTAATTGACTGAAGAATTCGGTTTATAGAATATTATGAAAACTTACTTACAAAATAAGTTTATTAATATTAATTTATTTATGCACTTGCCTATAATTTGCAACATTTTATCTTGCTTGTAATTAGTTCAGCTGAAGAGCAATAAAATATCAACAGTTTATATTCATGTATTTACATATATAATATTATAAATGATATTAAAAATTCTTGCCTGGCGTTGAAGCATGCTGAATGCCATTGGGTCATTGAATTGGATCGACTTCTCAGGCATATCGTTTGCTTACAGTCAAGAGCTACTACACTGAGCGAAAAACCCAAAGTTATATCAATAATATTTGTTGTCAAAAGTTCAATAAGCCAGAAAATTATTCATGCTAGAGCAAAATTCTTTTTCAAACGTGTTCTAAAAAATTTATTATTTTATTTATTTATTTTATTTTACTTTTGAGATAAGATTCAATTCGCGCTTCATTTAAACTTAAATTTCCACTTAATTTAAAATCAAACTTATTCCCATTTTTATTTGTTCTAATTTATCTTAATTTATGTATGATTCTGTTCAAGTTTTTTCTTTAATTTTAAAACGAAATATGATTAATTTTAGAGTTTTATTTTGAGTTTTATTTTAGTTTTTTTATTTTAGAGTTTTATTTTGTAGAATTAATCGCTCTTAATTTTTCCGAGTGTCTACTCTCAGTAAACTTGTATGCAAAACAATAGCTACAATATCTTTGTCTAGATTTAAAATGAGAGGAAAGCAATATTAAATACATATGAAAATATTCGCACACGTTGCGTTCGCATTCAGGCGTTTCCAAAACGCAACAACAAAACCTATGAAAATATTTATTTAGAATTCTCTCACGGCTAACAACAGATGATGATGAGATTCACGCATGAAAAGCCATCGCTGACCCAGAAATTCTATACAACAATGGTTGTCCAAACAGCAATCTGAATCATTCGAAATAATTTGCATTATAATATACTATATAAATATTAAAAGAATTTTATAAAATAGTTATTACTAAGTTGTTTAGAAATATTTCATTTATGTGTTTTAAATTATTATAAGCTTAGCTCGGGTGCAGTAATTATTTATTTTAAATTGTTTTAGCTTGGCTGCTTTAAAAGTTTTAAATTTTTTACGACAGTTTTTAATGCATTTTTTAATGCTAATAACACCAGTTGAGCGTAAAAACTTCCAGCTTCTAACTTAATATCTGGTTTTTGTTACATATTTTATACATATTTTTATTTACAACCGCTTATTATACAAACTAAAAATTTATTGTTTTTTTATTTTCATATTTATATTTATAGAAATTTATATTATTTATTATTATTATATTCTTATTATTACATTTTACTCTGGGCAGTATTTATTTATTTATATAATTTAATTTAATATATATATTTATTTCTGTCTTCTATTACTTATATCAAAATGCTTATTGAAATATAGATCTTTTGCTAAAATTATATAGACGCATTTTAATGAGAAGCTGGCTAAAATAAATGCTTTAAAATAGCGCCAAAAATTTAATTCATGACGAAACTATGTATGTTATATACTAGGTGCGATACATTTTTGCCACTTAATTAAAACAATTTAGCAGCCAAAAGAAATCAAATAAATCTCAATGAGGAACGTGGACTTTGCAAGCGAACGAGTTTTGTGCCTAGCCGGCAAATGACTAAATACCAAATACTAAAAAGAAAAAAAGAAAAAATAGAAAAAAAAACAATAAACTACAACTACAACTCCAACTAAAAATAGCGAACACAGAAAACCTTTAGAAAACCAGACTTGTACAATTTCGGCTCGTTTTATCATATACATGGACATATATACATATATATATATATATGTATATGTATACTGTACATATGTACTCATTTCCGCTAGCGATGACGCAACTTGAAGAAATATTCTCAAACTGTTGAGGAATTTGTGTTATTTTGTTACTCAGTTTCAGTTTATTTATTTGTCAGTCTCCCATGCAGCATTTTTGTTGCATGCTACAGCAGCGAAAGCAGGTAACAAGAAGACGCAGCTGCCAATGCGACTGCCCGAGGGAGGCTCTAAATCCAGCTACCTGGTCAAAAGCGTAATACCAAAACCGACAGTTAGACAGTCTTTGGTAGCAGCTGTGAAGCGAGGGGAAGTGCAGGAGTGGAGAGTGGGGAGTGGGGAGGGGGGAGGGGGGCAACAGGTCAGCTCAAGGTGCAGCTGTAGATAAGCGAGATACACAAACATTTGCTCTGTGCACTCTCGAGGCGCATCCGAGGCTTGTGTGTGTGTGTGTGTGAGTGTGTGTGTGTGTGTGTGTGTGTGCAGCCGGAACTAGTTCAAGGCTGCAGTGGAACCAAGAATGAAAACAGCCGCAGAGACTACAGTCGAGCGTGCTCTCTAAATAAGCAAAAATATATTTATTTATTTAAAGTCGACTAAGGCCAGTCGACCAAGAGAAATTAAATTACAATTTAAAATTAAAAATAATTAAATTAGAATTAAAATTTAATTTAAAAATATAAGATAAGAAAAGAAAAAGAAAAAATCAAAAAAATAATTGGGCTTAGAAGATTAAATTGAAATAATTTTATGAATTATTTTAAATACATTTATTTATTAATTTTTTCATTTTAATAATTTTATGTATTAATTTAATTTGATTATTTATTATTTTATTTTTTTAAATAATTTAAATTGATTATTATTTATTTTATTATATTATTTATTTGCATTTATTAATTTCATTTATAGTTTTTTTTTTATTTAATCTTTTATACTGATTTAAATTTTAATTTATTTAAAAAAGCCTATCTATACCCCACACTATTTGCAATAAACCCAGGGTATGCAAGCGCATGCTACCCAATGACAACTGCCATATTCGTGGTTTACACAATTAAAACAGGAAAACAAACAGTTCCGCAAATGTGCAACGATAACGCAGCTTAAGTAGCTTCTAAACAAATAAATAGATCAATAAACACTAAATCAATATCTGTTTTTCCAGCTAAAATTTAATATGAATTTATCATGCTTCTAAAATGCTTTAAAAGCAGGAATCTTAATTACTATAAATTTTAAAATATAAATTATAAAACCAAAGTTATTTGTCGATTTTTATCCAATGCAAATATAGACACTTTAGTTCCGCTCAAGTTCAGGATTTTACAAAAATTGAAAACATAGTTCAAGGTATCGAAACACAGCAGAGTTCATTCCATTAGAACTTATAAGGCATACATTTCTTTTTTTATTTTTCTGCATTCATTTCGTTACTGTTGCGAGTATTTTTTGGTAACAGGCGTCATTTGATGTAAAAATCGAGTATCAAATAAGCTGCATTCAATAGAAAAATATTGAAAATTATTCGACTTGTTGTATACCCTACTATTTAAGTCCCAAAATAATAAAGCAAAACTAAACTGTAAATATATACACATTAAATATTAATTAAATATAGATAATAAATATTATTAGTAAGCTACCCTTTGCAGTTCATACCCTAGCTCTTGCGTTTGTAAAGGGTATACAGCTTGCTAGGCACATCAACAACAATGACAACAAACAAGCTGAAAAATAACTGCAGCTGTTGCAGTTTTATAAATGCGGTTTGGGACCCCACCTAGGCCAACATAATGTGGGTATATATATGGTATATATATATATATATATCGATATAATGCACATACATATATAGCTCACTATGAGCCCTATTGCATTTCTAGGCATACGCCGCAATGGGCTTAAACGGCTGCTGCTCTCTGCCCCCTCCTCTCTCTCTCTCTCTCTCTCCACTCTTGCTCTTGCCAATAAAACAGAATTTTGGCCAAGAGGCGGAGGCAGTTGGTTGGGGGCGTGGCAGCGTCAGATGGCGCGTGGTAAATGACTTTTAACGTTGACAGTGAAAACTGTCGGCCCAAAAACCAAAGTTGCAGCAGCTGCGCCTCCAAAAACTAATTGTAATCATATTTTGGCTGTATTATAAAACAATAAAAAAATCTATAATAAATTGCTTAAAAATTTTCAGCTTTTAGGGTGTATTGAATTGTGAATAGAGAATTTATGCTATGTAGTAGAATTAAAAATTTTTAAATATAATAAAAATGTGCAAATATAATAATATATAACATTATAGTAATTTATTAAATTTATGATAGGCGTAATATAATTCTGAGAAATTCCAAATTGGCAATTGGAATATCAGCTGCAAATTATTTGCAGGGTATGGAAAACCCATGCCATACCCTATGACAATTGTCGATTTCAGGAAAACAAACAAAACGCCTAAATTTTGTTATACTATAATTTAAATTTAATTAAATTAAAAATATAATTATTAATTTTAATTATTATTATATTTTAGGCTTTAAATAATATTGTTTTTAATGCCTTTTTATTATTCCCTGTTTTTTTTAGAATATTTAAAGCTAATAAATTATTTAGAATTATTTAAGTTGTGCTTTGTGTTTCAAGAAAGAGGAATCGATTGTTAAAGAATCAGCTGCCGATACAGCCACAATTTATTTTAATATTTATGTGTTAATGTTTTGAGTAAATGAAATTCTACGAATTCCATGTTGAATAAGCTTTATTTTAAACAAATATATAGATATATCAGCGTCTAGACAACGACTTTTAAGAGTGCAGCGGTGTCAAGCAACTATTGATTATTTTCAAACGAGTGCGTAGCAAAAACAAAACGCGGACATAAAAATAAGTGAATCATCAGTTAAATAAAAATAAACAAACAATATGCATATATAGACAGTGATAAAATGAAAGTTGCATATTTCTTATAAAACTGAATGAAAATACTTGAGACAAAAGATCGTTAAAGTAGCAGATCGTTAAAGTTGTATTTATCAATATTAATATTGTTATTATTTACTATACGATATTTTAAGTTTTTTCCTTTTAAATTTTCGGATGAAATCTATTGTACAGGATATGACTCATAGAATTTGAGTATTTTCAAGAAAGAGTTGGGCTAGCGAGAGTTGGGCCATCATAGGTTCGAGAAAGCAAGTGTTCGGCCAGCGAGAGTTGGACCAGCGAGAGTTCGACCAGCGAGTGTTGGACCAGCGAGAGTTGGACCAGCGAGAGTTCGAGCAGCGAGACTTGGACCAGCGAGTGTTGGACCAGCGAGAGTTCGACCAGCAAGACTTGGACCAGCAAGACTTGGACCAGCAAGACTTGGACCAGCGAGAATTGGGCCATCATAGGTTCGAGAGAGCGAGAGTTTGCCCAGCGAGAGTTCGAGCAGCGAGACTTGGACCAGCGAGAGTTGGACCAGCGAGAGTTAGACCAGCGAGAGTTCGGCCAACAAGAGTTCGGCCAAGAGTTGGGCCAGCGAGAGTTGGCAGCTCCCCAATTATTATTATATTGTGACTAAGGCTGAATTGTTTTTAATTTTCACTGATGATATGCACTCCATTTAACGCTTGCAACTTGCAACAATAGGAATCACGACAACAAAACAAACAAAGCCCAGAACCGTCAAGTGTTTGCCATGCCTGATAAGCTTAGGCAAGTGGAAAACGCTTCTTAATGACCATGACAACTTTGAGTGGGTCAACATTCAACGTGCTGCTTATTCTGTGGCTAATGTCAGCCCCAAGTGGATGTGATTAATGCGGCAGTCGGAGGAAGGCTTATCAGTGCAGACGTGGCGGAAAGCCCTTTGATAAGCGCAGTGTAAACACAGACACAAAATAGTTGTAGTTCATGGAATGTACTTAATTATACCTTCCTTTTGTTGGCTTTTCTGTGTTTTATGTTTTGTTTGGTAAATTCGGATAAACACATTCGGAGCAAAGTGTGGAGAAGAAATTATAAATAGCATGAAACACAGCGAGAAATGGAAAGTGAAAGAACGAAGAAGAAAGCAATTGAAGAGAAGACGCCGTTGCAGGCAGTGTTGGCATTTTGTCTTATTTATGGCTAGATATTGCATTTTTGGCGGATTTTAATGAGCAGTATGAAATTTATACGCAACTGTTTATGAGCACTTTGTTTATATGAACGAGATAATCTTATTTAGACAATTTTTCAGAAGTTTTTCAATTCAATTTCCTCAATTGTCCTTTTTAGTTAACTATTCCTATTTTAATAACAGTAAACATCTGGTTATAGCGACATTGTCAAGGGACCGACGATTTTACGTCGTTATATCCGGCAGAACGGTCACTATCCGAACGGCCAGCAAATAAAAATTTCTTAAAAATGTTATTTTATGGATGCCATGTTTGTAACATTAAGAAGTTTTAAAATAAAACAAATTTGAAAATATTTATTATAATCTATTATAATTTTCAAAAAATTCGAATACAAAGTCACGAAATCGCGGTTATAGTCATTTTGACGTTTCATAGGGCATTTTTTTTCCGACAGCAGCTGCGGGTACAGATAGCATCTTACTCGGTCGTTCGTGTACAATAACCCACGAATAATATATAATAATAAATAAGGGACCAACGATTTTACGTCGGAATTTAAAAACATCCATGACTATTTGTTCCTTAAATACTTTCCAGTAACAACAATGACAAAAATATACACAAAAATGGTCCTATGCCAAAAGTTTTGTTATAGCTTCTTTTAGCATTGAATTAAAGAAAATGCAAATTTTCCTCTTTGAAAGAAAAATATTTTTTTTTTGATTCGGCATCCGTGCGCAATATCCGGTTGAAATTTGTTGCATTAAAATCTCGTCGTTATAAGCGGTTTGTCGCTAAAAGCGGAGACGTTATAAGCGGCGGCCTCTTTCATATAAGTTTCGTATGGGGACCAAGACCAAGCCATCGAGTCTTTCGTACGCAATAACCGAGCAACGAGACGCTATAAGCGGCGTCGTTAATAAACCGGATAAAATCGCTACCTGTATTTACAGTCATTTTACTTTAAACGCGTACAAACATATTTTATAAAACTGTGGAAATGCTCATATTTAATTCCAGAATATGCTATGCTTTAAAATAGGTTTCAAATACGCTAGATCTAGCGTAAAATGAGCTAATCTGGCAACACTGAATGGAAGAATAATAAAATAGAAAAAAAAACAAAATCAAATGGCGGCTTTTTGTTAGAGGCAGCTGTTGTTGTTGTTGTTGTTATTATTGTTGTTCCTTTTGTTTGCTTTTCGCACTTCAATTGTTGTTGCAGTTGCTGACAGTAGTAAACAAAATATTTGTAAAAGAAAGCAAAGCAAAGAAAGAACAGCTGTGAGCATGAACTATCGTGATTTATCGCATGCGAGAAATCATATAGCATGCAAGCAATTCGAGCTCAAACAATAAAATAACTTTAAATACTATATACAACAAAAGTCGATATTTCTGCTTATCGATAACAACGATATTTCACCGATATCATTCCAACTAACCACAATCCAAAATGTACTCTAAAAAGTCGCTTTTCAGAGAGAAATATTATCGATAGACGCAGTCGATATTTTCGAAATTATTGCTTATCGATAACCGATATTGCAACGATAAATGGCCGGCAATTAACCGCAAACGCAATAACTTTAAAATGTACTCCAAAAGTTTGCTACCAATTTGAATAAAGAGTTACGTGTTGCTGGCCAATTAACATGGCCGAAGGCCCTACGATTTTGGATACTAGTTGCTAGGGTAGAGAATCATAATCACATACCACATTTGCATAAGCAACGCGTTGCGCGCCGATACAGCAACAACAAGCACAACAAACACAACACAATACACACACACACACACACACAATTCTGGCAATAACAAATTGCGTTTGGCTTTTCTTGCTTTGTGAATTTGCGTATATTTTGCAGAATTATTCACTTTCCCATGCACTGCACTCGCACACACTTTCGTTGTTGTTGTTTGGGGGTAATTAAAAGATTATTTTGATTTCTTGTTACGATTCGATTTCGATTTTTACAAAAAAACACACGCGTCGCGGCAGCGCACGTCCGACCGCCATGCAAGTTGAACGCGTAATGGAGCCAACGTTGTTCATACGCGTTGCAACTTATACTTTGTTTACTTTCTGGTTGCGCGCAACAACAACTTGCTGTGTGTGACCGGCACGCGAACAAGTTGGTTCGAACTCGAACGTGTCTGCGCGGCAGCAGCCACTAGTTGTGTCGCTCTCACGCATGTCGTGCTCAATAGGTTGTCTCTTACTCACAAAAGAGCCGAGTTGGTGTTGCCATCTGGTAGCAATTGTGTTGTACACAGCAGTGTTGCCTGAAATAGCTAGATTTTAACTACATAAAAGCTGAAAAAACTAGCTTATAATAAAAATAATAAATAATAAAATTTCTAATATTTCATATTGGTTTAACTTTTATAATATAAATATCCAGTAATAAATATACATAAAAATTTTAAATAATTGAATTCTAGCTATTTCTGGCAGCGCTGAACGCAATAAATGCTGGTTCTATTCTTGTGATTCACTTTTGATGCATTTCACAGTGGCAACCATGTGCTTTTGAACCAGCGGCAGTTCTTTTGAGGCAACCACCGGGAGTTAAAACACGATTAACCATGGCCGAACTGCAGGTACATATAAAAACTATAAAAACTAATGAAATATGTATAAAATCGCACTGGATTTTGTTAGGAATTCAACCAGGCCGCCGAGGATGTGAAGAATCTGAACAGCACGCCCGCCGACGCCGATCTGCTGGAGCTGTACAGCCTCTTCAAGCAGGCCAATGTGGGTGATTGCAATACTGGTAAGTGGGAAGGGGAAGGGGTAATAATGGGAAAGGGGAAAATGTGAGATTCTGGAATAATGGGGATTTTCGATCGATTCACAGACAAGCCCGGCTTTCTGGACTTTAAGGGCAAGGCCAAGTGGGAGGCGTGGAATAAAATCAAGGGCATGGCCGTGGCCGACGCCCAGGCGGCCTACATAGCCAAAGTGAAATCGCTGGTCGCCACCGTGGGTCTAAAGTCCTAAACACCTGACGAATTTCCCATGGGATTTTTGACATGTTCACACGCAATACGCACAAGCATCGAATATTTACTATATAATAACTTTTAACATGCACAATATACACTAGAGAAATCTTATTGGAAAATTCGTTTCTTATTGGGAATTTGTTTGGAATATATATACAGGGTGTGCCGTCGTTTATGACATAAAATGGGGAAAAAACAGGGTTAATAACTTTTTAAACCTGGTAAAAAATGTAAACTCCTTATAATTATCAATAACCGATAACCGACTGTATAAATAACTTATTTTTGAACATGGTTAGTTTATTATTAAAGTCTAATAATAAGTGGGGGAATACAAGCTGCTACCAAGCGCTTATTTGGTAGGATTTGACTGTACATGGATCTATATTTATTTATGCTATATTTATTTTGGATTTAGCTGCTTGAGAGCCTCTGTCGCTCGTACACCTCCCGCTGCAGTTCGCGCAGATTGAGCTCCAGCGTCTCGACCACCTCGAAGTTCATGTCCTGCCTCGCCTGCTTGATATATCCCTTGATGATATTGATCTGCTCGATCAGCGGATCATCCAGGCTGGACTTTGTGGTCGTGGCTTGCGGCGCCGACCAATTGTTCAACGATTGCAAATCCGACTGCAAGGCAAGTAATATTAATATTAATATTAATATTGGGAATTTTGAATGAGAAAATATATGGACGGGGCAGATCAGTGGGACGGAGGCTACAGTCGGACGTAACCGACAGTAGGAGACCCTTTACTTTAACTTTATGCATTTACAAACACAGTCAAAGGCACGCACACTAACCTACCCGCGTATGCAAGGCACACCACCCCCCCTCTGCCAAGTGCGGCGAATTGTCCGTTTCATATTTTCGCTGTTTCTTATCCGATCAAAACAAAATTCACAGGGTCAATAGAGAATATCATAAGCTAGTTACGTACCAAATTACAAGTGAATAACTTTAAAGCTGTGGCTGCAGTAGCTTTTTGTGGTTTGCGGGGGAAGGGGGGGAGGTATCTAAAATCTAAAACAAACTCGTGCTGCTCGCGAAATAGGAGAATCTAAATCCCGAATATGGTGTCTCTAGCTCTTATAGTTGCTGAGATCTAGTTGTTCATACGGACGGACAGACAGACAGACGGACAGACGGACATGGCTATATCGACTCGTCTTGTCGTCCTGATCAAGAATATATATACTTTATGGGGTCTGCCACGCCTCCTTCTGGGTGTTACACACATTTCCTATTTGCACTAAACTAATAGACCCTTTTTACTTTTTTAAAGTAAAGGGTCTAAAAATTTAACTTACGCCCTGGGCGAAGCTTCGGTTCTCAATGCCGCCTCCCGGTTGGGCAGCTGCCAGGCCGGAGCGCTCATAGGCCTCCATGGCCATGCGCTGTTCGGTTAGGATGCGCTGTTCGGTCTCCATGCGTTTGCGCTCCTGAATCCGTCGGATGTGCTCCTCGTTGGGCAGCGGGGGCAGGGAGAGCATGCGCTCCTTGATCGCCTGGACGCAGCTCAGCCGTATGGCCTTCTTCAGCGCCTCCTCCCGGCTGCCGGGCTCCGAGTGCAGCGTCAGGATGCGCTTGCTGCGCAGATCAATCGTCTCCGCCACCTGACCGATCTTGCCCCTCAGAGCGCCCGCATCGGCGATGGTGAAGATGGATTCGCCCTCGTGCAAACTGTTGACAATCTTCAGATACATCTCCAGATCGGGCGCCACCTGCTGCTGCAGCTTGCGGATCTCCTCGTACACCTGGCTGAGCACCGGACGACACGTGCGACTCTCGTGCATGTCCTGGCGCGTGTCCAGCAGCCAGAGGCAGTGCTGGCAGAGCCGGATGGCGCGATCCTCCTGCTGCTGCTGCTGCTGCTTGGGCAGCGGCTCGCTGCGCGTGCTCGACAAGCTGGCCAATTGCACTGAGAGAAATGGAATATAGATATTATATATATTTATATATGTATATATTATAAAGTGAAGTTTGAGTTTGTTGCGTAAAGAGGACAAGAGTGTGGAAAAAGTTGCTTGGTTTAACCGTAGCTATAATCAGTGAGAGTTGGGTCAGCGAGAGTTCGACTAACGGGAGTTCAACCAGAGAGAGTTGGGCCAGTGAGAATTGAGCGAAGAGAGATTCAGGCCAGCGAGAGTTCGGCCTACGAGAGTAGGACCAATAATTGAGCAATGAGAGTTGGGGCAATGATTATTCGACCTAGGAGAGTTCGGTTAGCGAGAGCTCAGCCAGCGCGAGAGTTTAACCAACGAGAGTTGAGCCAGAGAGAGTTGAGTCAGAGAGAGTAAGACCAACGAGAATTAGATAGTTGAACCAATGAGAGTTCGGCCTACGAGAGTAGGACCAATGATAGAACAATGAGAGTTGGGGCAATGATTGTTCGGCCTACGAGAGTTCGGTCAGTGAGAGCTCAGCCAGCGCGAGAGTTAAACAAACGAGAGTTGAGCCAGAGAGAGTGAGACCAACGAGAATTAGATAGTTGAGAGTTCGGCATACCGAGAGTTGAGCCAGAGAGAGTTGGGAGAGCAAGTGGTGGGCCAACGAGAGTTGGGCCAATGAGAGTCGAGCTAGCGAGAGTTGGATTAACGAAAGTTAGGCCAACGGGAGTTAGGAAAGCAAGTGGCGGGCCAACGAGAGTTGGGCCTATGAGAGTAAGCTCACTGATAGTTCGGCCAGTGAGAGTTGGGAGAGAAAGTTAAGCCACAGAGAGTTGAGCCAGAGAGAGTTGGGAGAGCAAGTAGTGGGCCAACGAGAGTTGGTCCATGAGAGTCGAGCTAGCGAGAGTTGGATTAACGAAAGTTAGGCCAACGGGAGTTGAGCGGGAAAGGGTTGGGAGAGCAAGTGGCCAACTCTCGTTGGCCCAATGAGAGTAAGCTCACTGATAGTTCGGCCAGTGAGAGTTGGGAGAGAAAGTTAAGCCACAGAGAGTTGGGCCAGAGAAAGTGAGACCAGCGAGAATTCGATAGTTGAACCAATGAGAGTTCGGCTTACGAGAGTTAAGCCGAAGAGAGTTGGGAGAGCAAGTGGTGGGCCAACGAGAGTTGGGCCAATGAGAGTCGAGCTAGCGAGAGTTGGATTAACGAAAGTTAGGCCAACGGGAGTTGAGCGGGAAAGAGTTGGGAGAGCAAGTGGTGGGCCAACGAGAGTTGGGCCAATGAGAGTAAGCTCACTGATAGTTCGGCCAGTAAGAGTTGGAAGAGAAAGTTAAGCCACAGAGAGTTGGGCCAGAGAAAGTTACACCAGCGAGAGTTTTACATTAATTGATCCCCCCTAGAGCGGAGATCCCTAGTAACATATGTAGCACTTTCCCCATTTCACTTACTGGCATTCTCCAGGCGGAGGAACCTGGAGCAGTCGTGGCACATGATGCCGCCACAGAGGCGGCAGTGATGCTGCCGGCGCGCGATGTGGAAACTCTTGGCGCAGCTGGGGCAGAGCTTGACGGAGCTGCCGTCCAGCCAGGGCACCGTCTGCTGCTCGTGCTGCTTGCGCTGCACTGCGTCCATGGGCAGATGCTTGAGCAGCCGGTGCAGCCGGATGATCAGCTTGTTCGTCTCGCTGGCGTAGCGCTCCAGGCGGGGATTACGCACCGACTGAAAGTACTCCAAGTGGGATTGCTCCGCTCCGGCGCTCTGCCTGGACATGGAGTTGAAGATGTTCTGGCGGCTGCTCGCATTGCTGGTGCAGGGATTGGAGGCGCTTGGTGCTGCTGCTGCTGCTGCTGCAGCTGGAGCGTTACGCCCGCTATCCTCCTCAAAGTTGTTAAGTATCTTCTTCTTGGCCTTGCTGAAGATGTCCTTAAAAGACTTTAGGGCGTCCTCCTCCTCTGCATGCTGGCGTGCAAAGTGCTCGGTGAGGAAATCAATGGACTTGAGATCGGCACGGCAAATGGGGCAGAGAAAACCCTCCAGTATCTCATCGCTGTTGGCGCTCGGCTCGTCATCGCTATCAAACGGATTTCCCGACATTTTCCACTATTTTCCCACTATCTACTTAGATAATTAATGAGTAAGCGGCATTAACAGCTTGGGCAATATCGCAGCGCCTGTGTTGCTTGTTGTGGCGGAGTCACAGCTGCCTGCAGCAGCCCATTGCCTCGTTATTTATTTTATAAACTCTTTAAGCGCTTAAATACGCCACAAAAATTGCAATTTATTTATTTAATTTTGAAGAAACTCCCCCACCAAAGGCAAGTGCCTGCCATTCACTTGTTCACGTCTGCATAACAGCGCCAGTTAACAGCGGCTGCCAACACGAATGTTAAGTCCACGTTGCCACACTTGCTGTTTCCTAAGCACCAAAAGTGGTGTTTTTTATAATTTTAAATAAATTAAATTATCTATTTGTATGGCTTACATTTAATATTATTGCAATAAATTTCGTTATATAATAAAAAACAAATCATTGCTTAAAAATCCAGCATTCCCGACAGCCGAATATATCGAAAATATCAAAGAACTTCTGCTGTTTTTTCATTTTTACATTTGGATTTAATATTTGTTTTTAAGCCTGTTTTAAATACCAATTGCTTAACAAGAAATAAATGTATTTTATAAATATAATAATTAGATTATTTAACTAGGGTTTCTTCTTCGTCATCGCTTAGATCCTCCTCCTCCTCATTCCTAGGTTTTCCCGACTTACGGTCGAGTTCACGGGCCAATAGCTCCTTGAATACCTCGTATTCCGGCAGTGTAACGTTACAGATCTTGGTAGCGAAGGATTTCTCCGATGTGTCCGTAATCTGATATAATCTATTATTGCTGGTGGGTTCGTTGGGATCCGCTTTGAGTGGACGCGGTTTAAAGAGCCCCAAGCGCACCAAAAACGTATGTCGACAGCGCAGCTCCTCAAAGGACAAAGATAACGCTCCGGATTTGACGATTTCGGGCACTTCGATGCGCATTATATCGTTGATATAATTGAATTTCTCCTCTATGCTGGCTTCCGGTTGGGACAGCAAATCCGGACTGTTCATCAGCAGCTTCCAGACATTCTTGTTGGTGGACACGCGGCTCTTGAGATACGACGTCAGCGAGAGCAACTGATGGGCGTTATGCACATCCAATAATTCCGGATATTTGGTTAACAGCAGATGCAACAGATGCTCCCCAAACTGACAAGCGCGCCAAATCTCCAAACTATCGATAATGCGTGCGGGCGTGCGCTTCAACACATTGGGATTCCCTGTCACAATGCGCAGAAAGTTTATCGTCTCCAGACCATGATTCTGAAATGTTTCATGAGCTCGTTTCCAGATGGCGGGTGAATAAATGGAGAGCATGGGCTGCAGTTTGATGGCCTCATCGATGTGCACTTGCTCCAGTTGCAGCAATTTCGGTTGGGTTGCCTTGGCCCCCAGGTGTCGTAAGCCCAGGCATTTTAACTGCAAAGAATTGTTTATTAATTAAGAGTATGTAGTTCAATTTGATCACTAAATATAAATTAGTTCTTACTTGTTTTTGCTGCTTAAGTTGCTTTTGTGTAATAAACAAAAGTTGCCTCAACATTTTACGAATTCTAGAATTGCCTCGATAACTTATCGGCGATAACACAAACAACGAACAGCTGTTCGCCATGCTGTTAATGCGCACATGTTAGCGCACAGCTGCGCTGTTAAGTTAACAGTTGCTGCCAATTAGGCAATGTAAACAAAGTCTGAACACGCGAGCAAAAAACGCCGGTTTAATAGCTATATAATATATTTGTTTTAACATGGCCAAGAGCAAAAAACAACAACGCGAACATCTGGCAGCCAAAGAGGCAGCGCAGGCCAACTCAGCGCAGCTAAATACCTGCAACGACGCCTATACGAGCGGCGCCTTCAATTACCTACGCTTTTTGGTGCATTTGCTGGCAGCGGCGCAGTTTTGGTACGGAATCTACTACTATTTGGCCAAAGTGCATTGGCCCAAAGGCCACGAGCGCGCAGTGGAGGAGGAGGGGGAGCTGCAGACGCATTGGGGCGGCAAATTCAAATTCCTCACATTTCTGGATGTGATCATACAAGCGGTCTATCACACTGTGGCCCTGCTGAACGATTTATTTGGCAGTAATGAGGTTGTCATGACTCCAAAGTCCTCTCTACGCAGGTTGAGGGATTATTTATTCGCCACCTTTGCCTTTCCCATTGCGCACAACGTTTCGCTGTCGTTCTGGGTGATATACCTGTGGGACAGGGAGCTCATATTCCCCGCTGAACTGGATGCCATCTTTCCCAGGTAAGTCTAAAAGTCCAATTATTATCTTATCTCTTTTTGTGTTATTTCGTATGACGCTCACTTGGCGTTTCCGCGAGTTTAAAATGTATGATAGGAAAAGAACTAGTTCGTCGTATGTATGAAATGCTTCGTCATTTGAATGATCTGGTTCGTTGTTTCAATGAAAGAGTACATTTGAGCTCATGGAAATCGGCTATGACATATGATTTTAAATAACTCCCTAATTATCTTGCAACTCATCCTGGCAGTTGGCTAAATCACGTGGTGCACACGAATGTGGCGCTTCTGGCCATCATGGACATGTTCACCTGCTTCCGTCGCTACCCAAGTCGCCTCTCCGGCATCATTGGAAATGTGTCCTTCATGGTGCTCTACATCATTTGGGTGCACATTGTAAAGTATTTCAGTGGACTTTGGGCCTATCCACTGCTGGAGGTGTTGCCTCTGCCCGCTCGCTACGTAATGCTGGGGGGTTTGGTAGCGCTGAGTCTTATCTGCTATTTGATGGGCGAGTTTGTCAACAATATTGTTTGGGCGCCGGAGTTTCAGCTGCTGCAGCAGAAGCTCAAACAGCGCTAATGCAACGGCTGATGCTGAAAAACGATTTCGCAACAAAAGAGATTAAATTGTCTTATGTAATAAATCTAAATAAATGTAACTGCTTCAAAAATATTAAATTATTTTTTGTTATCAATTCAATTCAAAACGCGCGCTCAATTTGCATGCTGCGCTTATCGTTTACAATTTATCGATACATCAAGCAATATTAGAAAAACAACATTAATCAAACGCGATAAAAGCATATGAATCACTCTGTTATTATTGTTAAATTTATATTGCTAATTTATACAATAATTAACTTTTAGTTTAATTTATAAAAAGTAAATTCAAAAACGCATGTTGCATGAAATAATCGGTTCAGTGCGCGCATGCGAATTTTTCAGCAATTTTGTTGCATTGACAACTCTAGCGACGGCAAGGCAAATGAAAATTGGCTAAATTGCAAGCCGAGTGTACACAATGGAATTGTGTTAACGTCTACGCACATGTGAGTCTAAACGAGTTTTATTAAACAATATACATGTGTGCTGTGAAAATAGTTGCTAATTCAACGTGTGCCATGATTTTCCAAACGGTCTTTGTTTGTTGCTCCGTTTGGCTGAGTGTGTGTGCGAGCGTGCGAGTGCGAGTGAGATAGCTAGCAGACATGGAGACAGTGCTGCTCATTTTTTTTCGAGAAAAGGCTAAAAAAAAAGCCGGAAAAATTAAAGTTATTCCATTGCTTTTGAACAACAATTGAGAGCACAATCTCACAAATCTCTCTAGTAATTTCCGAAAATGTACTTTACATATTAGACGATTTTTCGCGTGTATTGTGCATAAAAAATCTCCTCAAGCTATTCGACCTGCCCTAATTTTTCGGAAAAAAAAATTGGAATATATACCATAGGCTTTTCTACAGCCGGGTTCGTTCGTCTGATCGGCTACGTCCATACTGTTTTTAAATTTTTTAACTGCTTTGTGGTTTGGTAAAATGATTGCCAACAATAGATATAGCTACTTTACTATATGACATTTTGCTTTTAATTACAATATAATGACATATATAATTGTTTCTTATTTTGCATAAAATATGTAAAATTAAAGAAAAAAAAAAAAAACATCTATTTATTTATTGGTTTTTAAATTAAATTAATTATTTAAAAAAAGAAAACGGAATTTTTGCTTTACACAGTTTTTAATAAGAAGCAGCCACACTCGACGGGAAAAAAGCGGTCTTGGCAACACTGCTGATAATTGTGTTTTGTAGTCGGCAGGGCTGCCAACCTGTTTGTTGCGCAGCAATCGAACTCGCACATGTTCGACGAACAAATCCAAATGTTTGTATTTTAGATGTTCGTTGATGGCAATGAAATGAATTTGTAAATTCGTAAATGCGTAAATTTGTAAAAAATATTTAATGTTATGTGGTTTGTTTTGCAGAAAATGCGACGCGCAAGGCCAAGCTAACTTTCTACACCCATCATCAACAATCGCCGTCAGCAGCTTCCCATCGGATTCACGCGCCCGTAGATTGCATCATTCGACACTGCCACAATCCGAGGCGCCACCACAATGCCCATGACCGATGTGGCCGCCGCACTGATCTACACGGAGCATGCCACAAAGCATAACAAGGCACAGCTGCTGCCACCGCCGCCGCCGCCCCCAGCCACGCCCACAACCGCCAACATGACAAACTCCTCCTCCAAGACGGATGCAATTGGAGGCGCCGCCGTTGCCGCCGCTGCACAGCTATCGAGCATGCTGGCGCCCAACAGCAGCCTGATACTGTCCGCGTTGCAGGCACAGAAGTGGCAACAGGTCTTCGATCTGGACAAGATGATCAAGCAGCTGCGTACCGCCGAGAAGACGCATTTACGTGGGCGTGGCGGCAGCCAGGCGGATGCCAAGCTGTCGTCGTCGCATGTGGTGCAGGTGCAGCGCCTGAATGCCGCCGACATGCCCTACTATGACATGGTGCCCAAGCAGGCGACACGCGACATTGTCGTCTGCAACGCCTGCAACGGCAGCTACACCAAGGCGGGCTTCAACAATCACATCGCCCTGCAGCATCCCAGCATCTGGGACAGCGTGCCCAACAAGCTCAACAGCAGCGGCGCCACAACGGAGTCACGTTCCATATCAGCCGAGGATGCGATGCGAGAGGGGGCAGCGGGGGAGCTGTTGGCCTCTCCAACGGAGCTGACGCCGTCGTCATCGTCGTCGTCGTCGCGCCACAAAAGCAGCAGCAGCAGCAAGAGCAGCAGCAGTTCCTCCAAGACCAGCAGCAGCGGCGGCAGCAGCAGCAGCAACAGTCGCAGCCGCTCCAAGTCCTCCAAGAGTCGCCACCACTCGGAGGCGCATCACAAGGCCAACGGCTCCAAGAAGAGCAGCGCAGCCGCCGCGGTGGCAACTGTTGCAGCTGCAACTGTTGCTGCTGCGCCCATTATTGTCAAGGAGGAAGCTGCTCCGCTGGCCATGCCCCCAACGCTGACCGTCTACTCCTCCTCCTCCAACTCCTCCTGCTCGCTGCCCGCAACGCCAACGCTGGCCAACGCCGTCAGCTACTCCCCCGCGCATCCAACCACAACGCTGGACGATACGCAGCCAAGCAAAAAGAAGGTAAATCAAGCACGACTCTCTTATACCCTGTACCACAGCTCGCGCTCGCCGTATATTTTACAGCATTGGCCCACGGCTGAAAGTAATGTCAATATGAAATGTTTTAATTAATCATAATTCGCTTATTTATAGACCGATTTTATAGACCGATAATTAATCATAATTCGCTTAATTATAGACCGATTTAATTGATGATTGATTTACAGAATTACTAGATAATAATCACTTCTACAGTTCGTAGATGATGGAATTTACGTAGATAATTTTGTATCTCTTTAATTGCTCAATGTATTCTATTTGTGATCATTGTTCGCGGTAGGTTATAACCATGTCCGTCTGTCTGTCCGTCCGTATGAACACCTAAATCTCAGCAACTTTAAGAGCTAGACTCACCATATTTGGGATTTAGGTTTTTCTGTTCAGTAAGCAGCACGAGTTTATTTTAGATTTTTGATACCTATCCTGCTATCCCCGCAAATCGCAATATTAAAGCTACATTAGATTTGGCATGGATGTAGCCTATGACATTCTCCAACGATGCTGTAAATTTCATTACGATCGGTTAAGAAACAGCGAAGATATGCTACATTCAATTTGTAGCTTTGTAGGTAGATCTATTCAATAGAGCTGGGTTCGATCTGTCGATCGATTCACGTCTTAAAATCAATTTACTCGCTTAATCGAAAAAAATTTAATTTACTTTCTCCAAAGATGCTGTAAATTTCATTACGATCGGTTGTGAAACAGCGAAGATATGCTACAATCAATTTGCGGCACTAAGCAGTAGGTGGCAAACGCTCGTAGCTTTGTAAGATCAATAGAGCTGGGTGCGATCTTTGATTTTGTAGAATCGATCTATAGATCGATTCACGTCCTTAAATCGATTAATTAATAATACCAGCTTATGCTTAAACAACTAACAACAATTAATTATAATTTATAAATTTAGATATATATATTATTAATTTAAATTATATATATATATTATTTATCGATCTATAGATCGGTTCACGTCTTTAAATCGATTAATTAATAATACCAGCTTATGCTTAAACAACTAACAACAATTAATTATAATTTATAAATTTAGATATGTATTTATATTATTGATTTAAATTATATATATATTATTTATCGATCTATAGATCGATTCACGTCTTTAAATCGATTAATTAATAATACCAGCCTATGCTTAAACAACTAACAACAATTAATTATAATTTATAAATTTAGATATATATATTATTGATTTAAATTACAAATTACAATTGTTAAACTGAAACACTTGCAACTTGCAACACTTGCAGCTGAAAAGCAGCCTCAAGCTGTCCAAGGAGAAGCAAGCAATGCCGCACTACGAACAGCAGCAGCAGCAGCAACAGCAGCAGCAGCAGCAACAGCAGCAGCAACAGCAGCAGCAGCAGCAGCAGCAGCAGCAGCTTAGCGAACTGGATCAGGCTGTCTGCTCGATTACGGCCAATGTGGAGCAGCAACAGGTGCAACAGGTGGAGGCGGAGGAGGCGCTGCCCCCCATGCACAACGCCTCCGATGACAACTCGATATCGCTCAGTCTGGACGACATGCTGGACAGCAAGTTCATCAACGAGATACTCAACACGGTGGAGTCGGATATTCCCTTCGACGAGAGCGCGCTGGACACGTCGCAGTCGCAGCAGCAGCAATCGGAGCAGCAGCAGCAGCAGCAGCAGGCGACGGCCAGCAAGCGACTGCGCTATGACGATGGCAGCATCAGCGCCGATGCCACGGACTATGCCACAGCGCTGTATCAGGGGCAGGGGCAGGTGCAGCAGACGCAGGTGTACAGCGAGGAGCAGCAGCAGCAGGAGGAGGGCGGGGAGCAAACGCAGCTCACCGCCATCGATGCCAAGCAGCTGCATCAGCTGATCTATCAGCAGCAGCAGATGCTGGAGCAGGCGGAGCAGCAGCAGCAGCAGCAGCAGATGTTGCAACAACTGAGCGCCGAGGTGGCCAAGCAGTTTAGCGTCTATAATGTTGCATCGCTGACGGACGATGTGGAAGAGGAGCAGCAGCAGCAGCAGCAGCAGCAAGAGGCAGCAGTTGCAGCAGTTGCAGCTGCAGCTGCCACAGAGCACATGATGCTGCCCAGTATTATCTATGAGATTACGGACAACAATCAGGTGTCGGTGCTGGATCAGCAGAGTCAGCAGCAGGTGATCGCCGAGTTTCTCACGCAGGCGGGCTACGACAATGTCGATGTGAATGTGAATGTCAATGTGTTGCATGCAACTGGGGCAGCAGCTGTGGTGGACAATTTCAGCGATGAACTGAACGATTTTGACTTTAGCAAACTGGAGACTGGAGACAAGACTGTCAAGCTGGAACACCAGCCGAAATCCAACTATGCGCCACATGCCACCGACCATCGGCCGCTGTTGCATGCCAAATACCACGAGGATGCCGCCAGCTACTACAACATGACGCTCTATGCCGGCCCGCCACGCCCACTGGCGATGAACAGCTTCGGTCTGGTCAAGCTGCCACACAGCATGGGCGTCACGTTGCGCAAGCATCTGCTGCTGAGCCGCAAGGCCAACAACAGCTTGTTGTCGCTCAACGGCAGCAGCGGCGTTGTGGGCACGCTGGCACGCCCACCGCCGCCGCTGCCCCCCTCAGCCGCAGCGCTGACGCTCAACTGCAATGGGCAGCAGCTGCAGCAGCAGCAGCGCAACTCCAGCCAGGCCAAAACCATCTATGCGCAAAAGTGCAGCGTCATGGGGCAGGAGCGACTCAGATGCAACAAGCGCGCCAGCTTGCAACGTCTGCCGGCAAGCGGCAGCAATGGCCTGGGCATGACCGCCAAGCGTCTGCAGGAGCTGCTCTCGGGCAGGGGCAAGAAGCAGGAACAGCAGCAGCAGCAGGAGGCGCAGCAGGAGCAGCTGCAGCTGCAACAGCAGCAGCAGCGGGAGCAACAGAAGCGCATGCGCAGCTTCTATGAGCGACGTCGCAAGCTGCTCTATGCGCGCTACCAGCGGGGGCAGCGCAGCGGCGGTGGCAGGCAGCTGCAGCGCAAGTGTCCGTTGCATGTGCCGCTGCAGTTGCAAGCTGGAGGGGCAGGTGCAGGCGCAGTCAACGCCCTACGCAGCCCCAGTCCACATCAGCAACAGCTGCTGAAGAAACAATTGCTGCGCACGCTCTCCGACAGCAGCAACATACTGGGCGTGGCGGGGGCTGTGGCAGCTGGCAATGCTGGCGGCGGCGGCGGTGGCAACAGCGGCAATCCCTGGAAGAGCCAAAGCGCCACGCCCAACAATACGCCCACAGGCAGCGATTTGATGCGCGTGTTTGTCTAAATAATAAACTATAATTAACTAGCATAAAATATATTTACTTTTACGTTTACGATTACGATTATGTGTAGCAATATGTTTAAATAATTTACAATCTATAATTTTTAAATCAATTATTTGCATGCTTCAAGGTGATAATTAGTTTTCGTTTAATTGATTCGATGTAGTTTTTAGTTGCTAGTTCTGCTGTTTAGTTGCATTATGTTGATAAAAACACTAATTTATACAGCGTCAAAATATAAACGTATTTAAATATGAAAACAATTTGCAAGCCAGTTTTATTTTATATATAACCAATTTGAAAAGCCGTTGCAACAGTTGGTTTTGCGCTATCGATATATGTTATCGCGCATGCCAAGTGTGTGGCAACCCTAGCGTTTACACACACTCTGGCAACCTGCTCGACACGAAAAAAGAGATAAAGAGAGACGAAGCAAAACAACGGGAGCATTCAACAACTTGAAGCACAACAAAACAGTTCGATAGAGCGCAAAATCGCCCGAAAGGGTTAAAAGTTAATTACTTTAACCAGTAATTAATTAACAACAAACTACTTGACAAAAATAACGCTAGAGTGAATAAATCTAGTCTGTGATACGTGACAACAAAAGAGAAATAAAACAAAACCAAGCAAACTTTTGGCAACAAACAGTGAGAAATTTCGACACCGAGCAAAATACACAAAAAAAAACATTTAAATACAGTAGGCAATGTCATTGGAGGAAATAAAAGCAACTCTAAAGCGATTCCCGAAGCTTCTAGGCAGCATCGGCATTTTGACCACGTAAGTAAAAAGCCAAAAACGCACAAAATCACACACAGAACTTAATATGTGTCAGCCGTAAATTTAGGGGGCTCGTCATTACACAAATATACATATATTTAATTAGACTGAGACCTTGGCAAGCGTGATGTGGCGCCATCAAATATATATACTATGTAATAGATATGCATATCTTGAGTGCAAATGCACCCAGCTTGAATTGCGTTTTCCGCATTCATTGCAGTTGTGACGTCATTTGTTTACATCAAATCATGCCACAGAAAAGAAAAGAAAAATACAGCGTTGCCAGCATTTCATTTATGCTTTACATAAATTTAATTTAAAAATTTTAAATAATTTTTTAATATTGTAAAAATGTTAACTGTTTTTTATTTATTTTTTATACTTATTAATTTTTTATTTTTTGTTTTATTTTTTATGCAATGTTGCAATTCTGTTTTCTGGCAACGCTGCTGACGATATGCGAACAGCTGCCAAAACACTATTTGTGTTGTTGTTTTTAACACGAAACGATCAAAACAAACGTACGATTTTGACAGAGTGAGATGGCGATAGTGGAGTACGGTAGTTGTTAGTGTGTCGTTTCCTCTGCAGCTTCGGGTGCGTAACTCAAGGCCCCCCTGCGAATACACACACACACGCACACATGCACAGCACACGCGCACACATGCACACAAGTGCAAACAATAACAAAACAGCCGCCAAAATAGTGCGCATTAGTTTCGTTTCTTTTCTTTTTTTCGCGAATCTTATAGTTGTTTTGATCGTTGTTATTGTTGTTGTTGTTTGTTGTTGGCGCGTGTAGAGGCTTCTGCCTTGCCTTGGTATCGGCGACACGCCCACTTTTTTATATAAATAACTATTGCTGTTGTTGTTTACCTTACCGTACGATAACAACAAATAGTTGGCAGCAGTTTTAGGTTCTTGGGGTTTGCTCCAATTAATAAACAACAACAATCCATTAATAACAACAATCCATTAATAACAACACGTGCAAGAATTTACCATCGTGGGAGTGTCGCCAGCGATTCGCCAATCAGTGCAAAATACTCGCTGGTGATCACTAGCTTATCTTCTGAGAGACTTCTGCAAGTGTCGCTGAAGATAACTTACTCGTTAATTACTTGCTAAAAGTAAATAAAATAATTCAAATGAATAAAATTAAATACAAAAGTTCAAGATCTTCCAACCGACTGATCTACTAAGTCCTTACTAGTTTTTGTTTGTTTTTCAAGCAATATACATTTAATTTTGTATAAATTGATGTTTAAGTTTTTCTACTACCTGCAAATTTAAATCACCGGTTTTTTTTTTCGATTAATTGATTAAATCGATTTTCTTTTTGAATCGATGAAAAGATTTATTCTGCAAAACCAAAGATCGAACTCAGCTCTACTGTGAAGTTCAATTGGCTTCATATAGACGCACATTGAGCTGGTAAATTTTAAACTATCTGCTAACTATCTGTCAGACGACACGTAGAAGTCACTTCTAGGCAAATTGATTGCTTGATACGATTTTAATGTGTTAAATCGATCTATATGCGATTTCAGCGCCGGCATTATACTCTATGGCTCACCTCAACTACGTAAATACTTCGCTCAGTATGTGGACATGAAGCAACAGGAACCGGACAAGCGTCGCACGGAGTACATCTATATCAAATACCATATCTATCGGGAATCGATGCGCAAGCTGCAGCAGAAGCAGGAGGACGACAAGAAATGGATCAGCGTGATTATAAATCCCATTGGCAAATGGTGGAAGGCTGCCAAGCATTCGGTGGCCTGGAGACTGTTGAATATAGCCCAAACCGGCACCCAGGCGGAACGCCTCAAGGCCGTACAGCAGTTGGTCTGCATGGATCATCTGAAGGATTGGGATTTCCGTCATCTGGCGCAGATCTGTGATGCACGCACCTGCGTATCGTTGGCACGCAGCGGCGCCGATACGCGTTGGTTTATGCCGGCGTCCCGACATGGTTGCATCAAGAATCCCAAGATACTGCTCTGGGAGATACGCACACTGCTTGCGCACCTACGCCCGTCCTCCTGTGTGGATCACTTCTTCAGCAAATACTTTCCAGATCAGCCGCAATGCGTAAGTATTAAACAAATCTTTTTAGTTTTTTAAAGTAAAAGGTCTAAATATATCATATTAAACCTAATGTTTAATTTCTTTGACTGCAGGATGGACTCGAGTTTTTCACGCAGGAGAATTCTGCTGTAATATCCACGCAAGACCAAGATTTACTAAAGGAGATCATCTCGTTTCTGCATCACATTACCAAGGATCCGAACATGTCGGCCAAGATACTGCACGACGGCGGCCTGATGCATTTAATGGAGCTGCGCAAGATCTTCCACGACGACAACGAGACCTTGTCGACGCTGTGCAAAGTGCTGGCCAACATGTCCATGGTGCCGGATGCCGCTGAGCATTTCTTTGTCTCCGGCTGGCTGGGCACACTGGCCGAATGGCAACAATGCCCCGATCTGCGTCTGCAGGTCATCTCGGCCAAGACGATGGCCAACATGGATCACGATGATCCCAACCAGTGCACATATCCGCCCAATGTCTATCCGTTGCATCCACGCGTGCGCACACGTCGCAAGCCCAACGCGGATATTGTCTTTGTGCACGGACTGCTGGGTGGCGTCTTTATCACCTGGAGGCAGCGGGATCGCAAGCCCACAGAGCTGGGACTGTACGGCAAGAATGCCTTCTACACCAGCGAGGCGGACGATGTGTTCCTGGTGGGCGAACAGAAACGTGTTGCAAACGCCAACAAAAACACGCCACAAGCCAAACAATTGGTGTCCACAGCAAAGGGAGAAGCGGCATCCACGGCAAAGCCCCACAATCCAGCGGGCATGATGAAGGAGAGTCTGCTAAAGACCAGCACAAAGGCGGAGGAGAAGCATTTGAACATCAGCGATGTGGCCACCAAGGAGTTTGTGGAAACGCTGCGCAATGAGGCCGAACTGGACTCCGACTGGGAGGTGGTGCATCCCGATATACCCATCAATTCCAGCGACAATTGCCGGGGCATGTTCAGCGTCTCCGGCAACGAATGGTGCAATCAGGATGCCAGCGAGGACTACACAAACTGCTGGCCCATGGAATGGCTGCCAGATGATTATCCCGACTCGAGGTAAGCAGCATAACTTTACCAATTTATAAGTTTGATCATACCCTGTACCAATTAAAAATAGGAAAGACAGGCAGTATATATGTATTCTTGATTTGCTCCGTTCAAATTTTTATAAACATCTTTTCTTTTCTGCTTGCAGAATCATCGGCATTGATTACACGTCCGCCGTGACCGAATGGTCGGCCAACTTCACCAAGTATTGTCCCTGCGAGAAGGGCCAGGGTCACATCGATGTGCGTGCCAGCACGCTGCTGGAGCGGATCTCAGCCGCCGACGTTGGCAACGGACGTCCGATTGTTTGGATCGGCCATTCGATGGGCGGACTGTTGACCAAACTGATGCTGCTCAAGTCGGTGGATTCGACGGAGCCGAACATTCAACAGATTGCCAAGAACACCAAGGGAATTGTGTTCCTTGGGACGCCGCATCGCGGCTCATCCATTGCCAAGTGGAAGCAACACATGCAGATGATACTCTCCCCCTCGATCGAGGTCAAGGAGATGGAGGAGAATTCACCCAAGCTGCTGGAGATGCATCGCCGGTTCATGGGCTGCCTGCGCACCTGCCTGCGTCACGTGAGCGTGCTCAGCATGGCGGAGGGATCCCCCACCATGCTGACCTCATTCAAGTTTCCGCTGCGCATCGTCACCGAGGAATCGTCGCGCATCGACTTCGGCGACTTCTACCTGCTGAAGGACGATCATCTCAGCCTCTCCAAGCCCATCTACCGCCAGTCCTTTGTCTATCAGCGTCTGCTGCACGTCATACGCGATGCCATCAAACAGAACGCAGAACCAGGCGACACCGACGACCAAACTGTGCCACAGACTGAGCTCCTAGCCATGAACTTCGCTGGCGTCCTGCTCAAAAACGCCAAGGCGCTTTTCGAGCTGCTGCCACGCGTCTCACTGCGCTTCACCACAACATAATCATTAGGAATGACGATGTACCTGGCACATAGCCCCACATACTTATTAGTTATACATAGATATATATGTAGATATAGTTAGCACCACATAATGACAAAGTATTCCTTGGAAACCGCGTGTTCATTTAATCTATAAGGAGTTCAACTCTCGCTCAAACTACGTGAATCTTAATTTATTTCCTAAACCTACGCTTACAAAAGTCGATACAATAAATTAACAATTTTACAAAAACAGCATATGAATTGTCACATTGGGAAAGCAACAGTTTGACCTTTGAGAGTTGGGTCAGCGAAAGTTTATCTGAGAGTTCGGCCAACGAGCGTTCATCCAGCAAGAGTTAAACCAGCGAGAGTTTGGCCTACGAAAGTTGGTCCAGCGAGTGTTCGGCTATCGAGAGTTGGACCACCGAGAGTTGGTTTTTATTTCCGCTTATCGCCTCTGCCTGCTCTTCCTTCCTGCTGCTGCTTGCTGATCTGATGCTGATCTCTTTCGCTGATCTTCTCCTGCTTCTGCTGCTGCTTGACAGGGAAACTTCTCTAACTACGTTATAAACTAGGCTACATTTCCTTGGATCTCCATACTATCTTCCATACTAGGCTATATTTCCGCTGATCTCTTCCTGCTGCTCCTCCTGTTCCTTCTGCTGCTGCTGCTTGGCGCGCAGTCGCTCCTGAGCCAGCCGGCGGTTCTCGGCGATGCGTGCCATTTGCTCAGCGGACAGTTTGTTTGCTGAGGGCGTGGCCGGCTGGGAGGGCGGCAAGGGCTCCCCGTAGTCGCTCATGTTGTCCCGCTGGGGCGTGGCTGGCGCCGCAATGGAATACGGCGTGGATACGATGGCATTGCGTGAGAATGCTGGTGTCACAAAAGTGCTGCTTGTGATGGACAGATTGGGATTCTTGCGATTCGTGGCCGGCGTGCGCGGATCCAGTTTGGACATGGCGATTTGTGCGCCCAGCAGTGCATCGAACTCATCAAACGGCTCCGCCGCCTCGTCCTGATCCTCATCATGGGCATGGTCATGCAGCCCCTGCTCCTGCAGCTCCAGCTCCTCCAGCTGGCCCAGACGGTAGCGGGTCATGTGCACTTGCAGCGGCTTCTTCTTGCCCAGCCGTTCGATGTTATTCAGCACATCGTCGAAGGTGTAGTTGGGATACATGCGATGTCCCCAGTGCTGCAGTCGACGCAGTATCTCATCCAGATCGGATTTCTCGTGACCCTTGCCTCTGAACTTCATGTCTTTGAAGTAGTTCTCAATGGTCTGCAGACCTCGTGGACCCCGCAGTTTATCCACGGTGAGACGGGAGCGGGGATTGCGCACAGCTCGCTTCTTGGGCTCCACTTTGATGCCGCCTTCATCGCCGGCGTTTGCTGCATCCGCATCTTCGGCATCGCCAAACAGCTTTTCTCCAGCGTCGCCCTCGCCATCGCTGGGCAGTTGATCATTATCGTTGGCTATGTTCTCATTAAACAGATCGTCCACCCCATCCTCGCCAAATATAGAAGTTGCCATCGAGAACTAAAAACTTGATTTACAACACATTCCAGCCAATAGATTCAGTGTTGATAGTTTTTGGCGGGAAGAGCACAATTTGCAAAAAACGCCAGAAAGCAGCTGTTTTTCCGTGCTTTCCATGTGCTTCAAATATCGGGCAAATATCGACCAAAATGATGACAACAGTTGCTTATTTCAGTATAAATTAAATTATTTTTTATTTATTATTAAAAAAAAAGTGAAATTGCCCGCTTTCCGCAGTTTCACAAATTATCTAGCAAATTCGCTTGAAAAACAGCCATATCTGGCGGTAAAAAGGCGGCCTTGGCAACATTGAATAAATTTGGCGCCATTTTTCTGCCTCTTGCCGGGCGGCATTCACCCAGAATACCCAGCAAACGCACAGCGCTGCCAACTTGCTAAAACCACTACCTACTTAATTATATAATTATTTGCGTACAGGCTGAAAAGTAACTATTGCCGTTTATACTATAGTCAAATTTATAAAAAATAAGCAAAGTTTTGTTATCAAAAGTAGTTTACGCGTGAAACGACATGCGAAAAACTTGACAGTTGGCAGCGTGGCAGCGTTTAGCAACCCTGCCTTTGTGTCGCCTGGCAACACCGCAAAACGCCATACTGCTGAAATGCTTTTTTCGGGCGAGTTCAGATTATCCGCATAATTGATAAAAAACGGCATAAACAAGTGATAGACGTGCAAATAGATGCGAATGCAATAACAATTAGCATAAGCGACGTTTGCTAAAATATTACAAACAGACGTTTAACTGCAATTGCAAAAAATAGAGACGATTGGAAAAATATAGCGAGTGTGGTGAATACACGTTGTACGCATCTTACGGTGTTTTAAACCAGCTGCGTGGTGAATAAAGCCGGCGGCAAAGCCGACAACAAATTATGAACAAGAAATTGTGAGGGAAATTGCGAGCGTTGCGTCATGGATAAGCGCTACAAATGGCCTTTAAATCCATATAGAAGCAGCTACCCGCAATCCTACGCTCAGCATGCGCCCCCACGCGCCCCCTTTCAGCAGCAGCACTTTAAGAACTATCCGCGCTTCAATCACAACTACAACAACTATGGACCTCCTGCTCCTCCTCTGCAGCAACAGCAACAAATGCCGCCCCCTCATGCCGGAGGGGGAGGCGGGGGCGGTGGTTGGATGGGACCGCCTGCACCGGAGCCTGAGCTGCCGCTAAGCAACACCGGCAGCGGCAATGATGCGGATGTGCTTACGCTGATCATGGAGAACAAGAATCTGAAGCGCACGATATTCACGCATCTGGAGCTGATGCAGACACAGACGGAGAATCTGCAGAAAAGCAGGCAGGATGTGAAGGAGCGCAATGCGCGCATCAAAGTGCTGCTGGGGCAGAATCATGAGCTCGTGGAACAATTGCATAAGCTGGGCTGCAAAATCGAGGAGTTGAACAATCAGAATCGCAGGCTGCTCAAGCGTGTGGCCACCGACAAACTGCAGTGCCAGCTAACGGTGAGCAGTGCCAAGATTCAATGCTGCGATGAGAAGCAAACCCAAACCAGTGACGAAACGCCGCAGCACAATCATAGTTTGGCTTCCTATGCAACTCCAGCTGCAGCTCCCATTCCCTTCAAGCAATCACAAAACGTTTTTACGCCGCTGCCCACGGCAAGAGCTTCAATGACGCCCGCTTCCGAGAGTTGCAGGAGCGAAAAGGGTTTCAACGGGGGCCAGAAAATCAGCAAAATGCTGATGAAACGCATGCAAAAGGAGGGAGAGCAGCCACATGAGCAGCTGCAGCTGAATTTGATGCTGCAGGCGGATGAACATATCTATCACGATGCGCTGGACACCAACAACATTGTCAATGAGGAAACTGTTGTGGAGCAGCAGGTGATAGGCGCCTTGGTGGACCCTGCTGTGGGCTATTATGTGGACAATGGGCATGCGTTCGATGAGAGCATGATCGAGGAGCAGGAGATCATCACCAACAACAACTGGCAGCCGGAAGAGGTGCACGTACAGCAAACACAGCAGGTAAGTAGCTTGAAACCAACTCAAAAACTGCATTTACCAAGCCAACATTTGTTTATTGCTTTTAGAATCACATTGAGAAGCAGCCAGAAGCGTCTGCCACGCCTGCATCTTTAAGGCAGTCCATGCCCCCCAAAAAGCAGATTGCCAAAGAGAAATTCGCACTGGAGTCGAGTGCCGCAACAGCGTCCAAGCAGCAACTGGAGCAGCAGGAGCAGCAGACGCTCATCGACATGGAGTGCAATAGTTTGCTGAATCAACATCAATTGCCGAACGATGTGCATGCAGAAGAGCCGCAAATCGAGCAGCAGCTGACGCCCAAGAAGCACAAGCTACGACGCAAAGATACGACGCACACAAAAGTCATTTCCAGCACAGCAGCGTCAACTAAATCCAGCCTAACACCGGCAGCAGCTGAATCCAATCATCGCGAGGCAAAGGCAGAAGACAGAGACAGACAGCACAGTGACAAGCCGGAGCGAGCGGCCAGGCCGCAGCATAAGCCAAGAGACGTGCGAAACAACAGACACGTGAGGCACACGCTGCAGCCGGAGCAGCAGCAAGAGCGCGCGAAGCAGCTGGAGAGGGCGCTGATGGTGGAGCAAGAGCTGCAGGAGCAGGCGCGGCAGCAGGAGTTGAAGCAACAAGAGCTGCAAAGGCAGCGAGATGTGGAAAGACAGCAGGAGAAGGAGCTGAAGAGACAGCAGAAGAAGGAAATGCAAAGGCTGCAGAAAGAGAAGGAGCTGCAGAAGCTGCTCAAGAAGCAGCAAGAACTAGAGAGAGAGCTGGAGCTGCAGAATCAGCTGGAGCTGCAACTGGAATTGAAGAAGCAGCAAGAGCTGCAGCGGCAGCAAGAACTGAAACAACAAAAGCTGGAGAAAGAACTGGAGCTGAAGAAGCAGCAAGAGCTGCAAGAGCTGGAGCTGGAAGTGAAACTAAAGCAGCAGCAAGAGCTCGAAAGGAAAGAAGAGCTAGAAAGGCAGCAAAAACTCAAAAAACAACAAGAGCTGGAGAAGGAAATTGAACTGCAGAAACAGCAAGAGCAGGAGCAAGAGCTTCAGAAGCAGCGGGAGCGGGAGCAGGAAATGAAACAGAAAAACCAACAAGAACTGATAAATAAGCAACAAGAATTAGAAAAACAAGAGCTGGAGCAGCACCAACAGGAACTAGACAGGCAGAAGCAGAAACAACAAGAACTAGAAAAGGAACTTGTTCTGCAGAAACAGCAAGAGCAAGAGCAAGAGCAAGAGCTTAAGCAGCAGGAACTCGAGAAGGAGCTGAAAATGAAGATGCAACAAGAACTGACAACTAAGCAAGCAGAAGCAGAGAATCAAGAGCGGGAAAAGCAGCCAGAGCAAACGGAACTGGAGCCGAAGAAGAAACCGCAGGAGGAACCGCAGCTGGATAAAGAACTGCAAGAGGGACTGCACCGGAAAAAGGAAGAAAATCTGCAAAAGGAACAGAAACTGAAAAAGGAACTGCAGAGATTAAAAGAATTGCAAGAGAAGCTGCAACGGGAAAAGGAGCTGGAAGCGGAACGGAAGAAACTGCAAGAAGAAACGCAGCAGTCGAAGGAACAGGAACAGGAACAGAAGCAGCCGCCAGATCTGCAAATGCAGCTGGAGCTACAAAAGCTGCAGGAGCTGCAACAGAAGCAGAAGCTACAGAAGCAGCAGGATCTGCAGAAGGCGCAGCAACAACAAGAGCAGCAGCAGCAGCTTCAAAAGCAAAAGCAGCCGCAGAAATCACAAGAGCAAAAGCGGCAGGAGCTGAAGAGCGCGCAGGAGCTGCACAAAAAGCAAAAGCTTAAAAAGCAGCAGCACGAGAAGCAGCAGGCGCATCAACAGCTGCGCGAGCAGCGCGAACAGCAGCTGGACAGGTTGGAAAAGCTGGACAAGATCGAGCCGAGCAAACGTGTGCCGCAGGATGATGCGGAGCATACGCCAGTGAAGCAGCCGAAGCAACAGGATGCGGATGTCAAGGAGGAGGAGACGATGCGCAAGCTGCAGCTGCATCTGCTCAAGATACAGAGCCAGAAGGCGAAGCAGCCGATGGTCATGCTCAAGAAGCAGAGCAATCTCAATCTCATTTATCCGCCTCTCAACCCATCGCCCAGCATTACGCCCGCGGCCTCGCCCACAAATGCAGCCAAGCTGATAATCAAAAACAACAACTGCACCCTCACACCCTCAATCCAGACGCCACTGACGCCGCTGTCCATGAGCAGCACGGGCAGCAACAATAGCAACAGCAACAACAGCAACAGCAACAACAATCGGCGCACACTACTTAACAGCACGGCCACGCCCAGCAGCCTCAACAGATCCAGCTACAAGCCCAGCGCATCATCAACGCTGTCCAGATACAAGAGCGCCCAGCATCCGTATACGACGCGCTCGTGGGAGGATCGGGAGTTCCACTGCGACAACGAGTTCTTTGTGGAGGAGGCGGACGAGCTGTTCTCGGACAATCCCTTTCTGGACATACCGCAGTGGAAGCTGGCGCGCCTGCAGCCAACCGGCAAGCGGGAGGGCATCGAGGCCATCTCGGATGAGGCGTTCATCAATCGCCACGAGAAGCAGGTGAAGGATGAGCTGAAGCGCAAGAAGGACGATGGACGTTATTTGCGGGAGCAGCTGCCTTACGAACGTTTCTGCCTCAACAACAATCAGAATAACAATCCCGACAAGGATGTCCTGCCCCCATCCACGTTGTTCCCCCTGCCCCAGGACATCGAAGCCGTCACCATTGTGCCCGAAGTGCCTGTCCAGGCGTTTGGCGAGCACATGGCCAACGTGGGCATGCCCAGCGAACAGTTTAGCCTGCCCTGGCTGGAGGCAGCGATGGCCAGCACGCCGCAGGCCAAGCAGAAGGCGGAGGCCACGCCCGTTGCCACACTCTCCAGCAAGAAGCTGCCCACCAGCTCCGCGGAGGCGAAGCATCAGGAGACCAACTCCTCCTACGTGTTCCTCAAGCGACTCAAGCGACAGCGCAAACTTTGAGCCGCCCCCGCCGGGGCGTTTCTCTGGAGCAGCAACGTCACAATTCCTGTACATAGTCGGGGAATCGGTGCACACAATTCCCGCAGACGGAGGGAAGCTATCGCCAAGTTCCAGTTCTCAGTTGGCACAATTCCGGACTCCAAAGTATCAGCGATAGCTGCAGTCGCAACCGTTTTTTTTCACCTAATCTAAACATTTTTTTTAATTAATTTTAATAATTACTTTTAGTTTAACTTCATGTACGTAAACAACTTGTATAAAGCATAATTTATAATTTATACAGCTTAGCTTTATAACTGAAGAAACCGTGGGCATTATGCGATTTCGCTAATGTTGAGAACTTTTTTTTTTTTTTTTTTTTTAACTATAAACAACTCTTTGTTACGCAAGCCGTTGCTGAGGATGATGTATGAATGTGATGTTGAATGTATGATGTATGATGTATGTTACTCAGGTATAAATATTTGTATGAGGATTGAAGATTGTTAGGTTTTATGAGAGTTGAAGGAAATATTGCAGCAACGGCAGTCGGCGGATATCGTATGTTTTGCTTTAATTTTGATTTGATTTTTGTTTCGATTTGTTTTGATTTGATTTGTATGACAAAGCACGAATAAATAACAAACTGTAAAGAGACGATTTGTTTATTTTTTTTATACTTGATGATCTTCGTTTTGCCATGATAAGCGCTTTATGCTTTTGTGTAAATAGAGCAGGGGACGAATTGCTTTTGTATATTTTGTTTTGTTTAAACTGTAAGCTCGACGATAAGTAGCATTGACTAAATTAGTAAGTATCTAAAATAACATACGTTTAAGTCTTTTATAGATCGCATTAAATGTATGTAAATCGTACTGTAGCTGTTAATTAGTTCAATTTGCCACAGCTGCACAGCTATTAATATATGCATAAATTATTAATTATTAATAAAAATTTAAACTCCTTTGCAGACACGTTTTTGTGCATGCAGCTGTTTGACAAGTTTTAATGTAACATACGTATATAGTATATTTATTTATATTTAACAGTAAAATTAACAATAATAATTATATTAATTATACGTACAATAAAGTCAAATGTAAATGCAACATTTTCAATACTCAATTGACATAAATTGTTGGACGGAAACTTGCAGCTCGGCTGTTTATTTGTTGCTCTGGGTGAGATACTGATGCGCCTCCTGTGCCCACAGCTCATCGATGGAGTCCAGCTTCTCGCTCCAGAGCTGCTCCAGCAGCAGCCAGCCCTGCGCCTGGGTGACGAGCACATAATCGTTGCCGGGATGCAGGGTATGCGTGTAGGCGCCCATCACCAGACTCTGGGCGAGACGAGCGGCCACACAGTACTTGAGATAGCCTCGCTCCCTGTCGCTGATCGGCTGCACGCTGGTGTAGCCGGCCAGGAAGATGCCGCCGCTGGCCAGCTGCTTGCTCTGCAGCATCATGTAGCTCATGGCGATGCCCAGCTCAAAGATCAGCGGTGATCGGTTGGTGTCGCCAAAGTCTATCACGCCGGACACGCGATAGGAGTCCGGTTCGGAGCCGCTCTTGACCACCACAATGTTCTGCTCGTTGTAGTCGCCGTGTATGATCTGCAGCTGCAGCGTCGGCAGCACGCTGAGCACATTGCTCTCGAAGGCCTCGATGATCTGCTCGCAGAGCGCCTTGCGCTGATGATCCTGCAGCGCGTAGAGAAAGTCGCGCAGCTGCGGCACCGACTGCAGCATCCACAGCGTCTTGTGCGTCTCGTACGCCTTGTGCGTAAAGCCCTTCAGGCATCGATCCAATTTGGCCAGATATTCGCCGCACTGATAAAGCAGATTCTTGCTCGGCTCCACCTCGTGGAACATTTTGCCGGGTATGAACTCCAGCAGGCGCACCACATGCCCGCTGCCATGCAGCTGCTCCACGGCGTAATACTTGCCACGCGCATTGGCAATGGGCTGCGGACATTGCACCTTCTGTTTACCTGCAAAGAGAGCAAACAATTGTTCAGCCTAAACAGTTTAAACAGCGTTTTGTTTGATATTAACCCAAGTAGAGCAGCAGCTGGTTCTGTGCGTCCACAAACTCCTCTTTCTGCGAGTCCAACGCGTTCAGAATCTTCAGCACATAGCCATGGGGGCAATGCGACACAATCAGCGGATTCTTCACGTTTCTAAAAAGCGTTACAAAAAGTTGCAGTTAGTGTTGGAAAGTGGCAGTAGCAGTGTTTGCGCGGCAACTTTGTGGTGAATGGCAAATTGCTAAAATATATCGATAAGTGGCAAACTGTGGTGCTCATTAGAGTTGGAACGACTCAAGAACTAACTCACTTAATTTCGTTCACTGCATCTTATTTTGGAACTCTCTGTTTATCGTTCACTTACTCCCAGATTGTCGTTAATACATGTTATTATCGGTTAGCAAAAAACAATGTATTTATATGCATAATTAAAATTGTTAACTAAATTGCTTTGTCATGTCATCGATAACTTTTATGTGTATTCGGTTTTTATACTCTATATATTAAAAACGCTATTATTTTAAAAATTAATTTATTATTATTAATTATCTTATTTTTATTTCGTTTTTATCTTTAATTCTACCATTATCTACTCTATATATTAAAAGCTCTATTATGTTCAAAATGAATTAATTAATATGTAATAATCTTATTTTTATTTGGATTTTATATTAAATTCTACCATTATAGACTTTATTAATAAAAGCGCTATTTTTTTCAAAATTAATTAATTAATAATAAATTTTGTTCACTGAACGATTCGTTCAGCAATGATTCGCTTCGTTCACGGTTGAACTAGCTGCTTCAATTGAACTAAAATGCACAACTCTAGCGCACATATGTGTGTGTGTCTATCGATTAATTGTTTCTTATCATAAGCAATTTATTGTTTTTGGCGGGAAATTATGTTGTTTACCAATTTAAGCCGCAAATTTCGCCACAAAAGCAAACGAAAATCGTAGGAGAAGACGCAACAATAGAATTTAGATAGCAAATAGTGGCAGAGAAGCGGCAGATACGCTTTATCACGTGCCAGCCCAGCGCTGGTCACAAGTTTTACAATTGGCGTTTGATTTTGTGATATAAGAATGGGCATTACCGGCCTGATACCCTTTCTGGAGAAGGCATCCGCCAAGGTGCATCTGAAGGATCTCCGGGGCAGCACAGTGGCCGTGGACAGCTATTGCTGGCTGCACAAGGGCGTCTTTGGCTGCGCCGATAAATTGGTACGTGGCGAGGATACGGATGTCTATGTGCAATACTGCCTGCGGTATGTGCAGATGCTGATAGCGTACGATATCAAGCCCATACTGGTGTTCGATGGCCAGCATTTGCCGGCCAAGGCGCTGACCGAGCAGCGGCGTCGGGAGGCGCGCAAGGAGAGCAAGAAGCGTGCAGCGGAACTGCTGCGTCTGGGACGCACCGAAGAGGCGCGCTCCCAGATGCGACGTTGCGTCGACGTCACCCACGAGATGGCGCTGCGCCTGATCAAGGAGTGCCGGCTGCGGCACGTCGACTGCATTGTGGCGCCCTACGAGGCGGACGCCCAAATGGCCTGGCTAAACAAGGCCGGCATCGCGCAATATATCATCACCGAGGATTCGGACTTGACGCTATTCGGCGCCCAGAAGGTGATCTTCAAGCTGGATCTCAACGGCGCCGGGCTGTTGGTGGACTCGCAGAAGATCTACCTGGCCATGGGATGTCGCGAGGAGCGCTATCGATTCGACAAATTCCGGCGCATGTGCATACTCTCCGGATGCGATTATCTGGACTCCCTGCCTGGCATTGGACTGGCCAAGGCGTGCAAGTTCATGCTCAAGACGGAGCAGGACGATATGCGCATAGCATTGAAGAAAATTCCCTCCTACCTGAACATGCGCAATCTGGAGGTAAACCAAATCCAATCCCCCTATTTATATATATTTAAGATGAACGTATTCACAGGTGGATGATGAGTACATTGAGAACTTCATGAAGGCAGAGGCCACCTTTAAGCACATGTACATCTATAATCCGCTGGAGCGGCGCATGGAACGCCTGTGGGCCTTAGAGGAGCACGAGACGGAGGAACGCTACTGCAGCAATGCTGGCTCATTGCTTGGCGATGAGGAGCAAGCGCTGCATTTGGCGCTGGGCAATCTGAATCCCTTCAACCTAAAGCGTTTGGATAATTGGCATCCATCGCTGCAGTCCGTGCCCGCAAAGAACTCAAAGGCTGCCAAACACAAAAGCATTTGGAGGACGAACCACGACAGATCTCAGCCAGAGAACAAGAAACAAACGAAGCAGACAAGCTGCGCTTTGTATTTCAAGAAAGTGGATTTTGTGGCACAAACCTTGGACGACGAAATCGAAGCTAATCTGCGGCAGGAGCAGGCGAAACAGACGGAAGCGGAAGTCTTCAACATGTACAATATTGGTGGCAAGCGTAAACGCAGTGAAAGCTGCAGCAGCAACAATGCCACACCGCCCACATCCCCGGCAGCGCACAAGAGTCGCCACAATCCGTTTGCCAAGGGCACAATCGATAAGCGTTCGCCGGTGGTATGCGAGAATGGTTCGCTGCTGCGACTGCTGAGTCCCAGCAAATCCCAGCAGAGTCCATTGAAGGCAACAGCGGGGCAAGCGGAGCAGGCGAAGCCGGAGACAACTCGCATAAATACGCTACGGCGCAACATCTTTGCCCAGGAGCAGGTGCAGGTGCGCAGTCGCTTCTTCAGCTCCTCGCTGGAGCAGCCAAAGCAGACAAACCCGGAGTTCACAGCAGAGGAGCAGCCAAAGCAGATGAGCCTGGAGAACACTGAGGAGACTCCAGAATTGCCAGCAACTAAGCTGGAAAGCATTGCAGCTGCCGATGAAGACAGCAATAATAATAACGAAGCAATTGTGCTGCTTTCCTCCTGCTCAGATGATGATGATTCTAGCTCACAGACTGCGATCTTACCCAGCAGCCAGGAGGCGGCATTGCCCACAAAGCCACTGCCTAAACTGGCGCCCAGCGCACGACGCATTGGCCTCTCCAGGCCCAAGACCAGCAAACGATCGGCAACTGCCAATGCCAAGACTGACAAATCCGGTGAAAATCAAACCAAGCTCAGCATGTTCGGTTTTCAAAAGCGACCGGTGCTCAAGTAAAATAAGTTTTAACTGTTTTTATATATATTTTAAGCTAAACTCTGCCTTTTTTTTTGCATTTTTGTAATTTATAAAATCCATAGAATGACTAACACTGCTTGTTTTTATTGCATTTTTAATTTATTAAATATTTTTAATGACTTGGACTGTGCTGCGACTCAGTCAAAATAAAAGCATAAAAACGACTCTAAAGAATAAAGCAAATTCATAAATATTGAGTTTTTTAAGTATTTTACAACTGCTTTTATTTTAATACACTGCTCAAAAAATTAAGTTAATCCTGCTTAAATTCGCACAAGCTGCAGCATTAGCAGCCAAGTGCGTCCTACACCACCCACAGCAGGCAATGAAGTGATTAAAGCGGCAGTCTAAATGAGCTCAAACGGAGAGGCTCTCCCCATAAGCAAGAGCTCTCACCATACGCTAAAGAGCAGCGAGAGCTATGGAGTGGGCACCTCTGTTTTATGCCCCACTGATCTGAAGCTGCGCTACTTTCTCTCTCCCATTACACTAAGCTTAAGGGCTAAGCTCTAAGTTCCCTCTCTCTTTTGGGCTCTCACTTGTTGCAGCTGCACTAAGTGATCAATAGAGCATAACTCTCCCGAATACCCACATCCACCTGCCGTAAACCGAGAAGTTTGCTTCGAACCAGATTCAAGCTCAACTATTAAGTTCGATTCCGAGGTTCGGTTCGAAGTAAAACTTCTTCCGAATTAAGATTTTCAGCTAGTTTAATTAGCAGCTCTAATAATAACTAATGTTTAACTTTTTAATATCACAAATAATGAGTATTAATTAGAATGTTATCTATTTTTCCATTTCTTTCTCTTATAATTTTCTAGGAATTAGTCCTAAATGATCTTGACGCAGCTACAATTTTAATAAAACTGCTGGAAATGGGTATATTTCGCTCCGCACACGATTTTAACTTCACAACTGACTGTATACTTATAAGAACTTTAAATAGTCAATATTTTGCAACTTAGATTTCGTGTTATTTATATAATAAAATATATATATTTTTAAATCTTCAAGACCTGGAGAATGAATTCGAATCAGGTTCTAAATTAGTTCTAAATTATGTATATTCAGGCTGTAACTCGATATATACAATATTGTGCAATATTATTTTATATTGTATTGAATATTGAGGTTTTTACGTTTACTATACGAACCTTTACCAAACTTTAAATCAGGGTTTCTGGCCAATATTGTATTTGAATATAAGCCATTATTTTAGACTAAACTGTTTACACTTTCAATTTAACTCAAGGTTCAACTTAAATTTAATCAAATTGAGTGTTCAAATTAGGCAATTACTTGCAATAGTTACACAAACGGAACGCAGTTATTTAATCGCTATTCCGATGTGCCCTAGTCAGAACCATATATCATATGACCCTAGCGACAGATGTGTCCGAGGCGATTACAAAAGAGGCTGCCGCCAAGGTGACCGTAGGCTCACAATTGTTTGCTTAGTTTGTCAGCCCCAAGTCCCCTCTGATAAATACCATCAAGTTTAATTAATAACGCTATAAATAGCAACTGTGTGTATATAGGTGGGAATAATAATATCTGGAAATGGGTTTATCATGTTATTGCAGTTGTCGCTCACCCATCTTCCTTGATAAAGTAGTTGCGATCGTCGTAAGAGATGAGTTCCTTGAGTTCGCTCACCGTAATCCCGTAGAGACGCCGCACCAGGGGCTCCACATCCTCAGGCTGCACCTTGGGCTTAATATCCGAACCGGGCTGTAATACTACATCGGATACGGCCTGGGCCTCCGTCTCGGTTTGGTTGCCATTTTTGTTGTGACTCGTTGTGGTCTCCTCGCTTGGCTTGTTTTGGGCTTTCTCGGCCTCATCGTAGTCGTGATTCAGGGTATACGATTTTTTGGAGATACTTGTCAGCTCAACGTTGTTCCACTGCTCCATTTTATGGCTCTGGTTGTTGGAATGCAATAAAACAAAACAAAACAAAACAAAACAAATGCTATATAGTATATATCCAGCAACGGATCAGAATACAACAAATGCGCTCGGTTCAGAAGCTAAATGAATTGTATTTCAGTTTTCTGGAAGTGCTTCAATTGAAACGAGTTCGTCGTCGTCGTCGTCGTTGTCGTTGTCGCTGGCGTCGACGTCAGCGTCGACATCTTCTTCATATCTCACAGTCGCTTGGCATATATATCTAAATATATATGTATGCGTACATAAGTATATTTATTTGCTGCTTGTATCATTTACCCAGTTAATTTGGCTATTTATTTAATTTTTATAACCTTTCTCTGTTTACATTTTGATTGCGACGATGAGACAAAGTTTCTTTACCCCCCCTGCACTCACATATCTCTTTTCCTACATTTATGTACAAGTATATCTACATATAAACCCACATATATATTTATTTTTATCAGTATTGCCCAAGCGGTCCCGAAAAGCAAACAAACTTTAAGTCGTGATCGCACTCTATTAAACGAACTTAACGTCAAGTGGCATCGAGCGAAATAGGTCTTATGCATGGTCGCAGTTTGGTTAGGTCTGTTTACTAGGTCTGTTTACTAAGTCCCACAAGTCGTATATTTGCTAATATTAAATCACGAAGTTTCTCAGCATTGAGCAATTTTTATTGACTCTAAAATCCCATTAATGCCGACGCCTAAGGCTTTTTCGAGGGAACTTATCACAGGTTTTTAGCATAATGCCATAAAAATTAATTTGTTTTGTTCTAGGGGAAAATTTAACAAAATTAATAGTAATTTATTAAAAATCATGATGTACAAATTTTTGCTCAGCCAATATGTTATAATAATAATTATATTGAATAAATAATCGCCGGGTCAATCGAAATGAGAACAAATCAACCAAGGCCTTGTAGATATCAAAATTTGATTGTTTGCAGACTTGAAAATATTAAATAAAATACTTCAGACAAACTAGAGCTACAGCATAGAAGAACCTAAGTTTCCAAATAAATGGCTTTCACAAAAATAATTGTTTAATATAATAATTTTAATCTAGAAGCTGAAAGTAGCACTAGCTATAAATATTATTTTCAAAATAGAATTGAAAATTGATAAGTTACTTCTATAAACTTTCTTTATTAACGTTATATTTAATTTGTTCATAGCACCGCCATAAATCAAGGCATTTCAAGCTATTATCAGTATCCCGTTGCTGATCTGATAAAGAATATCAAGCGCAGACAGTTGATAGACTAATAACTAAGCCTAGAATCATATAAACAATTGCATAATATTTATTGGTATTTGTGTTTGTTTTTGAATGGGTTGCCACGATTGGGACGAGATAAATATAATAGTAACACTGTCATATCAACAATTGCGGTTATATAATAAGTAGTTGGAGTTTTTTCCAGCGTATCGCATCCGTTCAATTGGAGAAACTTAATGAATGAGCGAGAGAACGAACTCACGCCTGACCTTGACTCTAATGCAGCTCGCTTGCTCATACGCCCCATTGGCTACTGACAGTGTTGCCAGTTTAGCCTATTATAAGCGAGATTTGGCATATTTCAAAACTATAAGCTTATAAATTTTGTAGAAAAAATCTAGCGTTTTTTGAATTTTGTTCAACATGCACACAGCTAATGTTTATATTAAAAAAATATATTTCTAAAACAAAGAAGAAATTTAATTACACTATTTTATTTTTAAATTTCACAGGCCAAAACGAAAGTTTTTGCAACCATCACCATTGCCGACAAAATATTCAGATTTTATTGTATTAAAATCAACAATATAATAAGCTAAAGCAGAACAATATCATATAATTTATGCTAAATAAAAGCATATAAACAATACTTTATTGTTTTGTTAAGTATTTCAATTAGGCCAACATTTCAGCAACTAGTAAACATATATTTCAGCTATTTTAGCCTTTTTAAATTAATATCTAGCTTTTGCGCAGCACTGTTGGTCAGGCAGAGACAGAGACAGAGACACAAACGCACGCACGCAGAGAAAGAGAGCGGGAGCGAGAGCAAGAGAGAGGAATGCACATTGGGCAAACATGTAAATATGCACAGCTGATTGTTAATTATGCAAATTAGTTAGCAATAAGAACAAGGCGGACTGTGACAGCGCCTAATTTACGCGGGCAGAGCCAAAAACACGCACCTGCTTCTACAACAATTCAATTTCAACTAACGCTAGCCGTGTTTTTTTAGCGAATTCAAAGCTACTCAAGGGCTAGCTTTAACTATATAGTATACGTGTGCGTGTATGTATGTATGCACGTGTTGGCATGTGTGTAGAGTGCGTCTAAGCAGTTTGTCTGTTTGCTCAATTTATAACTACAGCATTTAGCACAGCAATTGAATATACCACAATATTCCATACCATAAACTAAATCAAAATAAATCATGAATGTAAACACGCGCACGCTAAGCAATTCAAATAAAATGGCACTGGCAACGTCTACATGTGAATGGCAGTCGCTGCTTCTTCTCTCTCCAAGCAAACAGCTAGAGTTGCGCTTTTTGGTTCAATTTGAGAATTTAGTTCAATTGAGCAGTGAGTTTCTCAGTGAGCGATTTAGGAAGCAAGTAAACGAAAAACTGAGTGTCTGTAGTCGCGATTGAAAGAGAAGAGAAGAGAGAAGAGCACTGTTATTAAATCCAAATTTTTCCCACCAGATAGAGATTAGGAGAAATCAATTCTGATTTTCGATCATAATGTGCGCCATAACGAACCACAATTAACTAAAATTAATATAAATACATATAATAAGTTATTTGGATTTTAAGTTGACATTTCTTGATTAAAATAAAAATTTCTATTCTCTTTCCCAATCGAATTTTTTGGTCATCTTGTGACTAAGTATTAGTGTTTTTATTTGTGTGTTATTAGAGCCAGTGAACGAGAATCAGAGCTAGTTTGTTCGCTCATTTTTGCAAGTCGTTCAATTGAACGAACCGGCACAACACTGCTGTGTCATCAGCTGTTTTTATTTTTGTTCTGCGTTCTGCTAACCTCAAAAGCGCTTTGGTTTTGGTTTTCCTTTGTTTGCCTTTTTTCCATCGATGCCTTTCAACTTTTCAACTTTAAATTAGTCAGATGATTAATTAGAGTTATGGCAGCCATGGATCAACTGTACGTGGAGATTGAGATAAGCACGGAAAACGCCAAGAGCGAGACGACAATTTACACCAGCGTGCCTTCGTTTCTGGCGCTCTACACATATCGTTACCTGAAGGAACCCGCCAATGTTCAGGTGAATTTCGTGGCCAGCAGGATAGAAAGTGGCAAGATAGCGCTACGCAGCTCCCAGCTGCGACGAGAGCTGACGGATCAGCACATCACCTGTAGGGATGCGGCCACGCTGCCGGCTCTAAGGGATCTGCGTCTGCCCATCTATCAGCGGGATGGGAACATGTTCATTGCGGGCACCTGCGCCGTCTGCCGGGAGCTGATTGCCCGCCAGCCCAGCGAGCAGCTGCGTCAGCTGCTGGGCTTCAAGGGCAGCTGCCTGCTGGCGCCGGCGGAGGCGTCGATTTGGACGCGTTTCTGTGAGGTGGAGATGGTGCATCTGGTCAGCCAGCTGCAGGATGGGGAGCTGCCGCTGCGCGAGGTGCCCATCGAGGTGGTGCGCTTCGAGCAGCACATGAACCAACCGGTGCGCATGCACAACATCTACAAGCTGGCCAGGCAGCAGGCCAATCAGTCGTCCAAGCAGCGGGTTCTAATCGAATGCAGCATTCCGAAGGAGCAGCTGCTGATCGAGCATCGCTTTGCCGAGGGCATTAGCTTCACCATTGCCGATCTGTTGCTATATCCGCTGGTGCGTCTGGTGTTCCAGCATTGCGCACAGATGCTGCCGCATTTTCCGCTCACAAGCACCTGGCTGAGTGAAGTACACAACGAATTCCATTTGAATCTCTTGGCATAAAACTAATCTCCAATCTCTAATCCCTGCAGATCGATGCCTTTGACGCGCACTGTGGACGCATGCTGCATGAGCTGTATGTGCCGCTGCTGGTGGCGCCTGTGGCACACAGCCAGCTGCTCAGCATACCCGACTGCGAGGAGGCCAGCCTGTATAAGGCCGATCCGAAGCGTTATCGGCCACGCAATCGCATCTACACCAGCCAGCAGCAGGTGGACGCTGCGCTGGCCAAGCTCAGCCCGCTGCAGCTGCATTTCAGCTCGGACTCGACGCATGCCTTTGGCGAGCAGAGCATCGACTGGCAGCGCATTGAGCCGACGCATGCCAAGAGCTCGGCGCTGCCGGCACAGCGGCTGCAACGCAAGCGCCAGCAGCTGGAGAACATGGCCAACGCTGTGGTCTCCTTGGCCCATCCGGGCGATCGCATTGTCGACTTCTGCAGCGGCACGGGGCATCTGGCCATACTGCTGGCCCTCAAGCTGCCCCAGTCCACGGTGATTGTGCTGGAGAACAAGGCCTACTCCTTGGCGCATGCGCAGAAACGTGCCGCTGAGTTGCAGCTGCGCAACTGCGTCTTCTATCAGTGCAACATTGACTACTTCATGGGCGGCTTTGAGGTTGGCGCCTCGTTGCACGCCTGCGGCACCGCCACGGACATTGTGCTGCAGCAGTGCCAGCGTGTGCGCGCCTGCTTCGTCTGCTGCCCCTGCTGCTACGGCTCGCTGCAGCCCATGCCACACATCGCCTATCCGCTGAGCGCGCGCCTGCGCCAGGTGCTCGGCAGCAAGGATTATCTGTACATTGCCCACACGGCGGATCAGGCCCACGAGCTGGGCACCAGCAACTGCAAGCCGGAGACGACGCTGCAGGGGCTGCACTGCATGCGCGTGGTGGACACCGATCGCAAGCTGCAGGCGGAGGAGGCGGGCTACCATGTGATACTGACACGCCTTAAACCCGAGCAGTGCACTCCAAAGAATCATCTGCTCGTCGGACGTTTAGAGCGCAGCTGAGAAAAGCTGCATTTCGTCCGGATTTCCCACTGCCATTTGACCAAAACGTTAAGTCTCAAAATAAATGTAATTTGTATATTTTTATACCGGGCAGCCGTTAAAAATGGGTGGAAATATATGGACGGGGAGAATCAGTCGGATGGAAGGCTACAGTCGGATATAACCGACAGTAGTAGATCCTTTACTTTGCGTATATGTACTTACCAACACAATCAGAGGCCCCTCTACCTAATGCGGCAAATTGTCTGGCATATCTTCGTTGTTTCTTATTTGATCGTATCGCAATTCACAGCGTCGATAGAGAATGCCAGCTACGACCATTACAAATTAGCTTTAAAGCTGTGGTTGCCGTGGTTTATTGCAGGGAAAGTTTGGAACTTATCCAAAATCCAAAACATACTTAATTTGCTTACTGAACAGGAGAACCTACATAAATCCCGAATATGGTGTCTCTAGCTTTTAATGTTCCTGAGATCTAAGGGGTTCAGGGTCGTGTCCGTGAGTATTCTTCGCCATAAGAAATGCAAGTTACAGTTAGAACTTTGCCTATTTTCTCTGCGACGAAAATTTACCGTTTATCGATATTGCTGGGCGATCAACAAACATGCACTGAGAGAAATCAGTTCTGATTTTTATCGGAATGGTTAACAACGCGAAGCACAATCAACTAAAATGTATTTTTAAACAAATATATAAACAAAATATTTTGTTTATTAAAACATGTTGCACTGAAAAAAAAATTTTTATCAAAAAGCTAAAAAATATTAAACTAAAATCTTCCTGATTATTAATATAGACAATTTAATGTGTAGCTTTTAAGTTGATTTTTCTTGATTACATTTAAAGTGATTATTCATTTTCCAAATTCCTTGTTTGCTTATCTCAAGGAAAATATAAACTCAATTTTTTTTCAGTGCAACAAGTTTCTATGTTAAATCTTGTCACGCTTGCGGAGACTTTGTAAGCACAAAATTGTAGTTTTCAGCAACAATTCTTAGCAAATTTACATTAGAAATAATTTGTATTTTTATGTTTATGTTTCGTAGATTTATTTGAGTAACATGAAGCGGGTTTTGATGAGTTACAAATTCACTAAGACGCGTTGGACCAGTCTAAATAGTTGATTAATTAATTCCTTAGATTTGTTGCTTGTGGCCGCCGCGCAGAGCCAAAACGAGATGCAACACGGAGCCGCCTTGCACTTTGTAGTCCGCAGCCGTTTTGTCGTCGTTCCTGAAATACAATTTAACAGATATTTATTAATATTTCTACATAAATTGGCAAATTTTCTCACATTTGTTTGCCGGAAAAGATGAGACGCTGTTGCTGCGGGGGAATGCCCTCCTTCTCCTCCACCCGCTCCTTGATGCGATCGACCTTATCTGTGGGTTCAATGTCGATTTCGATCTCCTTGCCCGTCAGCGTCTGTAATATATTTTATTTTATTTTATTTAATTTTTATTTCAATTTCGCCAAAAATTTTGTTGTTGCCCAGCAGCTATTTGCTGACGCATAGTTTAGCTGCCAATTGCCAGCATTTGGGGCTGATTTGAGTTGTTTTTTGCGCCTGTGTCAACCCACCTTTACTTTGATCAACATTTTGAAGTTGTTTGCTAGATTTGATGCTTAATTTTACTGAATTCAACAAATTATAAATTTTTGCAAGCTTGCTCTTGTTGCGGCGCTTTTGCGAATGTCATTTGTGCGCTGCCAACTTGTTGCAATTCATATTAGCCGGCTGTGAATGGCGATAAAAGATTTTCACTGCGCCTATCGATACATTTCGATATGTTGTGCAGGCTGGCGGCTAATTTGAATTTTCTGTATAGTTAAAGCAATTAATTTGAAGTTTAATGTTATTCAGGGCAGCAAAGGCTGCTGTTTATATTAAAAATTGCTTTTATTTACATTTTATTAATAGAAACAAGCTATAAGTTCATTCCCCTCATTCCCTGCTAATAAAGTGAAATGAAATATTATTTAAATCATTTAATTTCAACTGACTTTTATTGGATTCTTAACGGTTAGGGCGTAAATGGGGCGTTGTACACGTTTTGTACTTAGCGAAGCTACTACTAAATCTTTAAACAAATATATAGGCATATTCTCTGTTGGTTTTTCATTGTGTTCTATGCAATTTTATTCAGAAATAACATTTAATTCAATTTGAACGATCGCCTCTGTGCTCAATTTGTAGCTAAATTTACACTTGAAGCACACACTTAATTGTTTAATAAACTTATTAAATAAACACCTAAAATCAACTTAGCTAATCAAATGCATTTGTTCTTGAAATGAGATCACCATTTGATGGAAATTAGGCTAGTTTCATCTGTTTGTTGATGCCACGAACCGCCTCGCTGATGTGTCGAATATCGCGGGCGTAGGTTCTGCAACAGCCGCCAATGATTCTGGCACCCAGTTGCACCCATTCGGGCACATAGTTCTCCAGGGGTACACAGTGTTCCCGTCCCTGCCAGCCGTTGACCACATCGTAGACCTCACCGCTGTTCGGATAGACCACCAGAGGGATTTGCTCCTCGGCGCTGCGATCGCCGTTCAAACTCTTGAACAGGGGCGTTACAAACTTCGGATGGACGCAGTTGATGCCCACGGCCAGACATTTGTCGAGGGCCTTACGCTCGCGTAGTATATCCCAGATAGAATTTGCTGCCTCGGCGAACTCCTCGCCATGGGCTAGGGTGCTCTCATCCTTGCACTGGAAAGCCACCCAGAACTTAACATTCGGATAATCGTCGCACAGCATTTCAACCAAGGCTTCCGCTTCCATTTGACAGGGTATCGTCTCGATGGCCAGGGCATCCACACCCGCCTCCAAACACGCCTCAATACGCACCCGATGCCAGTCGGTGATGGTCTTGGGACTCACGTAATCCGCATAGCTGCCCGTGTACTCGGAGCCATCGTGCAGATGAGCGCCAAAGGGTCCGATCGAGGCGATGATCAAGGGATAACCTGCAACAAAGTGGGGAGTTAGCAAGTGTAAACAATCGGGTAGGCTACAGTTGGTTGCATCCTACTTAACTCTCGTTGGCCGAATTCTCGCTAACTCAAATCTCGCTGGCGGAACTCTCGTTGGCCCAACTCTCGTTGGCCGAACTCTCGCTAACTAAACTCACTTATGCCTTTCCCTTCTTCTCCTTCTCTTCCTTCTTCAACTCATTCTTAATAAAAATAGATTTCGCTTACCTTCCGGTACCGCCAGCTGCGCCTCGTAGCATTCGCTGAGATAACGCTCCTTGGCGATGTGCGCCAGACGCACAGTGTTCTTGATCAGATCCATGCTCTGCTGCTCATCCAACTCCAGATACTCCATGTAACCCTCGACACTGCTCTGATAAGTGTTGGTCAGTATCATGTCGGCGCCATCTGACATAAGTATAAAGCAGATTATCAGAAATAATGCGAAAGTATTGCTATAAATAGCACACTTACTCTGTAAAAAGTCCAGATGGGTGTTGATCACAGCCGATGGATTTGTGGCATTGAACCGGGCACTCCACAGCGGATCTCCGTCCACAGAGTTGCCCACGTGGACGGTCATCTGGGTGCCGAAGCCTCCATCCTTGACGAGCAGACGTTTGTGACTCATGTTGCAAAACAAGCTAATATAGCTAAAATATCAAAAATAAAAAAATGTATAAAAAATAAATAATAATAATAATACTTTAATCGAATAATCTTATCCTTTCCACACACCTATTATTTAAAATTTTACTTTTTAACAGTTCTGGGAAAAATCGGCTAAATCGACTCAGCTCATCGTCCTTGTCAAGAATATATTTTATACTTTAAATATTTTAAATTTTATACCTTATGGGGGTTGTTACGCCTTCTTCTGCCTATTACATATGTAACATTCTTCCAAAGTCATAACCCAGTTTTAACCCATTTTAACAGGAAACACATAAAAAAGGATAAACTGGTTTGAATAGGTATGAGTTTTCGAACTTTACGGCTTTTATGGAAGGTAAATCTTTAATATAGAACCTGCATTAATAATTAATTATATAAAACAAATTTATTGACGTTGCTTTGAATGCCATTTTGCTGATTAAAGCAATTTACATTGCTGTAACTGGGGCTGTTATCAGTAGAGGAACTGCAGCTGTGCTGGCCGGTTCTTTGTTCTAACCGGTGTGAGCCTTGACATCTGGCTGGCAACCGTTAATTGTCGATGTAATCAGCTGGCCAACTGATTCACAGATTAATAGAATAAAGCCCAACTGGATTTGTAACACAATAGCCTTGACGGTTCACTGAACTCTGTTAAGCTATGCCTACACTTGAAGAAATTATGAGGAAATCATTCAATACTTACGCTGGGAATTTATGTGGAAATGAAGTGGAAATGCCGATTAGTTGCCTCTGATATGCTGCTATATAGACTATATATATATACTATATAATATTGTATTTATGTTGTGTCTGGTTGAGCGTGCGACAATCGTTTAAGTTGCTTCCAATGCTGAGCTGTGGCTTTTATAGCATTCAGTTCTGGCTGCTCTTATCACCCATTAAAATGCTAACTCAAACAAAACAAACAGCCGGTCTGGTCCCGGTTTATTGATAAGCCCACGGGTGCCAGACAATATACTCGTAGTAGGAGTAGAAGTCTAGGAGCAGCCACAACGGGGCTGATGAAATGCACAACAAATTGCGTGGATTTGTTGATAGGACAAAGATCGGGCTGCCTGGTGTCTAAGCCGGCAGTGATAACCTCTTGCCAATCAAAATAAACAAAATACAAAAAAAAGTAACTAAAATATTCCATCTGTTGAATGTCGCACTGATCAAACTGCACTTGGGGTTCAAACCATTTTGTTACTGATCGTAATGTGAAAATGAATTGATTGTAATCAGAAATTAGAACTTATTGAAAGCATATTCCTATTTTTATTTATTTTAAATAAACCACTAAGGATGAAGCATGAGTCGAGCGGATGCCTACAGTCGTACATAATTTAGGGAGGTATAACAAGATTCTAAAACAAACTTGATCTACTAATTGTATAGGAGAACCTAAACACCAAAAAATGGTGCGTCTAGCTTTTATAGTTCAACTTACTGTAAGACTAGTTAGACTGGCTTTTTATCCTCTTCGTTTTGACGAAGAAGAAGGGTCTGCCACGCCTCATTCTGGATGTTACAGATATTTCCCAACATTTTGTATTTTTTTATAGGGTACAGAGTCTAAAAAGTAAACCACACATTATCTACATTTCGCACCCTTGACTAAGGTCTTTCGGCATTGAACCGCCTAATCATCATCTATGCATCAACTGGCGATTTCCGAGTTCATCGTCATAGAAAAATTCGAATACTTCAAAATACCAGATGGTAAATGCTACGCTAATTAAACTGCAGTTTGGGTTCAAAAAATCTAGTTATAGATTATAATTAGGATTAATATTTGATTAAGATATGTACTTATTGAATCGCTTAATGTTCCTCAATCTGACAACTGACAATTTCCGAAATTATAATATAGAATATAAAAATATTTCACATGTTGAATATCGCATTGATCAAACTGCACTTGGGTTCAAACAACTTTGTTACAGATTGTAATCTGAAATTCAATTTCTATATATTATTTATTTGAATCGATTGCAAAAAGTAAACCAAACATTATCTGTACACATTTCGCACATTTGACAAAGGTCTCGTTATTGAACCTCATAATCAACGGACAATTTCCGAGTTCAGTGTCATCTATATACACGGATTATACACCTAGAGCTAGACTTAGTTTCTATATGGGTCTAGGCCGAGCATTGCCAGTTGAGAGTCTATGAAACTAAGGTCGTTTGTATCGCTGATAACGGCTGCCGCGCAATGTTATCAACGGCTTTGCGTATGGCGAGTATATCATCTGGGTAGACGCGACAACAGCCGCCAATGATGCGTGCGCCCAGCTGAATCCATTCCTCCACAAACGATGCCACATCCAGACCATTCCCCGTCCACTCGCCCCGCTCATTGTCGTAGACCTCTCCTCGATTACTGTACACCAGCAGGGGTATATCATCCTCGGGCTCCCTGACAGCATTCAAGGACTTAAAGAGCGGCGTCACGTGACTGGGATTCACGCAGTTCACGCCGATGCCCAGCAGATTCTGCTTGGCATCATGTTGCAGGATCAGACGCCAAACTGCCAGCGCTGCCTGGGCGAAGGACTCGCCATGGGCCAGGCTGCAGCTGTCCTGCAATTAGGGAAAGAATTAGTAAAGAAATTGATAAATTTCGGGGAATAAAAAAATATATTTTCATGTTCATATTATCTATAAAATTGGTTGGAGTTGGAGATCAGCATTGCCAATTTAACTTGCTTCAGAATTCTATTTAAGCTTAACACAAACTTATTTTGAATATTTTATATTCATTTACTTGTTATTCGTTTGTTTTATATTTATTTTAAAATATTTCTTACATATTTTCATGATATCGCGCCCTTCCCGCGTACTAATCGTAAGGTTCAAAAGCAAATTTTATAGGAGAACCATTTTTTTCGCGAGAACGCGTTCGAAATTCGATTCGGTTTGGTTACGATTCGTTCGGGGAAAGGGCTCGATACATTAAGAAAAATCGATTTTTAAAATATAATCGATTTTTTTATAGGGTTTGCAAAAAAGAATTAGCAATGTAAAAAAAATTAAAATAATTATTGCTGAAAACTTAGCTTAAGACTTTTGAAAATTGTGGTGTTACAAATAATTATGTCTGAAAATTTATAGTTTAAATTAAATTAAATTTTTTAAAATATAAACCGATGAACTCAGCATTTTATCCACTCAAGAATATTTATTTGATAAATTATCAATGTTATAGACTTGAAAATTTCTTTAATTTTGATATCATATGATATCCGAATACTAACCGGAGGCTTTCAACTTTGTTATATCGATATACCTGATATCTTTGAGCGATATATCAAATGATCCGGTACAACTTCTCAATTTAAATTGCTATTGTGGAAGCTTCATCACTCACCTTGCACTGAAAAGAAACCCAGAACTTCTGATTGGGATACTTGGTCAGGACCAGCTCAGTCAGAGCCAGGGCCTCCAGCTTGCAGGGCAGCGTCTCCAGGGCCAGGCCATCGACTCCGGCTCTGATGCAGGCCTCGATGCGGGTCTGATGCCAATCCTGGAGCTGCCTGAAATTGACCAGATTGTCGTAGCTGCCGTTGTACTCGGAGCCATCGTGCAGATGGGCGGCAAAAGGGCCAATGGAGGCTAGAATTAAGGGCGTGGTTACCCCAACCTTGCCATCGATTACTGCTAGCTCCTCCAAGTAATGGGCTTTGGCCTGCAACGCCAACGTGACGCTTTTCTCAATCAGCTCGATGCTCTGCTCTCGATTGAGGCCCAGATGACGCATGAATCCCTCCACACTCGACTGATACGTGTTGGTCAGAATGATGTCCGCGCCCTTGCGCAGAAAGTCCAGATGCGTCTGCACCACGGCCGTGGGCTGTGTGGCATCGAAGCGGGAGCCCCAAAGGGGATCCCCATCGACCTGTTCGCTCACGTTGCGGGACAATTGGCTGGAGAAGCCGCCGCATTTGACCAGCACTTGAGATCGTTCCCTCGCCTGATTCCAGTTGCCATTGAAAGGTTGCGGCATCATATTGGCGCTGTAAAGGCATAAACTCTTGATATCGGGATATATAAACAGATATACAGCTATATTTCCGTCTGCTTACCTGCTGCTCATGCGAGATTATGAATTTTGTTGCTCTGGCTTTTGTTGTTTGCTGCGACGCTCGCTTTTGCTTGTAGTTTATTTCTGTTCACATTCATTCTACTAATCTCTGCTGGCAACAATTCGATATACATATATGTACGTATGTATTTTGTATATTGTTTTCATTTGTTTGGCATTTTCACGCTCATTCATTTTCATCTCTCAGCACGTGCCAATTGTTGTCGAACTGCCAGCTCACACATGTTTGACAGCTCTGCAGTCGAACTCATGCATGCGCGTGCAAGCAGTGCAGGTTCGAAACCTTGCTCAATGCATGCAGTATGGCTGCACTGCTTGCTTACAGTAGGTTGCAGTCTTGGCTAAATTCGATTCGAATATTTTATTTAAATGAATAATAATTAAATAATAAATAAATAATAAATATATAAAATAAAAAGTAAAATTTTTGTTTTTTAATTTCAGCTTTTATAAACCAATTTTTTTTAAGCGATGTAAAAAATTGAGCAAGTAATAATATTTTGAACTTTGTGGCATTCTAAATTTGAATAAAAGAATATATTTTTGTTTAAATCCGTAACATGACAAGTTCAAAAAAACCTGCCCTTTTTAAAGCTGTAATAACTAATTGGCCCTTGAGGGCGTGGCAGGGGAGTCGACGCAGTTTATTGACCGTTCCAAAAGCTGAGGCCAAAGCATAATTAAATGAACATATCAATTTTCAATCAGAGCCAAAGCTTATTAAGTGCCCGCCATGGAACGAGTCAGAAGACGAAGCGGAAGAGGCGGAAGCAGCGGAAGAGCAGGAGAAGCAGAAGGAGAAGCAGAGAAGGGGTAAGCAAATGGCGAAACAAAACAAAAAGATGGCAATCACACACGCCCCGCAGCTAATCAGGCTCTAATGGCGATAAATATTTCATTCTATATATTTTGGCAGGCAGCACGAGCAACGCAGCCGACACGCCCCCATCCTCAACATTATCCTACAGCCCATCTGCGATCTTATGCCTCCCGCCTCTTGCCTCCTGTTGTTGCTTGCCACTTCCTCAAGTCGAATTCTGAAGACAAAAGCCAGACAACGATCGACAATCGCATGCATTCAGCATGATCAAACACTGCCTTGGACCACGGTCAGGCTGCCCCTCTCCCTCTCTGCCCCTCTGCCTCTCTGCCCCTCTGTCTGTCTGTCTGTCTTGCAACTGGAGGCAAGGCCTTTACCACAGCTAATGCCATGCCTTTTGCCATTTTTGTCTTATGAATCGCAGACTCATGGGCGTGTGTGTGCCTCAGTCTGATCCTCAGCCTAAGCCTCAGTTTCAGCTGCAGCTTCAGAGGGAGCCTCTCAGAGTGCCTGTTGAGGCATGGGGCATGGGGCATGGGGCATGGGGCATGAGGCATGAGAATGAGTGTACGACTGGCTGCCACTATGAGTAATGTTAGTAATGCCTGGAATTTGTTTACTTGCGGCGCTTCATTGCCGCCATTCAACATGCCACATGCAGCAAGTTCAAGTGCCAAGAACAACTGAAGGCTACGCTGTCTCAAGTTCTCTGTGCTCTATGGATTTTAATTTGAGTTTCAGTTTTTATTTACTTATCTTCATAGATATACTTGTGGGTAAGCAATGACAAATCTTTGACAAGCAAAATGTATTTCAGCATTTTATAAATTTATTTCTAAATATTATATGTGTGATATATTTGAAAATAAATGTTATAAATAAACATATTTATGATCAGCATTTTTTAGTCAATTAAATTAAATTAAACTTAATGCAGCATGGAATTTTATTCTATTTCTAATTCTAATTCTCTAAATTCCTGAAAAAATATATTTAACTAAAAAAAAAATTAATGAAAAATGTAAAAATTTTAAATTACAAAATTTAATCAATTTAAAATAAATTATAAATAAATAGTATATATATCAATAAATAAAACTATCTAAATCGAAAACGAATTTTAAGCACATTTTACTAAATTACATTAAGCATATCTTGGGCTTTTATAAAAATTTAAGTCATTTAGTTAATTTAAAATATTTTAATCAAATTCAAGCACATTCCCAAACATATAAGTGACAAGTTTCAATAGAGCAGAAACAGCTTTTAAGTTATTTCCTCTGTAATTTTAATAAAATAATTATAAAATTTAATCAATATAAAATATTTAAAATAATTATAAATTAATGAAAAGCATAAATAGAACTATGAAAAAGTCAGAATCGGCAACGCCTAAAACGTGTAATTTGGAAAGCTCTTAAGAAAAGCGTCTAAGAGAGTCAATCATCCAAAGAGCGAGAGAGCAAAGAGAGAGAGGGAGAGTAAGTTCAAACTGTTTGGCTGCAGCTTTCAAACAAGAATCTTCCGTGCAAGAATTCTGTGGCAGAGGCAACTTTCTTTGGGGCTTTTCATAAAAGCGACGCGCCAAGACGCGCAGGGCCTCAGTTCGTGGCCAACACGCGACGCGTACAGAACGTGCAGAACGCAGGCAGAAAACAAAAGCTGAGCACAAAAAGAAAAGCAAAGAAGAGAAAGAAAAATTGTAATAAGTGAAATAAGTGTAAGATCCGATGGCTAAGGATGAGTGAAGAACCTTGAAGTGAAGTGAAGTGCAACGAAAGCCAAGGCAAACACGCACACGATTTTTGTTATTGTTTTGGTAATTGCGTAAATTGAAATCGTGTGTGAAAACTAAAGAGGAGAAAAATTAAAGAAAAGAAAAAAAAAAACAAAAACAAAAACAAGCAAACAATCAACGGAAAGCAAAGAACTTAATGGTCAAGTGGATAAGCAAATAAGAAGAATCCGAGGAAGCAGAAGCAGAACATCAGGTGAGCTTTGGTTAAATGGCATTTTCATAGTATCAAAGTGAAAAATAATAATTAATTTTATTTATTTATTTAATGTTAACTACGACTTCAAAATAAAAATAAAGAATAAGTATTAAATTGAAATTCATAATGAAATCAAATTAAAAGTTTTAAAGGATGAAAGTATAATCTGGGCATTAAAAATCAAAAGTTAAAATAAATTAAATGAAATAAAAATAATATTTCAGAAAGTATTTTGAATAAATGTAAAATTAGTTTACATACTAATGTAATTTAACATACAAATTTAAACAAAATGTGACAGATTATTACCTCTTCAAATATGTTAAAACAACATTTTCGCTTGACCTTTATGTGGAAAAGCCCATATGATCTTCTGAGACCTTCTAGGTTTTGGCTTGAACTTTATGCATTTTAAAAATGCTCAAAGAGAGCTCGACTCAATAATTGTTGGCTTTTTGCCATGCAAAATTAAACTGCAATTTAATAAGCGTTTTCCGCGAGTTGCTGCATTTTTTCTCTGCATTTTGTTTGTTTTTGCCATGCGACGTGGTCGCATTTCAGCTAACAGTTTTTCCTGTCGCCATTTCTTATGCTTGGCTTTTATTCTTTTTTCTTTTTATTTATTTTTGTTGTGTTTTGTTGCGGTTGCATGGCACTTATGCAGCGAGTGCAAGATTCATGGCTGCATGCAGTGGGCAGGGGGAGGGCGAGGGGCAGCCCCTTTCCCCCTCTCCCTGCCCTGTTGAACTTGGCGAATTCTTGAGCGTTGTTTGTGCAACATGTTGTGGCGTGTTAACGGTATTGTTTACAATGCTAATAGAACCTCAGTGCTGGGTGGCAACTTAAATAAATAATTGAGACGCAGACTGCGGCAGACGACAGACCCAAAGCGTTACGCTACGCTGCACTTACACACACACACACACACTCACACACACATGCACAAAGAGTTGGCCAAGAACGCCAGGCAAAGCAGACGTACAAAACAAATGACTTAGGCAACGAACTTGGTAGCAATTGTTTTTTCTTATTTATTTATTTCTCTTTTTGATTTGACAGCGAAATGGCACTGCATGCACAGAGCTGCAGACTGCATGCAGTGTTCTCACGTTAGATCTAGAAATTTCCAAGAAAATTTAAATGAGCTTAAATTGTTTTCAGTTGGTTTTGTAAAATATTTGTATCATATAATAGCGCAGTGCAATTAGAAATTTTATATGAAACCAGGAAATAAAAATATTTGTAAAATGTACAGAAACTATTGACATTTGATTCTTAATTCTTAAGTAGTAATCTAAAAGTCTCAGTTAATATTAATATTATTTTATTTACCACAATGAAACGCTACATCTTCTACTTACTTATTATACCGACTTATTTATGAATTTAATTTATGAACTCTTATTCAATGTCGATCAAGAACAATTTATCAAAGATTTTCTTGCTTTGTTCTTTCTTTAATATTACAATATTTGCTAAATTTATATTTTATTTATACCCGGCCTAAAGCTCTTAATATTTCTATTTAAACATACATTCTAGTTAAGATATAAATTATTTGCATAAATTATAATAATTAAAATTAACTTCAGTTTTAATTTAATTTATTTTCTTTGACTTTATTTAATAAATGTTTTTAAAAAGAATTTAAAAATATCTATGTGAGCTATATTTTCCGAGGAGTTGGTAGCACAAAATTTACAGTTTAATTAAGCTAATTCTAATCTAGCTGTACGCAAATCTGCACAAATTAAATAATAATACCAGCAATTAAATAACAGTCGAGCGAGCGACCAAAAGAAACGGAAAAAGGTCACAAAGCAACTGTCTATTTATTAAGCCTTAGAAAAGAAGTTGAAAAACTGCCAAGCTGAGTCTCTCTCTCTATTTCTCTCTCTTTCTCTCTTTCTCTATCTATCTCTCGCACTTTCTTTCGCTGCCTCTGTTGCACTTGTGTGGCATGCTAATGATGTAAACTAACCATTTAACTGTTAAAGTGCCGACAGCGCCACAAGACGACAAAAAATCTGTGGCCTCTCTGGGCCACTAAAGAAGCAGCAGCAGCAGCAGAAGAAGCAGCAGCCACAGCAGATGACAATAACTGAGGCTGAGGCCAGAGCAGACTTTGATTTTGTCTGCGTCTTCGTCTTGGTCTTTGCCTTTGTCTTTGTCTTTGACTTTGGCTTGGCGCTGAGAGGCCTGCGTCTAATCAAAGCCGTTACAATGGTCACAGAATGCGGCTAAGAAAACGCACACGGCAGAGTTGAAAGACAACAACAAAAAATTCAGAGAGGCCACAGTCGGATGTTACCGACAGCAGAATACCCTGCAACTGATTTTTCTGCGCTACGAAATAAAATATACAATATTGTTTCATAAATAACTTTTGTGTTTATTAAACAATTTGAATGCGCTTTTCACGTTAGATGAATATAATCAGAAAGAATATATATTTTAAATATTAATTTCCTATTATTCTGTTTTTATCTGTTTGAGCTATTAAGGAGGCGTGACATCCAATATTTGAATTAAACTTGATATATATATGGTAAACATCTATTTACATTCTAAATTTGACTGCTCTAGCTCTGACACTTATTGAGATCTAGGTTAAATAGACTCAGCTCTTTGTCCTGATAAGGATAATGTGTACTTTGTAGGATCTGCCACACCTACTTCTACCTGTAATATATCTGCACAGCGTGCTTATATCCTGGTTTTAGCCATTTTGTGTATACAGGGTATAAAAAAGGGTTGAACTGTTGGTAAAAAGCCACAGCAACTGGGAAAAGACGTGTGTGAATGGAGGAGCTTCTGAATGTAGGTTGCATTGGCAATGAGTGAAAATGTTCACGGTAATCTTTTCACAAAATTACCGTTTCATTGTTGCTGTTGACAAAGCGGCAACTGTTGCTGCTGTCGCTGCTGTTGTTACCTCAGTTGCTGCTGCTGATGCTGCTGTTGCTGCTGCGGTTATTACAGCGCGTTCTTAATGATAATCATTAGATTGCTGGCGCGCTGTTAAAGGGTGTTCTCTGACGTCTTTTATTACCAACTGCTGATGAGGTAAAAGAAGCGGCAGAAGCAGTTAACGTGACGACATGCAATGCCAAGAGCGAGACTTTGAGCCAGGCTTTAGTAATATTTGATAATGCCAAGCGGAAGCTATAAACTCCGATGTGAACGACACTTGAGCTTAGTTGCGGCTAGTCCAAGCACTTGATTTTGTTAGTTAGTTGCACAATTTTTTGCTAATTGACCAAGTAACGGCATCTGTGGGCGCGGGGCGTGGCAGCTTCATTAAATTAATGCCCCAAAGTTGGAGCCGACGGCGTCTTTCATGCTCCACTGCATAACTTAAAAGTATCGCATTTTATTTTTATTTTAGACCAAAGCCTTTTACCCCAAGGTCAGCACTAGGTTTTGTTTTCTGCTTTTCTTTTCTTTTTTTTGGCCACAATCTGATATGCCTAAAAGAGGAGCCAAAGACAAAGCAAACCGCAGCCAAAGTCAAGTTAGAAGTGCACCGCATGTAATCAGATATCAGAGGGAGTCTTGACTCCGGCGTTCCATCTTTGGACTTTTTGTTCTTTTTGTTCATTTTTTTTTGTATCCAACACACGAGCAACTTCTGCGGCTAGCCAAAAGGAATTGGCCAAGACGGCTAGCGCAGTTGGTTTAGGCCACAGCATGGAGTTCCAAGCGAGTGCACAGCAAACGGAGAGCGGAAGAGATGACAACCAGGTGCATGTATCTGGCAAGAGATATAAATCAAGAACCGCACAGATACCGCAATATATATAGTACGAACACCAGAGAAATAAGTTGGCTTGTATATGGTGTAATAGCGTATAAACGTGGCTAATAATTTAAATCAGTAAATTATTTTATTCAAGCATATTTAAGCATATTGCCCAATTTCTAATCTAAAATTTGTGACATAAATCGGCATTAAATTGTACAAATTGAAATTTGTTTAACTAGTATTATTACTACATTATTTCGAAAGAAATAAATTTTGATTTTATTAATTTGGAATTTAAGAAATGTTGAAATGTTTAAAGCATTGTAAAGTTAATCAATTAATTACATAAAACTTAATTAATTACTGGCATTTTTTAACTGTTCTATATGTTTGCCTCCAAATCTGCGCATTAAGAAATGCAGACTTGGATTTCCGCTATCAATTTCATATATCGCTAAAACTGTATATGGCTTGTAGGCCTTTTAGCAGCATTATCTACTTAACTTAACTGTTTGGTTTACCGTTTAAAATTCTTGAACGTATGATGCAAAATCAAAACTGGAACAGAACTAAATGTTAATAAAAGATTGTTATGCGATTTAAAACAATAGCTTACGTTTGTAATGGATTTTTAGTTTCTGCAAGTAATGTTTAAGCAGAAAAATGTTATGATTGTACGGGCTGCTAAGCAGCAGAGAATTTCTTTATAGTCTAAAGCCTAAAGCCTAGCCGTAATGCCTATAACTATACTGCTAGAAACCAGACTAGAATGAACTTGGCCAAACTTAGAATCTGAAGGCAGGCAAAGTAGCTTTCATAAGGGTTAGAAATTGTCATGAATATTGAGTAGTAATAAAAATACAATAATTGAAAGAATAATAAAAATAAGAATCAATAAAATACAATTAATATGAATAATAATGAAATAATATTTTCATTAACTTTGTGAATTCGTTCCAAGAACTTTAAATCTAAATAGAATTTTAATTGATGCTTGACATAAAATTAAATAAACTGTACTTTTACTTTTATTTACCAATCATAATCAAATTTGAAGTTCCTAGCCTTAGACATAAGATGTCCAAGTCCAGAACTTTGTTCTAATACTAACAAATCTCTTAATAAATTTCCTTTACATAAGATAACATAAATAAAATAAAAAGCATTTAAACTTTATAAATTATTTTGTCTAAATAGAATTTTAATTGATGCTTGACATAAGATTGAAATGCTTCCTAATCTATCAATCGCAATCAAATTTGAAATTCTCAGCCTCAGACATAAAGTGCTCGAGTCCATAATTCAGTTTTATTATGCGAGTGGACAGTGGAGAGAGACCTTGTCAGAGTTATTTATCAGAGCTGTCTGCGTATGCCATTTATGGCCTAAGAGCACTGCAGCCCAGACAGCCAGATAGTTAGATAACCAGGCTCAAGGAGCACTTTTGTTGGCCATATGCACTGCCCAAATACAGATGCAGATGCGGTTTTCTAACGGCATTTGGCCTCGTGTTTACAAGTTGCCTTGACAAATGTGCCCGGAAGTTAAGCGGCAACACACTTGTGGCAACTGAAATGAAAATGGCAAATGAAAATTGGTAAAATGCAGAATGTAGAATGGGCAGAGCTGGCAAACGCTTTAGCTGCATTTTGATAATGCATTGTAGTTGAGACTCAGCACAATTCAAAAGTCAAAACAAGTTTGCTGCCACGGACAGAGGAGGAAGTGCTGGCGGAAGAGGAGGAAACAACGCGAACTCAAGTGGGGCGCACAGAAGAGAAAGAGAAAGAACAAGAAGAAGATAAAGTCTGAAGTCTGTGTTTCGGTCGTTGGCTTTGAGTCTGGTACTTGTGGTCTCATAAAGTTTGTTGTCTAAGTCTTTTGTTTACCTCTTGTTTGCTTTTTGGTACCGTCATGATTTATGCTTGATAAATTGAAGTCTATATTAATCGGGGCTGTCATGTTGACAATTTTATTGTAATGCGAGCGCAGCTCACGAACTGTCGATCTAACAACTAAAAAAACCAGTAAGAACGGAGCAGATGAGTCGGTTGGAAGGCTACAGTTGAATGTAACCGACAATAAGAGAACCTGTACTTTGTGTTACGGTAATATTAGACAAAGTCGAGCAAATTGTCTGTTGCATATCTTTGCTGTTTCCTATCCGATCGTAATGTGAGAGTGATCTATGAGGCAGCTGGGGTTTTTTTGGCTAGCGAGGGAAGGAGGGAAGTTAACTAATATCTAAAATAAATTTGAGCTACTTGATCAATTGAAGAACCTACTATGGTGTCTGAAAATTTAATATTTTGCGAGATCTAGCTATTCAAATGGAGGATAGATATGGCTATAACGACTAACCTTATCGTTAAGAATATGTATACTACGTGGGGTATACCCTTTTGGATTTTTTTAAAGTACAGGGTCTAATAACAGCAACAATTTGACTTAATGACCCAGAACAATGCGGCTGACAAATTTATGGCAATAGCTAGGAAATGGCCAGTGAACCTAATGCTCTGGTACCTAATGATGCTTAGAACTCGTCTTGGCTCTTACCAGCCAAACGCTGTGAAAGGTGTAGTTTTATCTATATAGGTGTGTGTGTATCTGTGTGTTTGTTGTGCGGGTTATGCGAGTGTAGTAGTAGTAGCAGTACCTTTCGTTTGCAATCGCTTTGTCGTGCCGTTGTTCTAATTTCATTTAACTGACGACTTTCACCCGCCCAGCTGTAGCCGATATCATGCCATATATGCAGGTTCCAGCCCCCAGCTCCCAGTTCCCAGCTCCCAACTCAACTGCCAGCCCATAACAGAGTCCCAGCTACACTCCCTAAGTCAGCTAATTAAATTCAACTCGTGCTAAGCAGACAATCTCCTATTGTCAGCTGTACCCAGGGCATATCCTCAAGCTCCGCGCAAACTGTTCATCTTTCTGCCTTTTCTCTTTTGTCGAATTTCAATTAAACTTAATGACAAGTGCTGGCAACAGTCTACCCTATAGAGTAAAATATTTTCGGATATATTAAATATTACAAAAGATTTAATAAAAAATTTTCTGCAAGCTTTTAAGAGGTTTTTCTTACCAGCTTTCATAGTCTGTGTTGTCAGAAATGTGTAGATTTAAATTGAATATAATAAAATTAAATATATAATTTTAAGTGAATAATAAAAAAAATATTTTTAAATATATTTAAAAGAATTTAATTTGGTTTAGCTTTTACTTATGTTAATTTAAAAGAAATGAGCAACTAATTTAACTGCTAGACACAATATCATTTTTCAGTTATGGGAACAGTTATGGAGTTTATAAATAAGTAACTTTTGTCTAGTTCTAGGCTGTCTAATAATATTAATAAAAGTACTTACGAGCTACTGATATTTTTAAGCTTAAGCTGATATTATTCTTTCAAGATAGATCATGTAAATAAATATATTTTTTCCATATAAACCTTTCAAGCTAGAGCAACCAAGATTCGCACAGCACAAACATCATTCGAAGCTGTTTCTTTTTGTTGCTTTTTATTTGCAACTTCCGCTTGGTGAAATAATAAAAAAAGTTGCTGTAAAAAACACTCGATGCGATCACTGCAATCGCTGATGATGAGGTGCATAAACGACGCCCATTTATTGAGCCCTCGCGGCTTTAATAACTGCAGACTGAGGCAGGAGGAGGAGCTGCCTCCGATGCCTCCGATGTGGCAGTGCTGAGATTGAGGCGAGTTCTGGGTGAGGGCAGGCACGCAGGAAACATGTTTGCCTGCCTCTAAATGACAGGCATTTGTCTGGTGACTTCAAAGAACAACAAAACAGCAAGCGTTGAAGCAACAGTTGAGGCAGAGGCAACAGGCAAAAGTCGCATCAATTGAGTTCGACATGAAAATTGCTCGCTGTAAAAATTCTGAAAACTTCAACTTGTTGTTGCCGTCGTTGTTTGTTCCCTGCATATTTAAGAAGCCACACATGCTGCGTCTGCGTCTAGGGTTTTGAGGTTCTGTGGCATGAGTTTTTGTGAGTTGCGACCCAGACTCTTAGCACATGGCCATATAGGTGTGTCTGACCTGGTCTATGGCCAAATTAACGCTAGCACGCGTGGGCCACAAATTGTTTGGCACACTATAAAAAGCAACTGGCACAACAAATTTCACTCGATCAGCTCAAAGAAATACGAAATGGCCAAGTTTGCAACATGTTCAAGTGTTAAGAATGGCCTGAAAGTAAACACGAGCAGAACTCTTACAATATGCGGTATGCCAGAATTTTGAATACTCTAACGTATAGCAAAATTAAAATTATTTAGTTGATTTAACAAAACAAAAGATTTCGAATAAATTTATAAAATAATTAGCATACTACTTTTAGCTGCATAATTTTGTAACTGAACTAGTTACATTTCGAATATTTATTGAGCTAACCATACCAATTTTACAACAGTATCTAGAATATATTTAAGTAAAAATAAAATTTAATTTAATACAGAAGAGTTTTAAAATATTTTAGCTATCCGAAATTTACGTAAAATGAAGGAATTCTGGATTACAGGAGGATTATGTGAAGTAAGTTCTTACTCAGCTAAAGTAAATTCTGGATAACACAACTATTGACCAGCTTATGAATTAAATTAACTAATAATGGTTGGATTTTTTCTCTGAGTGTAGTGTTTGAGCTTTCAACAATCAGTCAGGACAAAAAATTCTATGTAAACAAACTACCCACATTGGTGAAGAACTATTTATTATAACCACAATGCTTAATAAAGTTAATGAACTCAAAGCTCTCGATTGAAAGACAAGCAAGTCAGTCAATCAGTCGGCACAAACTGTTTAGAAAAATTGATTTGAAAATTGATTTAATAAACTGCCAACAAGTCTCGTTAGATTGTCTAGCATACCCCATGCAGACTTGTGTATAATTTCTTTGTTATTAAGAGTGAGTTCTCCTCCTAACCGAGTTTTCTACATATAGATTTTCTAATATGCCATATTCTGCTCATTCGTCATTCATTGCCTGGCCTCGTCTGCATTTTAGTTTCGATTTCCTTTACGTGTTCTCGATCAATTTGCAAAAGTGAAAACATTGGACCCATCAGAGTTCTACTATTTTATAGCACACTGCATATCATTATCTTGGCTTTTTCTGCTTGACTGGGATTTACATAATCTGTGCCTATTGTAACTGCTATTGGGTGGGTTCACTCACAGCTGGTGAAAGTTTACTCAGTTTTTTCCAACAAATTATAGCGCCTGGAAATGCTGAAATACTATGCCCAGTAGCTAAACTAGTGCTGATTAGAGCCCGGCCTATAAGCCAGCCCAAATCAGCCCAGGCAAACTGTTGCCTTTCACAAATCAACGTTCGAGTTGAAGTACGAAACGAGAGCAGAGTGTACAAAATAAAAGAAATACCATAACCAAAACACTAAAATCTGTCAGTGGGGCGTTGCTTCTGTGTCAAATGCTCGAAACGAAACGTATAGAATTGGTAAAACAACAATAGTATCTATCAGATACTAGATACAAGTGCTCGATGGCAAATTTATTGTCTGGAATTGATGTCGCACTGAAGAATTTATGGCCTTAGATAACCAAACTGTGCATTGTCTTCGTGCTCCTCTTCCACCGAAGATTTGTGTATATCGGTTTATAGAGCAGTCAAAGCTCAGCGCTAACTGGCTTGATTTCGACCATTCTTGGCCACATCATTTCAGATTTACTGCATTTAGCGATCAATTCGAGCTACAATAGCAAGCTTTATTTCCATAAGAGCTTAAAAGTTCACAGTCTTTATACTTGAATTACAATCAAAATTTCACTTTCAGCTCAATTCAACTTAAAGCTGCGCTTTTAGATAGATAAGCTTTTAAAGCTTCTTAAAAAACTTTTAAAAGCTAATTTCAAAAACAATTGCCAATTGCTTAACGCTCTTTAATCGTCATTTTTAGACCCTTTACTTTAAAAAAGTAAAAAGGGTCTATTAGTTTAGTGCAAAGAGGAAATGTGTGTAACACCCAGAAGGAGGCGTGGCAGACCCCACAAAGTATATATATTCTTGATCAGGACGACAAGCCGAGTCGATATAGCCATGTCCGTCTGTCTGTCTGTCCGTCTGTCCGTCTGTCCGTCTGTCTGTCTGTCCGTCTGTCTGTCTGTCCGTCCGTCTGTATGAACACCTAGATCTCAGCAACTATAAGAGCTAGAGACACCATATTCGGTACTTAGATTCCCCTATTTAGTAAGCAGCACGAGTTTGTTTTAGATTTTGGATACCTCCTCCCCTTCCCCCGCAAACCGCAAAAAGCTACAGCAGCCACAGCTTTAAAGTTATTGCCTTGTAATTTGGTACGTAACTAGCTTATGACATTCTCTATCGACGCTGTGAATTTTGTTTCGATCGGATAAGAAACAGCGAAAACGAACGGACAATTTGCCGCACTAGGCAGAGGGGGGGTGGTGTGCCTTGCATACGCGGGTAGCTTAGTGTGTGTGCGTCTGATTGTGTTTGTATGTACATATACTCAAAGTAAAGGGTCTCCTACGGTCGGTTACGTCCGACTGTAGCCTCCGTCCCACTGATCTGCCCCGTCCATATATTTTATTAAGCCACAGCAACTATTTAAGCGTAACTATCTTGGCTTTAATCGCAAGCTTATCGATGTGCTTGTGCTAGTTTCTTCTAGAGAAACTCTCAATTTCCCAGCCAAAGGCATATTCTTGCGGGAATCTCAATTAAAAATCTCACTTTGACATTTGCCTAGGTCGAATCTAAGTTTGCCGAAATGGAAATTAAACAGCTAATTTCCTAAACTAATAATCCCATCAAAGTTCATTAAATTGACGACTTTCGCTTAAAAAATAACTTAATTAATTCTCGCAGTGTAGTATTTTGTGTTGTGTTGTGTTGAGGCGTAATTGTTGGCCTCGTTTGATATGTACTTACGGCAAGTTCTTTGCTGAGCACTTGAACAGACAATTGCTCCCACAGCCATTGAAAGGCAGCTTTCTTTGATTTGAGTTTTGGATTCGGTAGCTTTTGTTTCATAAATACACTGTAATTTATTTATGTGCCTACACACGGCCACTGTCTGGAGTGAGAATTGTGATTGCCAGCGAGTGTGTTTGTTCTACATTTCCGACACAAAATATGAGCTCAAGCCTTGTAATTAACTTGTAAAGATTAAGATTTTTCACGTTGCCAGCCTGCAATTTGGCCAGAAGAAAGTCGCGAATTATGCATGGAATATCCTAGAAAACTCCACAGTGCTTAAAAGGAAAACTGCCTTCAAAAACTTGAGTCGTTTTGGCTCTTTTGAGGGCCAAGTATGCAAATGTCAGCCAAGTGAATTTAATTTCAGCAAAACTCAACTGCAGTGATTTATTGTGTGAAACTGAAACTGTTTTCGACTCTTTCGACTGAGCTTTTTTTTCTCAGACTGTTCTTTATTCTGTTGCCAGTAGCGTGAAAGTTGAAGTTGCTCAGAGCGACACTGCGCCAGTTCAGAGACTTGACATTAAGATAATGGCTTGATTAAAAGTTGTCATGAGAACGTACTAAAACCGCCTGAACCAATGTACACAGTCTGCCAGAAAAGCAGACACTCCGAGTCTTAGACTTAGAAACAGAAACAGAAACAGAAACAGCAGCGACAGCGTGATAGCAACTTGCCATGGGAGAGCTCCAATTAAGCGCAATTTTGTGAACGTCTCGCACTTGCTGCAGTTCACACAGAGTCCCAGCATACTCTATGTGAACTTTGGATGAATTTGAGCCTTTGTGTGATAGTAATTATTCAATTGAATTGACAACAAGTTCAGTCTGTACTTGTTTTTTTTTTGTGTCAGACACCATAACTGTGCTACAGTTTTTATACCCTGTGCCCATTTGAAAAATGGGAAAACAGGGTTAATAACTTTGTGCGAATGTATGTAACAGCCAGAAGGAGGCGTGGCAGACCCCACAAAGTATATATATTCTTGATCAGGATGACAAGCTGAGTCGATATAGCCATGTCCGTCTGTCTGTCCGTCTGTCCGTCTGTCCGTCTGTGCGTCTGTGCGTCTGTCCGTCTGTTTGAACGCGTCGATCTCAGCAACTATAAGAGCTAGAAAAGCCGTTTTGGTCATTTTTGAAAGGTGTATACCATACGCAGAACAAGTTTACTTCAAATCTTGGATGCCACTCCCCTTCCGCCCACAACGAGCATAAAAAGAATTCATTCGCCAATTTAAGAGACACAAATCGAGTTATAAAAATTCTGTTTTCAGTTGTTCGTAGGTCTATATCAGGCGCAGATAGGGCTTTTTTTAAATTTTTGATGCCACGCCCCTTTTACGCCCTAATTCATAAAAACTGAATAACAAGCGTAATATTGAACATAGAACGTTGTTATTTGGTATATATACTCTTTTCTATTATATTAAACTTTTCTGAGAAGCGCATTAAAATCGATCAATAAATACAGGAGTTATAGGCGAAACAATATTGCAGGCGTTGCACGCTCGCTCACTATCAGCGCGGGCAATTAAGCGGCACATTTAGGAAACGTAGCAGAGAAAGCATTGCTGCTACGCTGCCTATGACAGTTTTATAAAATTTTATAAAAAAATATAGGGCACAGGGTATAAGACAGTCGGGCCCGTCCGACTGATCTGCTCCGCCCATTCTGGTTTTTTTTACAAAATCTTTCAAAGATTTTAAAATACGTATTATGTTTTATATTATTTTATTTTATATTTTTATTTACTTTATTATTTTTTTTTATATTTATTATATATATTTGTCGCTCACTTTCAAAGCTGTTTGGTATTGTAAAAATTAAAATATTTACATTTATTTAATTTTAATGTAAAATATGTATTTCATATTTACAATTAAATTGAGCTTCTTTCACTTGGTCTATTTTATTTATTTATAAATTCCTATTTGATTATAGTTATGGTCTCTAAATTACTAAAATCAGCTAAATATTTACGTTATTTCTCTATACGTTAGAGTATTTGATATTCGTATTGGAAAGTAGTTTAACTCTCTGCTAGTATTTTCCAGCATGTTCTGTATTCATTATTTGCATGCAAGTTTGTTGAGTCTGCAGCTAATCACGTTCTTAATGAAAGTGGATGCATCGCACTCTGCAATGGATGTGGTCAGGTTCTGTGGCTCTGGTGGCTTTGGTGGTGCTGTGGCTCTGGTGGTTCTCTGCCTCTGTGGCTCTAAGCTGTGGTTGTCCGTTCCGTTCTGTCGCAGACAAGTGGACATTGGCTTTGCTCTTTCACTGGCTCTGACCGCCATTTGCTTTGGTGTTGTTTGATTTTCACGTTTGTTTATTTATTTGTTTGTTTATTTGGTTCTCTTTTTTCGCATGCAAGCAGAGTGGAAAGAGACAGACACAAAGTGAGAGAGAGAGAGAGAGAGAGAAGAGATATTGGTGTTAGTCTGGCGCAATGTTGTGCTGATTCTGCCTTGCCAGTTTCTCCATGCTACTTTTTTCTGAACTTTTATTTTATTTATCTAATGCTTTCTTTCTTTTGTTTATTAATATTATTTATTGCTGAGGTTCGTGTCAGTTGATCGACTGATAACTGCGTTTCCTCAGTTCTCCTTTCCTGTCCTACTTCTGTCGCAGGTAAAACAATTATTTTGATACTTTACGTGTGTGTAAACAAGGTGTTCAAGTCGAGGGAATTATTGTAATTATTTTATGAGTAGCATGACAAGTGAGAAACAGAGCAGAGAACACGTTAATGATGCAATTAGCAGACAGCTTATGGTATTTTAACAAGTTAACTCCAGTTTAGAACGTGATGATCAGCTTATTTATAATATTGCTCTGCTATAAATACTCAGGGCAAGCAGTTTAATATATAAATTTATAAAAATATATTTAAATAAAATTACAATCAGTAAGCGGAACATTTAAATGATATCAATGGGGTTCTTATTTATTTAAAAATCCAAAAATCTTTTCGCAACAACTGTTCCCAAAAACTGTTCATAGTACCCTATTGTTTTAAGATATTTTTTCAACTGTTCCCAAAAACTGTTCATAGTATCTTATTGTTTTGAGTTATTTTATCAACTAACATATAATATTATTTATTATAAATAAATTTCAAAATAAAATTATATTCATCCAAACTTTTCCCTCCTTCTATTGCATTCATAAACGTTTTGTTAGAAATCTTTTCGTAATGAACTTAATTGTCAGTTAAGGTTTAATATTACTGACGTTTCTGAGTTATGAGCACTTTTCTTTTTACAGTTTAAACGTTTAAGAATGCCGATAAAAAGTTGAACGCTCTCTAAAGAGTGTCGCATATTATATTTATGGATATCATTGATCTCGCTCTCAGTGAGATCTGCAAGATCTTCGGTCCTTGGCAAACATCATGTCTGCTCATCCTTATCTAATGCCGTAATCTCTTAGTTTCATTATGCTTTTGGCATGAGTCAGTTGGGGCAGCAACAAAGCGAAATTCCCATTAAGTGGCTTTTGTCGCGTGGAGAAAACAACCGTTGAAATGATCATTAAAAACAGTTAAGGTTTCTACCAGCACTTCCCGAGCTAAGGCCGGACAGAGTTCAGCTTAAGCTTAAATTAAAATATAAAATGTGGAATGAAAAACTAAGCGATTTACCTACAGCTGTTTGTGCTTTATGCATTATGCGAAATGGCAGTCACTTACCTGATCTCCCCCTCTTAAACCCCACTCTTCCCTCTCTCTGCTGTTTTACAGTGACTACACATTTCTACCATCAAAAGTGTGGCAGAACTTGGGCAACAACAATAAGAACAACAATAACCAGTATTCGGTATTCGGAGTTACATTTGCAACAATTGTACGGGCAATCGTAATTCTGTGATTCTGGTTTAATTCGGTGCATGAGACGCCGGAGCATGCGCTGGCCTCCAGTTGCCGGCAGACGCTTCGATTCGCTTGTCATTGGAAAGTTGCTGCTGCGTGACACACATTTCACGCATTCGCATTAGAAGTTGGAAGCTGGAACTTGGAACTTGGCGGCTGGAAGCTGCTAGTTGCAAGTCGGATTTGGGTACAGACCGCAGCTGTTCCCTGTAGAACGCAGCTCTCGTTTACGAGCCACGACGCATCGACGATGACGACGCTTCGCTTACTCAGCATTATATCGCTGGCCTTCCTCTCCGTGCTGCCCGCGCAGCTGGATGCGTTTATCACGCAGAACACAGGTAAGTTTACCAGGTGCTAATGCCAACACCCATGAAAAATATGGCACGCACCTCAGTCGACGGGGGGGACTGGGAACAGCGCGCTGAGAACTCGCTTGGGAAAGTAAAAATATCGATTTGAGACAATAGTATCTGTATTTGCATAAATTGGTCGGGTTAATTTCAATACAATATATATTATAAAATATATATAATGATACTACATTCTAATAAATTTGAATATAATAAACTATATTATGATATATCCCAAAAAATTGAAAGTTTTCAACCATATTTATTTTCATTAGAAATTGACTAAAACATCGACTCAATAAATAATTCTGGTTAAAAGTTTAAATTTAGGAAATTTTAGGGAACCTTCGTTTAAGAGTATAGTTATAGGTATTTTTTAAATATATCGATAGACTTTATATCGATATAATCTCATCCCTGTACTCGATACAGTTTAAAGCAAATCGTATTCGGCAGGTTGTCATCACAATGGCACCTGGTATGCGGACAAATCCGTGGTGCCCAGCATGGAGAAGTGTCTGAATTGTCAGTGCAACCGCAAGACGCTCGTCTGCCGCCTGAAGGTTTGCCCCGAGATGCCGATGCCACCGCCACGTGGCTGTGTCGTGGTGCAGAAGAAGAACACGTGTTGTCCCTATTTATCCTGTGCTCGCCTGGATGCCTTCTATAAGATTCCCACCAAGCGTCGCATCATTGCCTATCTGGATCACTATGAACGCGAGTCCATCGATCGCGTGGTCAACGATAATATGCTGCAGAGGCGTTCGGACGACTCGGATGTGGATTTATTTGGTAAGCCTAAAATAGTTTAACTTTAATGCTCTCTACTAACTGGTTTCTTTGCAGTTTGCGTAAAGAATGGAACCGTTTATAAGTCAGGATCAGCCATGTCCTCGTCGAATCTGTGCAGCTATTGCTATTGCATTGGTAAGTACAAATGGGTTAAAGGGTATAAAGTGGGAACAGTTATACTGACATGAGCTACGTATTGGATACAGTATTTGAGAAATTATTATAAATTTCTGGAACAGTTATATAAAGGGAACAGTTACCAAAATGCCAGAGAACAGTTAGGTACTGGAACAAGTTAGGTGGTGGGAACAGTTTTTAAAATGCCTGGAAACAGTTATGTGAATAGTGCTTGAAACACATGAAAATGCCTGAAAACATTTGGGTATTGGGAACAGTTGTCAAGCTGCCTGGGAACAGTTGTCAAGTTGCCTGGGAACAGTTGATAAAATGTCTGGGAAGAGATAGTAAGTAGAGGCAGTTGATAGTTAACAGCTGACAAATCGCCAGAGAAAGGTTAGGAACAGTTTTTTTAGTGGACATCGATAAAAAAGAAACATACGAGGAACAGCCAAATGGAGACAGTTAGTATTAGAATTAAAATTAGAAACACACTTACTAGGAACAGTCTCAGCATTGAACTATAATGAAACCTTAATGTTAACCAGCTTTTCCCTTCCGCTTTCATCAGGTGGCACCGAGAAGTGCGTGAAGCCCAAGTGCATGCTGCCCGTGGAGGGTTGCAAGCCGATATTCGTGGACTCCACCTGCTGCCCGGTGCGTTACGACTGCAGCAGCAAGACATCGGGCAAGTCCTCGCAGGAGGTGCGATATCGGAAGAACACGAACAAACACTTTCAGCGGATGTCGCAGAGACTGCAGAGGAACCGAGGCTGCACAGTGGGCAAACAGTTCTACGCGGAGGGACAGAAGATGCGCTCCGATGCGGACAGGCCGTGTGACATTTGCTTCTGCATCAGGGGCACACGACGCTGTGCACCGAAGAAGTGTGCGCCAGCGCTGAAGAACTGCATCCCAGTGGTGCCCAAGGGGCAGTGCTGTCCCTCCAGCTACGATTGCGGCAGTCAGAGGGATTATCGACGCTCCCAGAGCTCGCGTCAGTTCAATCTGTACAATCTGCTGTTTGGCAAAGAGGAGCAGGAGGCGGAGGCGCAGGCAGCGGCATCCATGATGCCACAGAATCCCATGGCCGAGCATTATCCGCACGATCGGCATCCCGCTCGAGCGCCATCTAGCGGCGTCGCCGTGCAAGCGAGCAGTGAGAAGAGCATACTCGATACATTGCGAGAAGGGCTGGAGTTCATCGATGGCAACAATAAACAAATGCAAGCCAGCAACATGGATCTGGTGACGGTGGCCACGCCCAGACCAATTGACACCGCCAGCAGCACCACCGAGCTCAGCTTTCTCGATCTGCTACTGGGACCCAGCACGGAGCAGGCGCCCAGCACTGAGGTGGTGTCCACCACCGCCAAAAAGCCCATGTCCTGGATGGATATACTGCTGGGACCCGACGACGAAGCCGAGGAGGCGCCGCCAACCGTAGCATCTACTGAAGAAACCACCAGCACCACTGGGAACAGCATCAAACGCCTGGCAGATAACTTTGATGAACAGTTGGCCAGCGATGAGTTGGCTGTGGGTGAACTGCCCGCTGAGGCGCAGCAAATTGTGCTTGCCAATGCGGACAGTTGGTCCAGCACCACCGCCAGGCCAGCACCATCAACAGCGCCTGCACCACCAGATCTGTTGAATGTGCTGTTCGATAATCTCTCCGGTATGCTGGATGAAAATGCCACCTTGAGCAGCAGCAGCACCTCTACAACACACTCAACCACAACCACTACTAGGCCGCCAAGTACAGTGCGTGCTCCACCAGCACCACCCATGTTCCGTCCACTGCACAATCGCATTAACTCAAAGCTGGCGAATCTGACGGTAACACCAGCCATGGTGGTGGTCACCAGCAAGTATGGACAGCCCGTGACGTATAGAACATTGCCCAGCAGCAGCACCACCAGCAGCACAACGACAACAAGCAGCAGCACCACCAGCACCACAACCACCACCACTACCACAACTCCCAAACCAACCACAACTAAAGCCAGCACAACAACAACTACCACCAGCAAACCCAGGCCTAAAACTACACGAATTAGCACCACCACCACCAGCACTACAACCACACGTAAGCCCAGCAAATCCACCACCAAAGCTACGACAAGAGCTACGACTAGGGCTACCATTAAAACCACCAATAAACCCACCATAGTGCGGAAACCACCCACCAGCACCACCGTCAAGCCGCTGATCATCAAAACGAATCCGAGCATACTGGAAGCAGAGCCCTTGGATGACAGCGATTCACCCACCGCACCCACCTTACCCCCCAGCCTACCGAACCTCAAGATCATACCGTTCCTGCCCACCGATGCCGTGAGCAATGCTCCCAAGACTCCCAGCGCTTACTATCAGCCACAGCAACCACCATCCCAACTGGCCTCCGATAAAATGGACACCGATATCGATATCGAATACGATACGCCATACGACCAGGGTGTACTCTATGCGGGCATAACTCCCACCTACACGGACCAAGCCACCTACAAATACAAATTCAATGTGGAGGTGCCCGCTGCGGAGCCACCAGCGGCATCTGTGGTGCATCTGGTGGGTGCCAGTGCGGGACAGTACAAGGGCACTGCAGGGTATGTCAAATATGATTTTGAACCACAGCAGCAGCAGCAGCAACAACAGCAACAAGAACAACACACACACAGTGGTTTCTCACCACCCACTGAGACAGAGGGTGGATTTATGCCTAAGGAACCGCTGGTTATCGATGGCGAGGTGCTGCAGGACCATGTCACAGCCAATGTGCTGAACTCGATTGGCATCGATAACTATCACGTTACACAGCATGTTATCGATATCACAACAGCGCAGCCCAGAGACAACGATACTTCAGCAATAGGTAAGTGATAAATATAATTATAAATAAAACATCTTCGATAATTTTTTTACGATCGTAGCGAATATCACTCCTTAGGTAGATAATGCGATAGGCTACTTAAATGCCAAATTAGAAGTCTGCGGCCTTAAAATTATGTATGCAGTGTTTATTTGCTGTTAGTTTAAAAGGGGAGGAAGGTATTAAAATTCTTAAACAAACTTGATCTGATTGCTTCATAGCAGCACCTAAATATCAAAATTAGTGTTCCTAGCTTTAATAGTTTGCAAAATCTAGGTAGTCACACGTACGGACAGACTGACAGACAAGGCTAAATCGATTCAGCTCGCGGTCGTATATTGGGAGATCTGCCACGCCTCCTTGTTATTTAATGCTGATCTCGAAAATCATAATGAAATTTCCATTAAGTAAGCTAAAACCAAAATAATTAAATTTTGTAATCCATCGAAGTCCCAAATTTCAATAGATTTTGAAGAGCAATACTTTAAAAATAAATTTTATTGATCGATTAAATTATTGAAGGAACTTTAGAAGTTTTTTAAGATTCTGCTTACCTTCTGCTTTATTTATGAATGGGGATTTTTTACCTACAATACAATAAGAACTGCTAGTATTTATCTTGCAACGTTTGAGCTTGATTAAAGTTAGTCTTATTTGTTTATTTATCCAATACAGAAATCACAACAGCAGATCCGTTCAAAGACGTTATACACACGGAAAGATCGCCAAATCTCAATGCGCTTATTGGAGATAAGCAGCAGAAGAAGGGAGCACAACAGCAGCAACAGTTGCCACCGCAGCAGCAACACACTGAAAGCGTCACCTACAGCATCAGCAGCTCTTCCGGTGCCAAGACAGCAGCAGCAGCAGCAGCAGCAGCTGTAGATATAACCACAGCAGCAACAGTTGCAGCAACTGAAGAGCAAACAGCGTTCATAGATAACAACGAAATCAATAAATTGGACCAGTTGCTGGAGGAGCTGCTGGGCATGAGCAACAGCAACACCACTGTGCCGCCCTTCAGAACTCTGCCCACAACAACAACAGCAGCAACAACAACAACAACAACAACAACGGCAGCAAGCATAACAAGAGCAACAGCAACCACAACAGCAACAGCAACGCGACCACCAGCCACGACACGTGGCAACAAGCGAGGCAACAAGCCGAAAACCAAACCAGCAAACGGCAGCAACAGGCGCAATAATCCAGCAGCAGCAGCAACAGCAACAAAATCCAAAACGCCGCCGGCAACACGAAGACCACCCGCCAGCAGCAGCAACAACAGCAGCAATAACACACTGACCAGCGCAGTGTTGACAAGTGTAAAACCCAAAACTACAATTACAACAAGCACAGCAGCAACAACTACAACAACAGCAGCAGCAACATTGAGCACAACAACAGCACCAACAACTGTGCATCCATTTTTAATGTCGCCGTTCGACAAATTGCCCTTCATGGACACCAGCTACGAGGTGCGACCGCAGCAGCAGCAGCAGCAGCAGCAACAGTTGCAGCTGGCAGAGCAACAGCAGCAGCAGCAGCGACCGCAGCAATTTCATCATTATCAGCACGCGTCCAGCAGCAGCAGCAGCAGCACAACAACAACAGTTGCCACACCAGCAGCAGCAGCAGTTGGAGGAGGAGGAGGGGGAGGAGGGACTGGGCAGGTAGAGGGTCTTATGGATCCCACGGGCATGCTGAAATTAGCCGGTTGCAACATTTACGGTCGCATGTATCGCGTAGGTCGCATCATAGTCGAATTATCCAATCAATGCCTGGAATGCAAATGCACCGAGGTGGGCGTCAAGTGCGGACCACTAGACTGTTAATTTAAGCCCTAATCCAAACTGTTCCCACTCCCCATAAGCGCCTGTGTGTATGAGAGAGAGAGAGAGAGAGTGTGTGTGAAAGAGATAGAGTGCATGTGGTTTCCAATTTAGCGCTTAGTTGATCTGCTTAATTATTTAGTACCCATTAGCAGCTGCTGCTTTGGCATTTGCTTTTAACTAGTTGAGAACAGTTTAGTTTAAGCACAAGCTCTACTTAATTTAACACTAAGTTGTATCATAGACATTCTGAAGTTATTAATTTAATTTACAGGTACATTTATTGAATTTTGCCTAAGCTACGTTTTATTATATTAAGCGTGAAATTTAAATTTATTTAATTATGCCTAAGCCACGTTTTATTCTAATAAAATTGCATTTTATAAATTTACTTATATTCTTAACCATCTAACTTCTTTTAAGCTTAATTATACTTGAATAAAATTACAAATTTAAAAAGTATTTTATGTCTTTTGCTATAAAAATTAATTGGTTCAATGAATATCAGAATATTTCATCTGCAAATAAAATGATTTTTGGGAAGCTTTTATTTTGTTTTTGTTTACTCTCTCGTCTGCTACGAATTAACACAAATATTGAAACAGTTTAAAAGCCTGACAATGTCAAGTACTCCCGTGTATAAATAATAAATCTATAAATTATTAATGAGCTCTGAGACAGACAAAGCAGAAAAACTCATAAAACTCAAGCCTGGCAAGGTGTAAAGCAACATTTATTTATGAACAATTGTATGGCTTATGGCTTGTGGCTTAAATAAAATTATGCATGGCCTAAAAGTAAGTGTTAAAATTAATTGGCAGCCCAAAAACTTGGCACATAAGTTGCCAAAAATAAATAATAACAAAGCAAACGGAAAGAGGCAAAGAAAGAAACAGAAGTAAGTCTATACTTTACTTTTTCCGGCTAAGACTAATTTAAAGCTAATAAAGGTGCATTATTTAGTGTATAAAAATCTCTAAAAATGTAGTTAATTCACGCGTATTGAGAGCCCGAAATGCGCCAAGTTAAGGGCTTTATTGTGGAGCGAGGCTGCAGGCGTCGATAGGCGATAAATCCGCAGAGAAATCCCGCCAGAATTCCACCCAGATGGGCCTCCAGACTGATGCGGGGATTGCGATTGTGATTGATGTAAAAGTGAAATGTTGTGAATGCCACATCGCTGACGAACAATATCAGAATCACAGCGATGCGCACAAAGCGATGCGACAATTGTGAGAAGTTCTACAAAATAGAATGAAATCGAAATCAAAATCAAAATCAAATCAAATAAGAACCCGCACAAAAGACGCATCAAACAGCGAACAGCGAAAAATGATTGAAATTTGTTTTGTAAAATTGTAAATTGCGGTTGCACTCGATTTGGATGCGGTTGACTGACCAAAACCAGGTGGGGCACATGACTGCACAGCATGGCATAGACGCCCGCCGAGGCGCCCAACAACAACAGCTCCGGCTGCAGCCAGGCATTGGCCAACGCGCCACAAACGCCGCCTGCCACATACACCAAGGCCACGCGACAATGACCCTGCTCCACTTCCAGCCACATCCCAATGAAGCACTGCCGAAAGCCAAAAGCAAGACAATCAAAATCATGCCACATGGGCAGCCATGGCAACGGGTCGAACTCACCTGCAGACACACATTGATGCACAGATGCCAGGCGTCCGCATGGAGCAGCATGTAGGTGAAATATCTCCAGTATTCCCGACGACTCTCCGGCCTGTAGATGAGGCGCTTCTGCATGCACTCGTTGGCGATCAGGTGCATGGAAATCTGCCAATGTGAAAGAAGTTATAGACATGACCTTAAACAAACAACACAACACGCGACATGCGACATGCGACACATGCACTCCATTCTACACTAGTCAGCAAAAGTGCAGACCAGCAAAAAAAAATCAGCTTATGGCAATATTTCAATGCCAGCTATACACTGCGAAAAGTCTGCTCTATAAGCAGTTAAGAAATAGAGTTAAATATTATTATTAAAATATTTAAATTTATTTATTAAAAAAAATACAAAAAAACTATGCCACAAATAATAATAATATAGACTTATATTTAAAAAAAAAAATTATTATTTTTTTACCTATTTCAATAAACATAATAAAAAAAAAATCAATTTTTAAAGATCTCAAGTCTGTATCAGATTTTATTATTATTATTTTATTATTTATTAAATTAAGATAAGTTTTAACCAATCAAATGTTTGTTTATTTTGTTCTAAGCTAACTGTAACTTTTTCGTATGCCAATTATAGGATTTAAGTTTTAAATTGTTCCATTTACAATTGACATTAAATTTGTATTCGCTTTTTCGTTGTGTATAAGGCTTATTGACATTTTTACTCGCACACTTGCCACTTCTTTGCAACCTTCACATTTCGCACAATAGTTGATGATAGAACTAGCACTTTGCAGCACAGTGTAATCAATCATAATGACTAGAAAAAGATTGGTGCCAAGCAATCTGTCACTTTCGCTTAGCAGGCCAAGTGTGAGACAGCCCAGCGTGAGTGGCAAGATGCCTCAAAATGTGGCAAGCCAACAGAGCAGAGGCAACAACAGCCAGTCCAACAACAAGACCAAAAGCACACAGAATGCAACGCACCAAATATGACAAATGCCACTCAAAGTTGTAACATGAACAGCATTTAATCGAACGCCTGATCCAAAATGGCAATAAAGTCGAGTCGAGTTGTTGCTGTTGCTGTTGCGATTGTCGTTTGCTGACGATTGGAGTTTGGCGATTGTGTAATTTATATGGCAAGAGCAACAATTAAATAATGATCTTAGTTGGCAAACATTTTAAATGCGAGCTGCAACTCGTGCATTAATTAATCTCTGCCACAGATGTGGGTCAACTTATGCCACAGGGAAGCATTTCTATGACTTCACATTGACAAGTGTGGGTGCTGAAAGGTGAATCCACCCATCCAACCATCCACAACAACTTCAACTACAACTCTAACCACAGGCACTTGGTGCATTGAAATGGAACACTCTCACTCACAAAGCAAAAGACAGGTAAAACAACGATATGACTGGCTGTAAAAATTGCGATTTGTTATCTATTTAAATTAAAGAAATTTTTGTTGGAAATTTAATAAATAAAATGTAGAATTTTGTTTCTTGTTTGTTGCTTTAAAAAGTAGCAAAAAACAAGGCAATATTGTTTCTTTAATAACTTTTATGTTTAGTAACCGATTTTATTGTGCTTTTTAAATTAAATAATATTAATGTCAGAGAGTATATATGTACTTGAAATAACAACTTTCTAGGTTTAATATTACTTTTGTTATTCGGATTTTATCGATGAGTGCATAAAAGAGGTCTACGCGTTCATCTAGACGGAAGGACAGGGCAGGAACGTTTCATGTCGTCGCCTTGATCAAAATTATATATACTTAATACTTTTTTACATTTTCATATATTATATTTGTATTTTTTTATATATCCTTTATATATATTTTCTTGTTATGTACGTTTGCACAAAGTTATTAACCCTATTTTTACCCATTTTATTTGTTTATGTAAAAGTTCTTTTGCTTCTAAAAACATTCTTATTGCTTGGCAGAAATATAGCAAAAATGCTTTTATATTCAAAATTATATGATTAAATAAATCCTCTGGAAATTGACGTTTCTTATCAATTTATATGCAACAGTTTTTTTTTGCTTATGTAGAATTTTTAACTCTCCAAATACCAATCTTGTTGTTACAAAAAATCTACAGCAGAAATGACTAACATCATTTCGACATTAGTTGAAAAATACCGTAGGGTTGACTCAAAGTCAACTCAAAGTCGCTTCAACCGTAATGTTCTAAACAATTAAACTATTATAAACAATTGCGATTGATATTAGTCACAATTTGTCGTTGCATTAATGACAGGCGATTAGGCATTGTTTCAGCAACAGTTGCTGATTACAAGTGCAGCGACCTCAGAAACCACAAAAACACGCGTTGGGTTTAATGGCTGATAAGCCCGATAAAAAGAAATATATAGCACATATATAAATCGATGCAATAGCTGATTAGTAAATAGCATATTTCGCAATAAAATAAACAAATTCGACAAATTAATTTCAGTTTCGTGGGCTAAAAATAAATAATCTAACAAGTACAAAACGTTTTGCGATAAACAAAAAAAAAAGAAAAAAATTTTAAATGCGGGAGCAGCGTAAACAAAAGTAAAAGTAATTCGTAACCGCAAGAACCGAAGATTTCCTAAGAAATTATTCAAGAATTTATGAAGTGCTAGAAGACGTCAACATGGGGCAGAGATTGCTCTACCTGTACAAAGCTCATCACTAAAATAAACCAGGGCACACGCCACAGACGTCGACGTCTCATCGGATGAGTTGCTGTCAGGTCATCGATGAATATTTTCTGCAACGGTGCACGTGGCAACATTGTGCCAGGCAACAACAGCCGGGCATCCTTTGTGTCCTTTGTGCTGTCCACTGACATTATTCTATCACACACACACACACACACACACACACACACGCACGCACGCGAGTTGCCAATCGGGATTATAAAACGCGAATAGAGAGAGGGACGGACGCATGCAACGTCCGCTGCGTTAAGCGATTTATCCAAGACTACACAATGCCCCAAAACATCACCCACCTATTCAGCAAGCGTTGCCATTGTGTTATTGTTATTGTTTGATTCGCACACGCATTAAAAACCAATCGAATCGATACGAATATCGATACGAATCCCATCGATTGATCGCTCTGCTTGATCTTGCGGTGTGTGCAAAACAAAACAAACACTGTTGCATACTTTTGTGCGCCCATTTTGTACGATCATTAATTATTTCGATTTTGTGCGTTAGAGGTTTCTATGGGAGCTATAGGATATATATAGTCTGCCGATGTTGCCAATTTTTTTGTAATATAGTTACATTATTTTTCTAGATTTTTGGTGAAAATTTCATAACGATAACTCTACTAGAAGTATTTATGGCGCAGTTTTTTGACAATAGGTGGTTTTCCAAGTTGCTAAATTTATTAATATTTTTTTGGTAAATTCACAATAAGTCAGCCAATTTTTTTTATTTTATATTTAGATTATTTTTCTTATTATATTATTTCATAACAATAATAATAATAGAAGTATTTTTTATTTTTTTTTGTTTTAATTTTTTAACAACAACACCCCCTCGAAAGTATGCAACAACACAATTTTTTTATTTATTTCATATTCAGAATTTTTTTCTGGATTTTTGGTAATAATTAACGATAATTATTCTAATTAGAATTAATTTTTTTATTTGTTTTAATTTTTTTTTGTAGCAGTGTAGTGTTGCATACTTTTGGGGATATATTAAATTAGCGAAAATCATGTTGACTTTGGTGCTTGTCTTGGATGGGGTTGTGGCTTAGCTAGGGAGAGCTAAAGGCTTTATAAATAATGCAGAATAATTAATTAGTTATAAATGGTGAATAGTAAATATTTGTTCTCTTTTTTTGTTTTTTTAAATATTCATTTATTTTATTTTAATTTTTTATAGCTGTAATAATAACGGTTGCTACAATTTATAACAACTTATATCATAGAGCTGTTTAAATTGTTTAAACTTTTACTAAAACTAGGCCAAGCTGATGCTTGGTATTTTTAACCAATAATGAGCTTGCAAACTGCTTAAAGTAAAGCTTATACCTAGCATAAAGGAAGTATATATAGTTTTTCTAATCAGTCTGTTACGTAGCAACTTTTGTGCACGGAAAAAAATTGCTGGCTCTTTGGATTCTGCTGCTGAGCTCAATGAAAAACTTTGCACAAAGCAACCCGCAATTTACAGTTGTTCATTTAGCCTCTGCTGTAACTGAATTAATTTTCAAACATTCTACTCATCCTTTCATTCGCACACACACATACATACATACATGCAAGCTACATCCAAAAGAGCGAATCATCCTTGGCATTTGACATTTGGCAACATCAACAAATTGCCATCGCCCGAGCAGTTTGTTGCATTCGAAATGTACGCAGAAAGAGCGTTGTTTACTTGCTGAAGTTGGCGGAATCAGTGTTGACAGAAATAGCTAGATTTCCAATGCAAAATATAGTCAAAAATAAACTTAAGAATTGAATAAAAATACATAAAACATAGTCAATATACAATATTAAAAATGAAAAATAGTTAAGAATAAACATAAAAAATAAAATAAAAATTCCTTAAATTAAAATAATATAATTTAAATACAATATGCAATATTAAAAGTATTGAAATATAATAATAATATAAATTTAAATATAATATTGAATTCTAAAACCCGCCAAACTGACAGCTCTGGTGGGAGTGTGGTGAAAAGCTTCGACTTGTGCGTGCTCTCTCGCTCTCTCTAAATTTGCTCAGCGCCTCGAACTGTTCTCAAAGTGTTCTCACTCAGTCGCTGTGGCTCTCTCTCTGGAGGAGGACACGTGGCTGCGACTGGCGTGTGGCACAGCGGGGCGAGCTGTGCCCCGAGGGGTGAGCAGGGGGAGCTGTGGCGTCCCCTGTCAGCAGCGAGTGGCGTCGTTTATGAATGGCCCTCAATGAAATATTTATGTAAGAAGCCATTAAAACCGCTAGAGAGACCAAAACAAACGGCACGAATAATTATCCACGGTCAGTCGTCACGTTGCCCCTAGTAGGAGTATTACACAATCTATATTTCACTTGTAGGCAGTTCGACTTGCACTTGACACGCACAAAGTCATTAAGGTAAACGTGCGTTAACATCCATTTCCCAGAGTTGCCACAGTTGCCACAGATGCCGCAAATGCCGCAAATGAAGCTGTAAACCCCAAATCTAGCTGCTGAAATCTTATCTCAGCTAACTACGCCAGCATGTAAAATGCCTAGTTTACGCGCTAGAATTTTCCCAATTTTCCCATTTGCTATTCCTTCAGCGTGCGTCGCAGAGCTTTAAGTGTTGCCAGAGTTGGGGGAAGCTTTAATATCCCATCACAGCTTTAAGCGATTTTTGCCAGAATTTAAAAAGATGCAACACTAGATTTTTGCTATAAGTTCTGTTTGGCTAGCAGTTAGTGAACTTTAATCCAACTTTATTCAACTTTGATTTGCCATCAGTTCTGCTTATTATTATATATTAGTATGAAAGATTTTAAAAAGTAATTTCTTTCATTTCATTCTACTCATCAATTTTTTTCTTTTTAATTTACTGCTTTTAATTGAAATAAATAAATGAATAAATTATTAAGCTTTAATGTAAAATAAAAGCTTATGCTGCAAAATGTTGATTTGAAATTAAAGCTGTTAGGAAAGCTTTTTAATGAATTTAGAACTCTTTAAATATTTGAAGTATATTACAAAAGCTGTAATTTAAATAATTTATTTTGTTTTATTTAGTTTTAAATTTGATATATTTGCCAAAATACTATCTAATCGCCAATACCATTTAGAACTTTGTATTGAACATATTTTATGTTGTTGGGTTTTTATAGATATTATTTATGAACCCTGTTTGGTACAGGGTATAAAAACGATCAGTTTCCCTTCTGCTGGTAGACTGGATGTAGCAGTTGTAGCAGTTGCTCGAGTAACAGTAAACCATTAAAAACCAAAAAAGCTTGTGATTGATTCAGAATCTCAAACTGCCATCAAGGCAAGAGATTCAGAATCGAATGAATCCAGTATGAAATTTAGCAGGCACTTCATTCGCCGCCAACATGAACCAGTTGGGAATTATAAGAAATGAATCAAATATGCCGCAACAACGGCCCATATTCAGTGTTGCCGGAAATAGGCAAATACCCTGTACCCTATAATTTATATATGTATAATTTTATAAAACTGTCATCCATCCAGCAATATTGAATTAAACTAAAAAGAAACTTCTGTAAAATTTGACTTTGTCGCGTACGATATGAATTTATTATTATTAATAGAATTTTACTTTCAGTTCCATGCGATGCACAGTGACGTCCAAATAATCGCTGCCAATCGTTATCGCATTTGTGAAACTTTTCAATCCCACGCAGAGACTTTCGTTAATTTCCTCGTCATCCGCATAGTTTTTGATGTTCTTCGCCAGCTCATCCTGTGCATCGCGATATCTGCATAAAGTTGGCATTAATTTGATCTATATTTCCACTACGTACACTCAGGGAAAAGTAGCCAGAATCCGGATTGATTTTTATGGCTTACATCAATCCGACAAATGTCTTGAAAAATTCTAGAAAGTTTCTTACTTGATATTTCTTGATTTAAGTAAGAATCTGGCTCACATTCAGTGAGAAATAAGTGAGAAATACTTGAATTAAAAAAAAAAATACGCTGAACTAAGCCGAAAACGTTCTTAGTTTCTTGTTGCCATGATATATATTTTGTATGCCTGTTTCACAAAATTTGGTTTGTTTACATACGTTGCCATGACGACAAGAGCAGGACAGCAATATATTGTGTATGCCTGTTTCACAAAATTTGGTTTGTTTACATATGTTGCCATGACGACAAGAGCAGGACAGCAATATATGTTTTCTGTATGCCTTTTTCACAAATTTGTTGTATGTGTGTGCTATGATCGGCAATGAACCGACGCCGAAAATCATTGGCGACGGCACTGACGACTAGCACGAAGGCATTATTCACACAAAAATCACTGGGTTCCGGGTTCGATTCCTGCCGCAGGTAAGTACTAAAAAAATTATTATATGAGTAAAAATTAAATATTACTATTCAATTATTTATAATAGTTCAATATTGTAATAAAATATGCAACCACAAAATACAAAAAAAAAAAAACAAAAATAAAAGATTTTTTTTTTTTAGTTCAAGTCAAATCACGATTGAATTAAGAAAAAATAGAATTGATTCCAGAAACATCAGGATAGATTTAAGTATAAATATAAGTTTAATTCAAGACAGAAAAGGTTTAAATCAATCCGGAATATTCCTAAATATCCAAAACTTTCTTAAAATCAAGCCATTCTGGATTACATGATTCTTACTCAAATCAAGTAATTTCTGGATAACACGACTTTTGACCCGTTTTTGGATTGAATCAAGTCAGAATGGTTTGGTTTTTTTCTCTGAGTGTATTATTAACATTACGTTCTGTTTGATAAGTTTGCGTAGAACCTTTTATGTTTAACTGTCCGATTAATCCAAGCCAACTTGCAACACGATTCCGATAAATTGTGTGTGCGTGTGCGTGATGGTGTGTATCTGTGTGAGAGCTCATCTGTAATAAGTGGACTTGCACCCAATGAGAGTGTTCATATCCTTCGGGTGAATCATTTATTTATTTCCTAGAAGCCCCAGCATGCTCTAATTGTGTAGAAAGCAGCAAGAAGAAAGTATTCCACACATTTTTCTTTTTTCTTTTCTTTTTTCTCTTTTTTTTTTTTTTGGCAGGCTGAGCGAATGTTTAGGCAAATCTTTGCGCAAAAATCTTGGGCAAACAAACTCATTACCAGGCCAGGGGCAGGGGAAAAGTGGCTGGGAGGGGGCTGACATGTATGCCAGTTGATTGAGTGACTGACAAAGGATAAGCCAAAGTTGTGGTTGGATTGAGAGATGAAGGGGGAGTTAGGGCGTGGCGTTGTGGCCCATTGCGGTTTGCACTTTATGGGCGCAATTTTATTGATACCGCCACTGGGAGTATATAAAAAAGGAGCTAGCCAAAATCCCGCACAAATGATTCGGCTATAAAGCGCGTTGACTAGTTGAAGGAGAGAAAACTGGGCGTGTTTATTATATGGCCAATGCAATAACAATAACTACGACAACCAAGCACTAAACTAATGCGCTTGTAAAATTACGATGAGCTGTAGGAGCAGTGGAAAAAGCGGGAGATAAGGAGAAGATTGTTGTCAGGGGCGGGGAACAGGCGGTAACTAAATTTAAAGAGCAAATGATAATCAAGATACTTTGGGCACACACAGCGAGAAAAATAGAATTCCAAAATTAAATGAAGTCATTAAAATTGGCTCTATTTAAGAATCTAACATTTTTTATATGAAAATCTGATAAGAATTTATTTATTTGATAATAAGAATAAAAACTATTGGACCAGACAATTTGATTTTTTATATTGTAAGCTGTGTAGATGTTGCCATACTGTATGTTTAATACTCGATTGTGAATATTACCACTCTCTGTTAAAATACTGACACGTGAACTAAAATACTGAATGTTAGAATAAGCGATAATAGGGAGAGCGAGATCTGGTCACTCTTAGCGCGGGAAGCGACGCGTCGCCACGAAAATTGTGAAATAGCAAAGAAAAAAGAGAATAAATAAAACGAGCAAAACGATATATATTTAAATAAAAACTGATATTATTACAATATATAAACGAAATATTTTTAAATTAAAATTAATTTATAAAGCAAATTATATTACTCATTATATGTTTATTTTATTTATTATGTTATACATATATTAAATAATTATGTTTTATTTATTTAAATTTCATAGTTAAGCATTTATAACTTGTATAAATGTCTCGTCTCAATTTTATAATTCTTATCTTCTTAATTTTTTCTTCCAGTGCATATCTAAAAATCTATGCACAATTTTCCCTAGACACATATATAAGTAGGTATTGCCTAAGTGTCATTACAGTGAGTTATGTAAGTATGTGTATCAGACGTGTGAGAGAAAGGTCTTTAGACATGCAGTGGCATAAGCTTGAAAGCCGCTTGTTTACACACACAAGAGAGGAAGAGTGTGTGTGTGTGTATATATAAGTGTGTGTGTGTGTGTATATATAAGTGTGTGTTAGTGTGCGTTCAAACATCTATGTGTGTGTGTGTGCTGTGCGTGCCTCAGTTGTAAACTCAATTATTAACTATGAGAGGCAAAAGGCAACACCTTCCATCTATATAGAATCATAAGTAACTACCCTTTACAGCTCACCTTCTCTCTCCCTTTCCACCATGCTCTTCCCCTTCAGCTCCACCGCTCTCAGCCCCTGCTCTTGTCTGATATAAACATTGCTCTTCAAACATACTACACAGAGACCTGGAGCATCCGTCAACTCGGGGGAAATTTGCATTTTATCATCCATGTGTTGGTCTTAATGCTGCAGAGGGTTTTGCTTTTAATTGGTTTTCTTGGCTCTACGACCGCCTCAGCTCTTCTTCTTCGACGTCTTGTTAATTTGCCCGAGATCCAACAATAGTGTCTAGAGTTGCGAGGCCCTAACTTATAATTGTTTAATTAGCAAGTAAAATACGGTGAAAATACGCGGAAATTATTAGATCAGGCTTTGTGAGCACCACGTTAACTATTGCAAAATTGCTAAACTAAGGAAAATGTAAAGATTTTATTACTTGTAAATTTACACAGCATATTAAATTCGACTGGTTTATAAATATAGACTATGTTGTGCCAATATTTTATTTTAATTTTAATGTATGTAAGTATAAGTAACATTAAAAGAAAGCATTAAAAAAAATAAACCGAATAAAGCTTAATATAGTTTACTTTTTAATTATTTACACAATTTATTAAATTATTTATTAAATTAAAATAGCATATTTAAATTATTTAATCAATATTGACAACTTTAGAGTGCTTAAATTGTGTAGAAAACCCTTGAAATAAATCAGTTAAATATTTTTAATTTTCTTTGTTCACTACCAACTATTGATATAAGAAAATATTTGAATGCGATTCGATATTAAATTTTCTGTCTAAACCATTAACAAAGTTAGTTCTAGATTTAAATTTATTTTATACAAACACGTATATACGTGCATGCACTTATTTTGCTCAGTGTAACGTCGCTTCAAATTAATAAACTAAAAGCATTGACTGCGGAGCGAAACAAATTGAACTCCGAAGATATTTTTCTAAAACATATGCGCATTATCTGCTAAATAAAACCGTTATTAATAACAACACTAAGCAAACAGGGCAATATGCCATTAGTTAAATACGAGTAGAGACCGAGTTCAGTCCAAGCCCCAAAGCGAAACGGTTAAGTTTGTAAACGGAAAAAGTAATACCCGGGAAATATGATACAAATTATGAACTGGCTGTCGATGGTGAGCAATTCACAATTAACTGAAAGTGCAGAAATTTATTTTATTATTTATTTAGGCTATAGGGCTGATACCTTTAAATCGCCAGCAACTGCAATCGAATATGTTCTTCGATTACATTATGATGTTGCTGATGCCTGTTCTGTATCTCATCTGCTACTTCGGCATGATTCTGTGGCAGAGATTTGCTCTGCCCTTTCTGGATGAATGCAAGTCTGTGTGCACCCTGAGCAGTCACCTCTTCATGCATCTGGGTGCCTTTCTCTATGTGTCCATCACGCTGATGAGCTTGTACCGGCGGAAGCATTTCTTTTCGGACTTCGAGTCGCATCTGGCGGAGATCGATTTGGTGATACTGAAGTGTCGTCGGGTGGCGGAGCTGGACAAGAATCGGGTGCAGGCGGTGAGGCACAGTGTGGCCTATCACTTCACCTGGCTCCTGGTGCTGAGTGTGTTCATCTTTGTGCTGTACTATGACGTCAAGGAGTTGTATCTGTAAGCAGGCAGAGGCATCAGTTTTGGGTGCATTTCTAACCAATAACTATACCAATTAGCGCCTTTGGTCAGTATGCGATTGTAGCATTCATGGTGTCCAGTTTTCCCTATCTGGCTGGCAGCATCATTCAGGGTGAATTCATCTATCATGTGTCCGTCATCTCGAATCGTTTCGAGCAGATTAACATGCTGTTCGAGAAGATTAACCAGGAGGCACGTCGCCGACACGCCCCCCTCGCCGTGTTCGACATCGAGAGCGAGGGCAAGAAGCAGGAGGGGCGCAAGGCGACGGGGCTGACAGGCAAGGCAACATTCGGCATAGAACAAAAACTGAAGGATGAATTGAAACGTCAGAACCAGACACAGCAGGAGGATGACGACGAGATGAACACCAGCGACGAGGAGGACGACGAAATATTTGAGTACAACGATGCCAATACCTACGAGAACACTGAGTGAGTATTAAAAGGTTTCACCATGACCGAAACTCACAATGGGCGTGGCAAAAGTTTATTTTCAAGTAATTCATATTACTGTCATTTCTCTAGTATTTTATTTTGAAAGATTTGTGGTTTTTATAATAGATTCTCTGGTATTTAACTTTGAAAATCTTTAGGGTATTCATTTTATTTTTTCAAATACTCAAGAAGTTCCTAAAATTTTAGCAAATTTTAAATATAGAGATTAAAACGAGTTTTGACTAAAAATTATAGCTTAAGTATAATATATTTACTAACTTTGGCAAACAACTTTTATTTCGATGATATTTTTGTTGAATTTTGAAACTAAATGAAAATAAAATAAGTCGGAAAAGCTACATCAGAATTATGAATATATATTTTAAATAAATATAAATAATAAATATGATTATGAGCATGCATTATTCATAAAAAAATATATATATTTATATACACATTTTTACACCCTCTAAAATAATAAGCTCATTTTATTATATCGTATTTTAAGTTCAACAGTTTCCTTAAATTATTGAGGGCTTTTACTTCAAATTTCAAGTGGATTTTCAACTGTTTTCAATGCCACAGATTTTTGCCACGCTAATTGCTGTTTTTAGCCACTGTTCGCTCGGTTGATTATTCTGACTCAACATGATTGTTCTTGCAGCCTGACTTCCGAGGTCAATTTACCGGATCTGTTCAAGCTGCACGACAAAATCCTATCGCTCAGCGTGCTGACAAATGGCGAATTTGGGCCACAATGTGTGCCCTATATGGCCGCCTGCTTTGTGGTCAGTATTTTCGGCATTTTCCTGGAGACGAAAGTCAACTTCATTGTGAGCGGCAAGAATCATCTGCTGGACTACATTACCTATTTGTATGTGGCCTGGAGCTTTACCACCATGATTGTGGCCTACATTGTGCTGCGCCTCTGCTGCAATGCCAACAATCATTCCAAGCAATCGGCCATGATAGTGCACGAGATAATGCAGAAGAAGCCGGCCTTTATGCTCAGCAACGATCTGTTCTACAACAAGATGAAGTCCTTCACCCTGCAGTTCCTGCACTGGGAGGGATACTTCCAGTTCAACGGCATCGGGCTCTTTGCTCTCGACTACACTTTCATATTCTCAGTGAGCATTGGACTTTGACTCTGCCACCATTTCAAAATAACATTTTATTTATTTTTTGTATTTTCTGCAGACTGTCAGCGCGGCCACGTCATATTTGATTGTTCTGCTGCAGTTCGACATGACGGCCATTCTGCGGGGCGAGGGGCTGCTGACCTAGACGTCCCCATAAATTTAATTATGTGTCAGTTTTGGTATCTCCATCATTTTTGCCACAGCCTGAACTATTTTCTACATTCCTAACAGCACCATAAAAAATATATTGCTCAAGTTGAAGGTTGCAATTTGAATACTCTTGTTTATTAAATATTGAAAATATATATAAAAATAATTAAATATGTGTATTTATTAAAGAAGGGCATAAAGTACAGTTGGAGAGCTATCGGAAGTGTCGATGGTTTGCAACTATCGGGCAGCAATCGATATATGAATAGACTGCTATCTATGGATTTAGTTTTTGTGATTTTTTTTTACAACGCCCCACGTATCACAAATATTAAGGAGTTCTTAACAAATTTATTTATTTATTTAAAGTCGACTAAGGCCAGTCGACCAAGAGAAATTGAATTACAAATTAAAATTAAAAATAATAATAAAATTAGAATTAAAATTTAATTTAAAAATATCAGATAAGAAAAGAAAAATCTATTTAAGTATGAAGACGGAATATAGGCAGTATATACCCTTTGGACTGGATGTTAAAATATTGTTTTTAGCTGAGTATAAAAAAATAATGTATTTTGTTTGAATTTTATTTCAAAATCTATCAATTTTGGAATATAAGAATATAGAATAAAGTAATATTCTATCGAAAACTGTTTGCAACCGTTTGCTTAGCAAACGTATCCTAATTTCCAAGTGTATAAAGAGTACAGGAGGCGCTGCTGTTGCCGAGTTAATCGCATCAGCGCGCGTTGTCCAACACTGTGGGATTTTCAAAGGGAAACGGGAGAGGGAACGGGGCTGACAATTCCCTAACACAATTTTGTCAAATGTCAATTGGAAAACACGATTTGCGAGGCGGACAGACAAACGCAAAGATAAGCGAGGCTGAGGAGGCGAAGAACGCTCATTTTGTGGCTGTTGAACGGAAGCGGCAAAAAAGAGAGGAGAGAAAAAGAAAAGAACATGGCGCAATTTCCGCTTTCAATCACCTTTAGCTGAGCGGAAATGTGAGAGAAAATTCGCTTGCATTAATGCAGAGCAGAACAGGCGATGATTTAGCTGAGGAGCTGTTTCAATATTGCATTTTAGATGCTTCACTTCATTTGCAAGCGAAAAGAAACTGATGGAGAGAGGGAATAGGGACAGGGGGGAGCGAGGGCAGTGAACAGGAGTCAATTAATTTTTCATTATAATGAAAGCGTGTCAAATGAAATTGATTTTCAGTCGATGTGGGTTGGTTGAATCATTTTTCGAGCCAGGCAAAGTGAGGGTTATATTACACAACGGAACCGTTGGTCAGTTATACACAAACCTTGTGTTTTTTTCCTGCCTCCCCCTCGACTTCCGGCCAATGCCATAAATCAATATGGCGCACTCGCTTGCACACATGTCAGAAGCCAGATAGAGCACTTTATAGTCGTTGCAGTCTCATATAGTCAGAGAGCTGGACAGGGAGAGGGAGAGGGAGCGGGGCGGTGGGATGGAACTTGTTGTCACATTGTTGCCACACATCCGCCCAGCGGAGCGACCCGAGCAACAGGCCACACATTACCTGCAAATTACGTCAACTGTTCTCCGCAAGTTCACCCCCGGTTATTCCTTCTAGCATCCACATTTCCTTTGCACAAATTCAACCTGTAAGGACGCAGCCGATCAATCGGACGTGCTCGACTGCACCATACCCTGTAGATCAAATTTTGAATATAATTAATTTTTTTCTTGTATTTACCATACTTTAATGGACGCGCAGGCCTTTGCCTGGCAAAGGCAAAACCTGCAATATTGTTTCTTTAATAACTTTTAAATCTATTAATTAATTTCAATTTGGTTTTAAGAATAAATAGATATAATGGTAGAGAGAATGTACTCCGAATAACAACCTTCTATGCTCAATATTACACTTTTTTTTGGTTTTTATTGATTAGTGCCTAAAAGAGACGTGGCAGGCATTATTTGAAATAAACTTGCTCGGCCTATGGTATACACGCAACTACATTTCAAAAATGGCTGCTTTAGCAGTTGTAGTTTTCGAGATCTCAGAGTTCATAAAGACGGATATGACTATATCGACTCAGCTCGTCCCACTGATCAAGAATACATATATATATACTTTGTGAGCTCTTGTAAGTCTCTCGACTGTTACACAAAGTAATTACCTCTGTTTTTACGCATTTTTAATGGGTACAGGGTATATTGAGCAACAACGTCAATGACATCGACAACGTGACCGTTGCCCAAGTGAAATGTCAGCTCACTTTTAAGAGTTCATTTCGAATTGTAGCAAATTGTATTAACTATCCTACACAAACAGAAGCAGGGGCAGCAGCAGGAACAGGTGGGGAGTGTAGGGACTGGAAGGGGAAACGGACAATGTGGAGGCTCTGCCGAGGGTAAATGTCAACAGGTTGTTGTCTGAGTAATTGAAGCTCAAATGCAATGGCCAATGGAGCATAAAGTTGGCCTTCAACAGCCCGTTATGTCGGTGTGAGTGTGAGTGTGAGTGTGAGTTTAATGGCTCTGTGTAACTGTGTGTGTGTGTGTCATGTGTGTGAGCCAGAGGGCGTGTCTGCTATTTCTATATACAAAACACAACGCTGAAATCACGTACATTTAACATTTGACATTTTGTATATCAAATTGTATGCAAATTACATGGCATGAAGAACTAAAGAAATTTATTTACATTTTTCAAGCTACTTAACTACAGTTTTTATTTAAAAATTGCAGCAATAAATATATATTTGATAATATAAATATAATTAAATAGTTTAAAGTACTACAATCACTAATACTTTTGCCAGTTTCATCTATTGAAAACGAGTTCACAGATCAAGTTTATTAAAAATTTTAAATGCCACGCCCCTGCTAAACGAATAATAAAAAAATAAACACGGAAGTTATTAAATATTTTGGACTTTTAGCAGAATAATCTATCATTAACTCTGACAGCACTGGCAAACTATATTTTCTAAGATTTGAAAATTATACTATAATAATTTTAAGTAAATACAAGTTGATTACAATTTTCTTCCTACTCCACGCACAGTGTGGCAACGCTGGCAAATCATAAATAAACTATATTTTATTCATTTTCAAAATGATATAATAATTTGATTTTAATTATTATAATAATTTGCTTACAACTATCCCTATTCTACGCACAGTATGGCAACGATGGCAAATCGTAAATAAATAATATTTTCTGAAATTTAAATATTATATAATAATTGTAGTTTAACATATGTAATTTGCTTACAACAATCGTAAATGCAATGCACAGTGTGGCAAATGTTAAATAAACTATATTTTATTAATTTTAAACATGATATAATAATTGTAATTTAACATCATTTGCTAACAACTTTATCCCTATATACGCACAGTGTGGCAACGCTGGCAGCGCGTGATAACGAAAAGCTTTCTGCCAGCTTAAGACACTACAGGTGTCTGTCGCTCGGTGCAAAAACAACAGAGAGCGGCAACAGCAACAGGAAGGCGTATGTGTATGTGTGCGTGTCTGTGTGGTGAGCTGAAGCGTGGTGAGTTCGGGCAGAGAGCGCGCTCTCTTTGCGGAAGGCATCCTTGAGAAGCAATACACACACACATGGACAGCAGTTGTGGGTGTAGGCCAAGCGGAGGCAAGTTGTGCGAGGCAGCGGCTGCTGCTTGCAACCAAATCAAATCAAACTGATAACAAGCAGCAACAACAACAACAACAAGAGAGTGCGTGAGAGAGCGGCTTCGCTGGTGTTGCGCTCGTGTGCTCGTCGGGCGGACAGCAGAAGGTCGTGGCCGAAGGCGAAGGCTGCCAACTGTTTTTGTGGCAACGCTGGCGAAAAGGATAACGGGACAGTTCGTGGCGGAGTTGCCAGTGCGTCGGTTGTGCGATGAGAATTTAAACGGAGCTCAGAGCGAACACTGCGTGAGGAAAAAAAAGCAACGTGCGAACAGTGAGAGTGTCTGCATGCGTCTCTGTGAGTGTGTGTGTGTGTGCGTGTGTGCGTGTGTGTGTGTGCGTGTAGGTGGCAGCTCCTACACGCACATGTGTGTGTGTGTGTTGTAATTTTGTTGTAAATGAAAAGCGAACGTTCTGCAGGCGGATTCAATTCCAACGAAATTTCATTAACATCAAAATTAAGCCCCAAAATAATACAACATTGAAAGCGCAAATAAAACTCCAAATTAATTAACACAAAATCAGCGAAAATCTGTGCGCTCGTTAAATAATATTCAATATTTGTGGGGCAGCGTCTCTGCATTTAATGGACATTCGGTCTTTTGGGCGCTGTTGAATAATCAGCGAAGATGCGCAAATGGCGCCGCGTGGGCGTCTGCCTACAAAGTGTGTTCACATAAGCGAAATACTCCGCTGCCCCCTCGACTCCCCCGATTCCATCTTGCCATCCACCTAGCCATCGTTGCCCCTGCTCTCTGCCCCCCGCTCTCTGCCTGCGATTCCACTTACAGGTTGTTCTTGTAGTTATGGCCTTGCCAAAGAGTCATAAAACTCGCTGGAAACATTGTTAGCATTGCAAGCAGACCTGGCCCTGAAAATTATATGATTTTTATATATAGTAGATATATATCGATGTGTGTGCTGAGGACAAGTTCTACACGGCATTTATCTCAATTTAAGATGCCCGAATTTAGCTTAGTTCCAAATGTATGCTAATATATCTGCTTAAAATACAGTGCAATCTTCGATTCAAATTTTATGTTTTGGTGTTATTTTATTTCACAAAACTGCATTATGTAGTAGAATTTAATTTTTTAATGCGTATATAAATAAAAATAATTCTTGAATGCATATATAATTAATAAACTATTGATTAATCTTTAATCTTCAATCGTTACTAATTGCTAAAAGCATTTCAATGTAGTTAAAGCATTCGTAATTTAGTCAATCCATTGTTTTTATCGCCAACAGATAGCGCTGTTATATATAAAGAAATATGGATCAGCTATCTATGATTAAAATTTTGTATATTATCAAGGTAGCTACAATAATAAATAAATAATAATATTTACAATGATTAATTACACTAAGAATAAAACAGTACTATATGCAAAAAATATGATTAACTGTGAAAGCTTTAAAAATGTTAAAGGGAAATTATTCTGTTATAAATCTATTATTATCTAATGCCAATGAAGTTTGAATAATATTGATATTGCTGGTTTAAATTACCATCAATCTAAACCTAATATTAAATATTCTTTATAGCTTAATTTTGTATATTAAATTCGAAGTAACCATGTCAATATTTCAAACCAATTTATTCATTTAATTTCTTTTTTTGCTTTAGTTTTGTTTTTAATTTAATATTTGGCAGGCTTAGAACAAGCTGGCAGCCCTAGAAGCTGCCAGATATAGAACCATTATCAATGAGCTAGAAAAATTTGAAAGCCATGAATTGTTTTATGTCAAGACACGATTTTCCGCCAGCAATTTGGCATTTTCCGGCATGCTTTATTGAAATTTCTGAGGCATAATTAAAAGTTTAACTAGCCTGAATTCATAACATCCAAAACTCTCAGAGCCCACGTCTTGGAATGCGCTCTGGAGCAAGAGGAGATATATCTAATTTTATGTGTGCATGTTTTATACACTTTTTTATGCTTGCTGGCATCTAGAACAAACAGTGGCTGTTTGAATTAAGTGCTTAATGGTCGCTGGAGTCGCGTTTTTATTCTCGTATCCATTAAAATTTTGTGCTGTTTGTTTGGTCACGTTTCGCGCACCGTTGGCAATTTGTTTGAGGAATTAAATTCTTTGTTGTTGCATGGCGGGCCATAAAATATTGTAATTAACTTTGCCCGTTAGCCAAATACTTTTATTAGCGACTGTGCGAGAGGGCGCGGGGGCGAGTCGAGGCGCATGGCGTTAATGAGGCAACAGGTTTCCGAGTTTTATTAACAGACTCCGTAACAAGTTCAATTAGGATCAAAGTTCGCAGCTAATAAATATTCATAAATATATTCAACTTAAGCAGTGCCAATAGAGAGAGGGAGAGAGAGTGAGAGAGGGAGGAGGGGAATAATTCCGAGGGTTATGGCAACATTTGAAACTTTGCAATGTCAACTTTGCTGAGTGAAAACTTTTGGCATGTGCGCAAAGTTTTAGTTTCATTCATTATTAACATCGATGCGACTCCGAGTGTTGCTGATAGCCATGCGATGCGTTTACTTATGGCAGCCACAGTGCCAACTTGACCATTAATTGCAAGTTTCTGCCAAAAACCAAACAAACTTGGCCAAAAGGAGTTAAGAGCATACTTCATACATCCACGCCAAGAATTAAGCAGCTGCAGAAGACAGCCAAAAGAATTTCCAGCAGATAGCGCAGGACCAGAAAAGTTGGGGTATTCCTAGATATGTCGCAGCTGTATAAATATTTAAGCAATTGGAGGGAATTTTTTTGTTTTTTTTTTTCGTTTCAGTCGCAGATAAACTTACTCTTAGTTCTTAGTTCTTACTGAAACTGCGTTTATCGTGATTTATGAGACTTTTTGAACTGAAACGATTGTTGAATCGAGAGCACGACTACAAGATACGCTGCATTTGATGTAAAAATGTTGTCATTTATCATTCGCAGGCAGCTGACAGTGCTGCCTAAAAATAAACGCACATTGTGTCATTATTTATAGATTTCAGCCGGAGCAGGCTTCAATTTAATTCAAATTTATCTGCCTAATATCTAAATTGATTGCAGAGCTTAGAAATTTAAAAGCAGCCGCATTTATAGACTATTTATAAGTCAACAGTAGCTAAGGCCACAAAATAAAACGGCATCCTAAAGGCGCCTAAGATATTTTTGTGCTGTCAATAAGTTGGAATTTAAAAGCCCATGCTAAACTACTAAAATGTAACAAAAATTCCAGGCAGCAAACAAAAATAAACTGATAACTGACAAGCAAACAAAGCACAGACACAGATACAGATACTCGCAGGAGTACCCCAAATGTTTTCACATGACTCGCCTGAAAATTTAAATATTTTTGCTTATATTTGTCGTTCGACAGAATTGCGCAGCGACAGCAAAATTGAATTATAACAGACAATAATAACAATATCAAATGAAATAAAATAATAATAAAAATAAACGTAAAGGCAGAAAGACGAGAGGAATGTGTTAAGTGAATGAAACGACAAACAAGAGCAAATAAAATATATAAATTACCAATACCAACTCACAACAGCACACAGCATACACAACAAGGCAATAAAAATAAAGGAAATATTGCCAAATACTAGAAATAACAGCGCCAAAACGGTTGACTCCGCAGACGACGAAGGCGGGAACATGATTTGATTCTTCGAAATAGAGGTGAGTTCTATTGTATATTGGACAGCAAATTGTAAAATTAATGGAAATCATATTTAGCTATTTTTAAACAACACAACTTATAATCAATAATATTGATTATCTAAATATATTAACATTTTTCTTGTGACTGAATAATGTATGGATTTGCTGCATTTCTATATACCAGTTTTGGCCTAATTTGTAGCATTTTTATATAGGTTATTAAAAGAAATATAATTCTTGATTTAATAATGAAATTCTTCATTTAATCGAGTTCTTTCAATGTTTTTTCTATTTTCATTAACTTTCAATATTAAAATTATGTATGATGTGTACTTAATATAATCATTTTCTGCACTATAGTTTAACTAAATCACTTTTTGCCTGAATTAATTTCATTCACTAACAATTTTATTTTGATTTATAATTAAATTAAAGAACTGAATAAAATTCACTTTTGAGCATTATTTTGTAGAATGAATCGTTCTTTATTTTTTTGAGTGTATGCCATCGCTATCGCTTTAGCTAATCGTTTTATTCTTCTTTCATTTTAAATTCCCTATTTCCGATCACTTGCAAACCCTTATTGAATATGCGAAAATTGTTATCCGCAATCAGCGGAATTCAGTTGAAATTGGCACGCAGAACACGCCGCACTTTTATGTGGCTATTGCCATACATATATATATATATTCTCCACATTATTATACATAATTGAATGCGCTAAATTATTTACCCAGTGACTTGTGAAGCACTCGCTGGGTTGGCCATTGGCTTCTTTTCTTTGGCGGCTCCTTCGGCTCGGCTCCTCTTCATCGAGGGGCTGCGTCAGCATCAGTTTCGAGGGCAGGGCGCTTTAAAGGCCCAATCGGTTAATAAAATTAAATGGCTTTAAGGCCGTGGCCAATTTCAACTGCCAGGCAGGCGGACCCTAACAGTTCCACTTTGTGCGCTGAAAAGTATGCTACGCAGTTTTTCGATGCGTTTCGTTCGTTCGGTTTTGTTTGGTTTCCCTTCGATTTGGTGTCGTTACTCGCTACGCTCACGTAGCTGTACTTTATGGGCTTTGCCCATTTTATTTATGCATATTTACATAAATATCGATATCGCCACCCTTGGTGTTCATTCACCTTTCCAGACACGCCAGGCTTGAGACCAACAACAGCCGTAGATTCGAATGGATGCCTATTCGAAAAGAGTTTGGCGACCCTGTAGTATTTGAAAGGTTTGCACATTTATGCTAATGCGTGGCATAATCAATGTGGCATGCCACATCAAATATTGATACATTGTTGTGGTACGCGGCGTTTTTTAAGCACAGACAAACGCAGCCAGCAGGCATCAAGTTAAATCGGTTTAACGCAAAACAACATGCGTTAGTTTAGTTTTAATTTTAATTTTCGGTTTATTTATTTATCATTTTATTATGCAAGTGCAAATGCAATTTATCAGCTCTTATTAAGCGTGAGCAGAGCGACTAAATTAGTTTGGCCACCTGATTATTTGTGCAACATCTGCATAATGCAATTTCATTTTAATCAAATTAAATTGCATGAATTATGCAGCTGTCAGGCTGACAATTAAACCAACGAAAAGAGACGAAAAGAGATGCAGAAGCAAGTGTGCGTCAACTGTCAGTAAGCACTGTAGTTTTCAAATGAATGTCATAAATTGGCAACACTATTTTCTCATTTTGTGTAAGCTAGTTTAAACTTGGAAATTATTAAATATTTGTAATAAATAATAGTGTATCTAATGTATCAAATGTTTCATTGGAATTTGACTAGGTTTAACTTTGAAATTATTAAATATTTGTTATAAATATTAGTGTGTATAATGTATTAAATGTTTCATTGGAATTTGATTACTTTAATCTTATAATCAATTTTCTCATTTTGTGTAAGCAAGTTTGAACTTGGAAATTATTAAATATTCGTAATAAATATTAGTATATATTCTATTTATTCCTTAATGTAATTAAATATGAACAACAAATTATATATACTATAATGCGATTACTTGTGGTCTGTATATCTTCAATAGTAATATAAATATTAATCAATGCTGATATTGTTTTCTGCTGCTAGCATAATATGATTATGCCTACCCCTATTACCTTTAAGTATCATTATATCATTATATGCTTATGCGCTTAACGTGACATCACTTTATACATACATACATACATACATAGTGGTACAATGTGCGTGTAACTGTTACGGGTATTTATAACAATTAAAGAAAAGCAAAACCCGCCCTGTGGACGACATCAATCATTTCAGTTGATGGCGGAGAATAATTGATTATAATGATGTTATAACGAGTACACGATGCTCGCTGGCATCCAATTGTCTGGCTTTATGTAGATGCGTTATATAAGTCTATTCAGTGTCCCCAGGCAATTTAGCATGTACCATATAGCATTTCATGTGCTTCATGTGCTGCTCTACTTAAGTTCTTAAGTTTATTAGCTTTAAGCTGCACATTCATCAGCCCCTCTCTCTTTCTTGCTCTCGATCTCTCTATCTCTCTATCGCTGTTGTCGCACTTTCAGCAACGACATTCAGATGTGTACCCTTATAGAGGTACGTAAATAGTTGGAGCACACACTAAACTTGCGGGGCATGTGGCATGTGGCACGTGGTACGTGGCACATCTGACAATGATGTGAACAGCGATAAATATTAATGACATTGTGGCACAAAGCTGGCTGTTGGCTGCCTCTTCTGCCTCCTCTTCACTTTGTTTACATTTGGACTTGTCATTTGTTGTCAGCACTAAAAAAAAAACAAAACAAAACAACGCTACAGGCAAGCAAATGCGACAAATAGATACCCTAAACATGCAACGAGTTACAGTTTACTCAATAAAGAATAATACTTTATATATGCATAAATAAAAGGTTGTCCTTAAAGGCAGGCAGCTGTTCAGTGGGTTGCACCGTACAGCCAAATATTAAAAAATTGGACTTCAAATGAAACAAAATAAAATACATTTCAAATGTTTATTAAAATCTGCTAAAGTAAAAATGTATATAAAATAAATAAAACAAATTTCCATATTTTAAAAATATATAAATAAATAAAACAGTATAAAATATATTTTTAATGCTTATAAAAATCTGCATTAACAATAAAATAAAATTTCCATATGATACAAAAATATTTAAATAAATACAATAAAATAAAATATATTTCTAAAGCTCAAGTCGATCTTCACTAGATATCATATACTTATTTAAATAGCATTAAAAAATCTCCAACGCATTTGCAGATGATTTCAATTGAAAAGTCTTCATATCACACAAATATTCCCTCAACTTTGAACTCTGCATAATATCACTTTAAAGAAATAATGAGATACAAACTGGTTGTCAAGCTACCAAGCGGAATATTTATTTTTCAGGCTCTGATTACGCTGCACTCGGTTGCAGACGTACAAGGATATTTTATATTTTAGTCTTATGTGGCGTCAAATTGATATTAAATTCCCCCGACTCGGAACATGAGCAGTCGCAACAGTCGCAACAGTCGCAAATTGTGAGCCCTGGCCCCAAATCAATAAACTCATTATGGTGTATTTTTTTCTTGCCGCTGCTTCTATTAGTATTATTATTATTATTATTATTATTATTTTGATTATTATGCGAGGCACATTGAATTTGACTTAATGAGCAATTTGAAGGCAGCGCAATATTATTGTGGGGCAGTTCAATTATCTACGAGTTTCTCAGCAAATTAATGAAATTAATGCTAATGATATTGGCCGCTAAATAAATAGCCAAATAGCCAAGGAATGTATCATCCAAATGGCCAAATAGCAATACAATTAACTTCAAAGTGTATGTTCAAAGTGGCGGAAACTTATTTAAAACAGAAGCATTTACATAGAGCATTTAGAGCATTTACATAGAGCTAATAAAATTAACTAAAAAGCAACAGCAGACGTAACATTAGCTAAAATTACAATGTTTATTTGTTTGTTTTTCGGCTTGTTTTCACATATAATTTTGTGCTACATCAAGCTGTTGTTTGCAGTTGTTATTTGTTGACAGTTAAACCACTTGATTGCCATCATAAAACCGAATTCAACTGCTTTCCACATCAGCCAACATGTCGCATGCTTAATATTTACGCCTTACCTAACTTCAGCATTAAACATTGGCCATTTGCTATTTGTTCCTTTTGCGGTTCCACATTGCTATATCTAAAGATAGCCAAATTTGCAAACAAAAAACAGGCAACAAGAAAGTGACAAAGATGAGCACACGACATGTGCATGATTACGATGGATGATGACAAAGGCTGCTGGTTTTTTTTTTTGTGTTTTTTTATGCCCGTATTTATTTATTGTTAACCGACACGTTGTGCGCCTCATAGGCATGACTAAGCACGGAGTCGCGAACATAATAAAAATAAAAGGATATGCGAAAATAAAAAATAAACAAACGCAACGATGCCGAAGGAATATGAACAATATGCAGCACTCAGCGTGTGGATAAAAAGCAAACTCAAAGCCGCTCCAACCACACACAGCAAATATTTAAAAAAAAAAAAGCTTACTTAGAAGTGGCAATTCTGAGAGACTACTCGACTAGCTAGATATGCTGTAAGCCCAATTAAAAAACATAAGAAAATCATTGTTAGCAGCTGCAGTTGTTGCAGCGAAACTTCAAACCTAGCGCAACTTTATTTTGACTGCACTGAAGTTGGCTTTTCTATTTTCCTCATGCTGTTCAATAATTCAATAAATCCTTTCGCTAAAGCTCTCTATGGGAGCAATAAGCTTTTTCCATAAAATGATAATACCCCTTGCCATGCATTTTCTATTTTCCATGCGTGCAGCGGGTTTTCAAAAGGCAGAGAAAATATACACATTCATGTTGTATATATAGTATACTCTATAGGAACGGAAGTGGAAATGCTGTGCACACGTTCATCGATTCCTGTTCTAGTCCCTGGCCTTTGTTGCTGCTGGTTTCTGTGGTTTATCCTTTTTTTTATTTGTTTACAAAAATAAACACGAAAGTCACTTCAAAATCTGTGCCGGACAGCAGCAGTTTTTTTATGCGCATCCTTTGAGGTAGCTTCGCAGTTATTATTACTTCCTTTTTCCCCTTTTTTGCTGTAGCCTGTAACATTTGTTGTGGTTTTAAAGGCATTTGCTATTTGTGGATGCTAAATATTTAATGCGTAATGTGTTCACCAAGATTACGGCACAAGTTGTAACGGTTTAGTTTGTGGTCTTATTAGAGTGACTTAAGATTAAGTTAATATTTTAAATATTTTAAATAAACCCTGCCAGAGAGCAAGGGAAACCCTGTTTTTACAGGGTATAAAAATGTGAGCTATACAAGCGACCTTCGCCAGCTTGCCCCAATTATGATGTACGTCTTATTTTCCCCCAATTTGCGTACTTTAATCGATATCAGCCTGCTTCAGATCACACCGTTTAAATGCCTTTAGAGTGAAGTGAGGAATATGCAACTCGTAGCTTATGACTGTGATTTACATTGTATATTAGATTTGCTTTTGAGAGTGCGTCTAGGTCATGCACACAAGCACTCACCAGCAAATCCCCAGCTCCGTTAGGCAGCTATTTTGCATGTCATAGAGCAAAGCCAGCAATATACCCAAAAGTCTTTATATATACATACAAATTAAGCTGATGCGTAGCTCTTGCCTGAGGCTGCTGCCTGGCACCCATAATCTCTGGATTTCTTTCCGTTCTTGGGAGAGTCTGTTTCCTGGTTCATTGGCAGACCTATCAAACATTTCAAATCTTGAGACAATTTCGCGAAAGACGTTTTCGTTGTGTACATGAATTAGTTTTGAGGGCGAGCAAAAAAAAGCACAACAAAAAATAAAAACAAAAACCTAAAATAAAAGCAGAGAAACTCCTGAGGCTTGCATTAATTTAATGAGATTTTCTGACTTTGCCGGCGGTTAGACTTTCGGTTGCTCTTTCTCTTTCACTGACTTCTCTTTTCCTCTCGCTTTTTCTCTATATATATATCTCTTTTTTCTCTCTCTCTTTCTCTTTCTCATCTCATTGGCTTTAAGTGTTGGCCAAAATGCCATTGACGAAAAGGAAATGAAAGCATGGCCAAAACGCCTTTCCATGGTCCGAAATAACAGTAGTTGTCAGTTGTTGATGTTTTGACTTTATCTACCGTTGTTGTTGTTGTAGTTGTTGTTGTTATAGTTGTTGTTGTAGTTGCTGTTATTGTTGTTGTTGTTTGTTAACCGATTTGTTGCTGTTATTCCTACATGCTTTGCATAATGTGTGCGTCGATGAAACATTTGATTTGGCCCGATAACTGCTTCATGTTTTATGTTCATATGCAGATGTAGCTGCGCTTGTGTGAGTGTATGGGTGTGTCTGTATGTGTGTGTGCATGTGTGTGTGTGTGTCCGTATGTCTGTGAATGTGTTTGCTGAAATTGGCTGTCAGTCGATGCCACACAGCGGTACAATTATACTCCCTGCTCACCTGTCATGTTTGGCTTGATTTGCATTGAACTCATTTGCATTAAATCCAGTTGGGGCTTATAAATCAAATCTTTAAGTGCTTAAAGCCAATTCAACAATTTATTTTAGCATTTTTACTAAGGCAGTTTTTATTGTTTGTTTTTAAGAATAATTAATAAATAACCAGTATAAATGCAAGCAAATATGCTGCTGGCTAAAAAAGTTTAATGTAGAAGAAACTAATTTTAAACAAACCAAAAGTCAATAAAAAAATCTGCTACTTTTATTAAAAAGAGCACAAAAATTAGTTTGTTTTGATGGTTTTAGAATTCTATTTTCTAAACGAAAATACATATATATTTTTTAATAATCAATAATTTTTTTATAAATGTATTTTATTAGGTGGAGAAGCTGTACAGCATATTGCTTTCATTTTCATTATTTATTCTTTTGCATAATTGTTTTATTTTTTATTTTAATTTGACGTTATTTTTTCGGACATTTTATAATTTAAGTCTGGCTACGTCTGGCAACTCTGGTTAATCAATCGAAGCTGGTTATCGCGATATGTGTACTTTTGGATATTTCTAGTCTAGATAGTTTTGTGACTCTATGATTTGTGTTACTTTGTATTATTAATGGGAGTTTCAATTCTCTACAAAATTGTTTTTTTTTTGCTGGTGGAATGTGCGTATGGAATCTAATGTCTCGTTAGACATACGTAATTTCTATTGTCGAAACGGGAGACGTGAGTTTAAACGCAATCCGTTGCGGGGTTTATGGCGATGTGGCATGTCAGAATCGTGGATAAGGCGGATAAGGCGTACATTATAAAGCCATAAAAGAATACGACGACAAGGCATAAAAATCAAATCAAATGCATTGCATGACAATTGCTGATGCTGAAGTTGTTCGCCAACAGGCTTGATACGAGCCTTAGCCGCATTCCGGCACATAAAGCACACATCAAATTATTATGATCGGAAATCAATGACAAAGAAAACTGACAGAATCAGCAAATGCTACTTATTTCCTTGGTTCCCTCCCCTTGGCTTTACCTTAAAGAGAAAAGGAGCCAATTGTTAAGCTGCAGGCATTGCCCAAAAGAGAGGGAAAAGCGGGGAAAACGAGAGGAAAATGCGAGGGAAATGCCTTCACATCTTGGCGTGTTGTATTTATAGCAAAAGCTGAGCGAAAACAGAGAACGCACAAATGTGTAAAGCAGATAAAAACGTGCTTATGAAAGGGTCGAAAAAGGGCATAAAGATAGTTTATGCCCCCTACACACACACACACACACACGCGCGCGTCCTTTGTATGCATGTGTGTATGAATGACACGACGCGTCGTTGCCACCCTGTGGCATTAACAAAAAGAAGAACAACAAAACAGCAACAGCAACAGCAACAACAACAGCCGCAGCTGCCACTGATGGCTAGCTTAAATAAAGCCACTGGACAGTAGGTGCTCGAGTGCTGCAAGCAGCAGCAGGGGCGGGTAGGGGAGCAGGCCAATTGGCTGTAGGAAGGGGGCGTGTCTTGTTTGCTCAGTTGCCGTGCGCCCAAACGAGGAAGTCATTTAACCCATATACGAGAACACAGGCAAAAACTCCAAGTCTTGGCTTTTATGCCCTGTTTCATAAAGGTTTAAGGTGTAGATTTAAGTGTTGTCGCCGCTTAGACCTTTTTTTTTCTGCTAAATTAAGGCGGCAACTCTGACAGGCAGCAACTGCTTTGCTACAAGGATTATAAACATGTGGAAATACATATTTTTTGTGCTGCCTACTTATAGGCGCATTCCATGTTAGACAGTACAAAAACAATATTAAATATAAACTATGCGAATAGTGTATACTCTAGATAGATACACTGAAAATTAATGCGAATTAATGCCCGAAAAAGCAGGGAAATGTGAGCGAATTATCGAAACTCCTGCGTACCAGCCCTAATTGTGGTAGTTGTCGATACTAGTCGATAACTTATCGAAAAAGTCAAGTGACGCCAAGCCACGAAGCAGATGAAAGCCAATTAAAGAAAACTATTGTTTGGAATTTTATAATTTGTTAAACTATATTATACATCCAAATAAACATTTAACTAGCCGAAATCCCCATCTTACATAAATAAATTAAATTAAACTCTGACTTATTTTCAACATTCAGCTCTATGAATTTTAGATTTTCACACAATATACAAAACAGCTGCACTAAGAATTTGTTTTTATAAATTTAATCTGAAAAGCATTAAAATTCAATGTCAAAGCATTGTCAATAAGTGATAAAGTTTGACCAAGTAGTTTCGGAGCTTCTCTAACCCTGAATTAAGTGCTTAAGCTCTGTTATTTCGCCCCAAAGTATGCAAGAGTATATTCAAAACGCAGTCTGTGGAATTTCAAACAGGTTCACGCAAAAAATGTTGCACAAGAAGCAAAGGCAACAACGACAGCAGCAGCTGCTGCGCTTGATGTGTTTACGCCGGAGGCAAGGAGGCGTGGCAATGGCTGCAGGCTATTGCATTCTCCATTTTTACTGTTATTCCTTTGACTTTGGAAACGTCGGGCAAAGTTTCGACAGAGTGCAGTGGCAGCAACAGTAGCAGCAGCTGCAACAACAAATTCTGGAACGCATTCTGAGAATTTTTTTATTCCATGCGATGACATTATTAAGTTTGCGACGTTAAGAGTTCTGTTTCCACTTTAAAATGTCAAATGTTTATGGTTGCAAAACTTTAAGCATCAAATAAATGTTGCGTTAAGAGACCTACTCATGTGATCTGCAGATGAATCATCCAACAAGCTCTTTCAGAATTGAGTTATGTTCGACATATCCGCTTGTAGAAAATAAAAATAATGAGCAAACTACGAAAGTTATTTGATTTTTATTTGCAGTTTTATTTTAATATCTAAGAATAAAGCGTCGTGTCTGCCTAATTTGATCCCAAACACAGCGTGTTATAAAAATCTTAATAATAAGCAGCAGCATTCGCTTTTATTATTTCTAAGCAGTTGAGCAAAAGCTTTAAAAAGCAATTACAGCTGGCTGCAGGCGCCCCTATAAGTACGAGTAGGAGCCTTATAATTAAGACCTTCCGTGAGTTGCACAGATCAAAGGCTGCAACGTGGCAGGCAACGACAGACAGACAGAAAGACAGACAGACAGACAGACAGGCGAATGTGAGAATACGCTGTAATACGAGAACTGCTTGCACTTGACGCGTTATTATGACGCTCATAAAAACACATTTCTCATAAAAGTACTTAAGGGAAGAGTGTCGAGATACACACGGAGACAGAGACAGCGATAGGAACATGTAGTACATCTATCTCAGCTCTCCTGTCAATTGCAGTTTGCCTATAAATTAACATAATTAAAAGCCAAACAAGTGCCATTAAATTACACAGTGTGTGAATAAATATCTGCTTATGTGATTTCAACTACTTGACAGTAAATTACTTTAAGTATGCTTTGCAATCAACCAAGTTCATTAAGTTATAACTGTAATTATCTAGCATAGTTATCGATTTATTTATGTTGGAATTTCTCTTAAACAAATGCAACTTAAACATACTTCATTTGAAATAGTTTTATTATAATACAAAATTTTGTATGGAATTTTAGCCCTTATCGTTTGTATTTGGTCTCGATAACAAGACAATTAATCAGGACAAAGAAATTCTTAGTTTTATTTTATTTTGATAATATTCAATTAAATTTGACAAAATTTTAATTATATTTAGTAATATTTTCCACCATTTTGGGCGCTGTAAATTTCAACAAAATATGTTTATACAACCAGTATCAAAGCAGAGAACTATAAAGCCCCGTTAGCTGCAACGAATTGATAAGAATTTAATGAAAATGCTTTTAATTGAGCTAATTAAATCAATGTGCACTTAAAAAGTATGCAAAGAATTTAATGCAAAAATAATTTGCACGGCAAAGTTAAACTTTGACAGTGGGAAAACTATATTCCCAACAGAAAAAACTCGGCACATTACGACTTGCTACTTTTAATGTGCCATAGATAGCTTATCAAATGACGAGAGCCAAGAACAATAACATCATTGTCCAGCTAGTTACGCTCGTAAAAATAATATAAAAGTGTAAAAATGGGAAATACAATATAAAATGCACAACAAAGATAGAACATTTTGTGCTGTTCGCGCTTTAATTTGACTTTTGAGCGCTTCTCGCTTATTTCTGCTTTGCATGCCAAAGCAGCGTGGGAGTTGGCCACGCCCACTGACAAAGAGCAGCCACTTGGTAACAGTTGAATGTAAATTAATCAGCTCACGCTGCCATTAAAAAATGCACGCCCTCAGCAGCCACGCCCAGATTTTGCTCTCTCTCCTATGGCTAAAAAATGGCAAAGCTTTTTTGGTTTATTTGTCGGTGTTTAGTTAGACTAGCGCTTCGCATAAATCTGTGTGTGCATATACTTATGTAGCTAACTGTATAAAACAATATATTGTTTGGTTGTTTTTTTTTGGGTACTAGAAAAAGTTAAATGAAACTAGCTCCGATTATACGCTGGCCAACAACTGCTGCTCCAACTGCTTTCCACTTCATTGGCTGCTCTTTTGTTACAGTTTCCACTTGTTTGTGTTTTGTAGTTTTCGCATTTGAAATTTTCTGAAATTTCCTGCATTTAATTAATTTTGTTGCCACAAAATGTATTACAGACACATATGGGGCTTTAATTGGAAAGGAAGCAAAACTTAAATAAAATCTAAAAATGTATATTTTATTTGGGTCAGAAAATATCCTAGCATTTATTTTTTATATTTTGTATCTGCATTTCATGTTCTTTTAATCAACTCTTTTTTAACTTTCTATAGAGAGTTGTTTGCTAATTGTACTAATTTGCTTTACTTTTAAACTTCAAAGAGTTTTTCTTACTTATATAATAATTTGTAAATTATATATTTCGTTAGATTTGTAATTGTAATAACGAAATATTCAAGCTCTTTTCTAGCTCATATAATAAATTTTTCAGCTTTTATAAACTTAAATACACAGCCTGCATATTTCGCTTTAATGTTAGGCAATCACTGATAGCTTTCATCATATTCCTTCTGTTATGTTTTACTTTCAAATGGCAGCCATTTTGAAAAGTGCTGCGAATAAAAAATGGAGCTCTGCTCTGCTGGCAAAGTCTGTGACCAACTTTCGACCACTTTCACCAAACCAATTTTACAACTGAGCGGGCAAAAGTAAAAACGAAAGGAATACGCCAGAGCCAAGCCCATATCCATGCCGAATCCTCCCTCCATTCCCATTCCCCTACCCATTCCCATTGCCATTTATTGTAGAAGCAGCCCAATCCTTTCGCCAACTGTAAACTGTAAATCCCGTACAGCTGCAGTACGTCAGAGTTTAGTTGTCATTTTACTGCTCGGTCGTTGCTAATGCAAAAGACATGTCGCATAAGTGTTTCGTCGCTGCCTGTTATGCTTTGCCTGTCTGTATACCCTGTAAAATTCGCAAACAACATTTTAAAAGCCAGTTCCAGCTGCCAAAATATATAGCATACTTTTAGTTGCTGTGCATGCAGCACAGCACACCCGACTGCAGCACACATTCGTTTTACTTTTTACTTTTTTTGTTGAATATTTACATTTCTTGCGCATTCATAAAAGCCTCATAAGCAGCAGCTTAAAAGGGCAAGGGGAGCGAGGAGAGCTAGGAGGGCAAGTGGCATGCAAGTGTTTCCGCTTGTACTGTATATATTATGTTTTTTTTCTCTCTCTTTTGTATTTATTTACGAGTTCTTTTTCATTCTTCTGCCTCACTTACCTGGCAGAGCACACAAAATGTTGCAGGTACCATCAGCAGAGTTTAAGCCTCGACTCCTTGTGCTTTTTCCATGACGTGTCTTTTTGATCTGCTACATTTTTGGGCAGCATTTTAAATAAATAATAATAAATAAAGTAAATATTTCTATAATTTATTCATATATTTGGCCAGCGAGAGTCGATAAAAATATTCACTTATTGCATGCCATAATAATAAAATTCATTTAAAATAGCAGTTAAATAATTAGCATGATATCGACTAATTACTCAGATATCTAGTACAAGTAATCGATAAATGTATTCACTTATTGTGGTATCGATAAACACAATCACTTATCGCTGCATCAGCTGTGGTAATCAATATATCGCCCAGCCACTTTTTCGATCTTCTTTTTCTCAGTTGTTTATTTGCACGCTGTGTTCGCTGACGCCGCCAAAATCACGCATACGTAGTGTTGCACATTATTTTCTATCAAAAAAAATGCAAGCGCACGGAATCATGTGATCTTTTGAACTTTTACAACGCTTAAGTTATTAATTGTTTATAATTTGGTTACTGAAATGCTGACATACTTGTTGTAGTCGTATTGGCACTTTTGTAAATTCTATTTTGTGCACGAAAATATAGAAAACTTATATACATAATGTACTTTTAGTAAATGCTCATAGTGCTCTCATTGCTGATTTTGTTATATTCTCTTGTTTAAATCTACGTGCTCAGCAGCTGTTTCTGTTGCATTTGTTTGTTTTATTTTTAGCGCTCTAGTAAAGCGTTAGATGTATTTGAAATTTGCACTATTTATAAAGATTTTTATTAAGTTTAATTGTTCGGTGATTAAAACTAATCAACAAAACCTTGCTTATAGTCCACAATAAATTATAAATAAAATGTAAATTAAATTCTCTGTTTTCTATTTAAAATCCGCATCAGTTTTAGTTTTATGTTTAACTATGCAAAGTTTTATTTGTATTCGCTTGATTGAGTTTTGAACGCAAGCAGGATTTCCTGCACCCTTCGCAAACAATTCAACTTCAATTAAAATGAATCCATTTCCATTTCGTGTCACTCGAATGCCTGCCCGGATATTCGCCAGCTCTAGATAATGCTTAGAAAACCCTTAAAGGCGCCAGAGCGTTCACAAGACAAGCAACAGCCTCACAGATAAAGGCCAATAGAGAGAATAAAGGAGAAAATAAAAGAGAGCGAAAAAAGGCGGCAACAGACAATTCATTTAACTAATTAAATATGCACACAGCCAAAGTGTTTTATTTGCTGTTTTTGCTTTTGCTTGCCAGTTGCTGACAGACAGCACAATTAGAGCGACTTTTCTCTTAGTTGTTTGGCTTGTAAAATGCTGTGGAATTACTTATTAAAAGCACATTACTTTGCAGCCCCTAAGTAATGGCTCTGTCTGCATCTCTTTTACAGCTGCACAGTGGCAAATGCAAAACAACAATGAAATGCATGCTCAATGCTGGCCAGTGGCGCAAAAGGAGGCAACAATTGGAGGCAGCAACTGGCAATGGCAGTTGCCAGCAGCAACAAGTTGCTGGCGTTTGGCTAAGAGCAACACAACAATTGCTGCTGTGCTTGCTGCTGTTGCTGCTGTCAGTTGAGCATGCAAATGCGGCAACAGCAGCAGCAACAACAGCAGCAACTTCAACAGCAGCGGCAGCAACATACCCAACAGGCACAGCAGCAGCAGCAGCAGCTACAACAGCAACATCTGCAGCAGCAGCAGCAGCAGCAGCCACAACAGCAATTGAAACTGGCCCTGCAGCAGCAGCAACAACTTCCACAGCATTGCCCGGCTCCTGGGCAGCTGCAGCCCTTGGCAATCCATTCAAGAATATTGTGCGCATCGGCGACGGCAACATCGTGTCGCGTGTAAGTAAAAAACAATTATAATTCATCTGCAGCTGCAATTAGCGTCAAGTGCAATTGTTATGGTATTAATGCCGAGAGTTTAGAGTGCGCTTAAGCCCCACACACTCTTCACTCTTCACGCTCCACTCCCCGTTATGCTCCTCATTCTCAACTAATTGAATTGCGGCAGCGATTGCACTTAGCCAAATTATTAAGCGAACTCAGTTAGCACTCAGGGCCTCTGGTTACAACAAGTAGCTGCTACTTAATTCCCTAAGTGCAATTTTAAGTCAACGCAGCTCCAAGAGGCTCAACTCCAGGCGATTGACGTTCCGCTTAATCTAAATGCAATTAAATTGGCTTAAACGATTGCCCTCGATAGGCAAATGTTGCTAGTTTAGACTTGCAACCAATAGAAAACAATGTCAAATGTGTTAGATGTTTATCTATATATATATGGAATTATTTTGCTTAAGTGCTAACTCCCAGCTGTCGTCGTTTTATTGCTTCTGCTTAATGAAATTGCAATTAAATTAGCTGCAACAATGGAGTTTAATAGCCAAACACTTCAAGTTTCCCCTTGTAACTCTGTAGAATTTATAAAAATAAAACTGAATTGCTTTTAATGTCCGATAAGAACTAGAAATCTGAAAAAAAAGCTTATAAATAAATATAAATTCTGAAGTGCTGTGATAAGCCGCAAATTTCTAAATTTCAATATTATTATATACACAAAATTTACTTTATCAAGATTAAATGTTAATAACCCGTTTTGATTTGATGTTTTGAGTGTAGTTTAAATAAACGAATTTAAATAATTTAAAGAAATATTAAACAAATAAAACAAAATGATAAACCCTGTTTTCAATCGGTTATATAAAATATTTAATAAATTTTCATTACAATAAAATTTTATTTAATCCAGAGAGCCAATTAAATAATAGTTTAATTTTCATTATTTATCTTTTGAGGTGGAGCAAATTATCTTCATATTTAAAAATAAATTTAGTTAGAAAATTATTCGAAATAGATTAAGTAATTTATAACAAACTAATTAACTTTGCAATATAACAAACAGAACAAAATAAAACTTGGCATTCAAACAGTTCCACTTGCTTTGCAAACTTTCGATTGAACTTAAAAAAATTTTCAAATAAAAACCCAATTAAATTTCAATTTTTTAAGACCGCAAATCTGGAGTTTAAGTTGTTGCTTTGTGCATGCAAAGTGGAACGGGAAATGCGAATCCCAGCAAATGCTGACTTGACAGAATATTCATCGAATCGCGAAGCTTTTCTTGCGGCCACTTTATCAATTTGTCTCGAAAACAATGGCCTAAACAATTTAAAGTCAGCCAAAATTTGGCGCAAAGTTTTCCGCGCGCTAAGAACAAAGCGAAGTCAATAACGCAATTTTCCACTCAAACGATAAAAGGGACCGCAGGAAAAGCGATGGAAAAGCGACAGCTACAGCCACAGCTCCAGCTACTTGTATTTAGCTAAATAGAAATTTATTTTTAATGCGTTTGTCAACATGTTGGGTGATTTGGGTAAGGCCGCAGACAAGGGCACACACAAGTTGAAGCCCGGCATGTTGGCAGGCAGATAGTCTTTTCAGCTGTTTATAAATACCTATAATGAATAGAGATTTTCTTTTTCTCCCCCCTGCTCAGGCGGCCATTGAGCAATCGCTGGTGACGATACACGACATTGCGACTGAAAATCTGGGCACACTGTGCATCTCCACATTATATCGACCGCTTCAAGTGCCCATCAACTCGGAACGGTTCGAGAGCTCCAGACAAAAGGCAGATTTAGCAGCCTCCATACTACAGGAAGTGGGCATCATACGACATGGTGGTGAGTTCCGTTATGCCAACACACACACACACACACACACACACACACACCTCCCATATAGCATACCTCCATATAAATACGTATTTGTAAACATATAATAGCTGTACTCTATGGCAAAAGTGTGGGCCTAAGTATTGATACGCCTGCTAATTTCCTTTGTGCGTGTTGCCGATTTCATTTCCGACTTCTGCAATATAATAATTGTGAGGGCATTTAACAACAAAGTTACTTAAATATTCATAAGCGCTTTTTAATGCGTATTGATTGAAAATTGTCTTAAATTGAATGCAATTTAATTAGCATCTTATGGCAAGTAATTGTAGTAACGGTCGCTTTTAAAGGTCATTTTTAGCATTTACAAATAATTCACTATTTATTAGTTAAGCTCTGTAATTTGAAAGCGAGCAAAAGAATTTGGCCAGCAAAAGTTTAGTTAGCGGGAGATAAGCCACAAAATATAGACCAGCGAGAGTTCGGCCAGAGAGTGTTAGGCCAGTGAGAGTTTGGCCAGAACTACACTAACTATTGGCACTGCACCTTGCGAATTTGGGGCAAAGTATAATCAATATAAGCGCACTTGCCCCCACCACACGTCTTAATCACATGACTACACACACTGCACTGTAATTAGCAGCACTGCAGCATCAGTATTTATAGTGTCTGCCAGCTGCCCTGCTGCTGTCTCTTGATCCGGTTTCTGCCAAAGAGAAAACGTCACAGAAACCCACTTACCAGTCCGCTGCTGTGGTAAGCGAAAAAGTCGCCGGCTGCAGTGGCGCTAGCTCTATGCATGCGTTCATATATAATGCAGCGCTTAGCCGCTCTCCTATTTGTTCGCTCTTGGTGGCGCTCTGAGCAAGCACACATTATGTGTGTTAATGGAAAAATGTCTCCTGCTTTCGATTACGTCCGACTGTAGCCTTTCACCCAACTAATCTGCTGCATCCTTACCAATTGTTTCGTTTAATTTCTCATACCTTCTATAACAAAGTATTAATTTTTGTTCAAATTTTCATGTTAGTTTATCTGCTTAATATTTATTTGTAGTACTCCTTTCTTTTCATCTTTACTTATAACTATAATACTATATAGACTTTATGCAACTAGTCTAATATGCAATTTATATTTCATTTATAAAATGCTAACGGCCTGCTCGGGCTGTAGACATTCATAAATCTCGAGGGCCTTTGGTGTTTTATATTTTGCATATTGTATTTCGAGCGTCTCTCAATCAAAGCATTTAAGAGCAGCCCAGGCAATTGATATCCTTTGAGTGCCATACCAGACGGTGCTGCCAACAGCTTGCTCTTCTTTCCTCTCTCTTTCTCCTTCTTCCGCCTGCTTCCTCTCGCTGGCATTCTCTTGCTAAACATCCTTTGCTGTCTGTCACCTTAAAAATTGGCTTAAATTTATGCGATTTGCAAGAAGCTTTGCTTCCCCTCAAATAATTTATGCAAGACAACACAATTTCACACGGGCACCGAGTAAAAAGTGTTGGCAAGTGCCAAAAAAAAACACAGCTATATATCTGATATGTAGAGCTATACGTATGTATGTATGTAGTATGTATGTATGTATGTTTGTGACTCATCCTGTTGCTTGCCGGCTCAACGGGAATAATAATACAACAACACCTACAACAGCAGCAACAAATGACAGCAAATTTGAGTTCGCTTTATGCGATTTCTGCTGACATGTCGCACCTTTTTGGCATTAGATGTGCCAGCAAGAGAAGCAGAGGAAAAGGAAGAGAGTGGAGAGTGATAGGTGAGAGTAGCAAAATAAGCAGAGGGATGAGAGATGAAGAGAGGATAGCAGGCAAGAGCTGCCCAGAACTCTACATCGAGCTGTTGTTGCCAGTGCTGCTAAATACGCTTTTTCCCATCAAATCTCGCTTTTTTGTTGATTTGATTTGCTAGAAACATTTTGAAACTGTGAAAAATTGAAACTCTGGCTTCTCCCAAAAATAATTTCGCTTTTTCCCGCTTTGTTTTAATTTTACAAAGTTTAAAAAAATTAAAGATCCGTTGTTAATTTATTAAATCTATCAACGTTCAGTTTCACATATTGTTTGTTTTGACAGATTTGGCAATCGTCTTCAGAGATTTTTCTTAGAGCTTTATTTTAGATATTTATTTTTAGAGATTTATTTTTAGAGATTTAAATCTAGAGATTTGTTTTCAGGTCTTTTTGTAGACTACGAGCAGAGGTTGATCTTGTATGTACAGATTTCCTGAAGCGTTGTAAAAATATCGAAATATTAATATAATATTAAGACTTTTTATGTAATTTAGCTATTTAAATGTACACTCCATATTTTATAAGCCGGCACGATATTTCTCTAGATGTTGATGAAGTAGTCTGTAGATTCATACCTGAAAAATAAACTAATATGTACAAATGGGATTTTTGGGAAATAACTTTCGAGATTGTGATATCCATTGGTATTGAAAAACATGGAAAATTAATTTCGATTAACTTGGTTTTTATCTGTATTTTATTGCCAAATTGTTTGGCTGGTTTTCGTCAAAAACACAGCTATTTTCCCCCAAATTCGAAGACAACACTGTTGCTGTTGCTGCTGTTGCTGTTACTGCTGCTGTTGCTGTTGCTGTTGGTGTTGCCACTGTCTGTTGTTGCTGTTGTTATTATCCTGTGGCACAAGCGAGTTCATTGAGCGTCTGTTGTCCTTGACTATGTTAACACACATATACATGACACACTGAGAGCTCTGGCTCTCGCTCCATCTGTTGTCAAGGCTACGCCTGGGTTGGGGCTTCCAGTTACGGGTTGGGCTTTGGGTTTGGCTTTGGGTTTGGGTTTGGGTATTTTTTGGGGCTCTTGCCCGAATTCGCGCTCAGGCGCTTGACATGACAGCGCGACGCCCGCCTTGGGGCTGACAACGGCGCACTTGTGGCGCATCAAAAGCTCTGGCTCTGTTCCGAAATCCTGCCTCAGTTGCTGCTACATATTTGACATATTCTTCTTTTATTATGTTTTTGCTTTTAATTTAAAGTTGTTGCTGGCTGGCGTCTCTGATTTTACGCTTAATATACCCAACAACTTTTGCATGTTAAACAAGCAAAAGGACTTTCTCCGCTCTGGTTCCCAGTTAAATCAGTTAAAATGTGCTGTTCGTGCGTATAACAAGCATACGCCTCGTTGTACGAACCAGAGGAAAATGCCAGGGAAATTGTCATGAATTATGACAAATGATAGTTGCTTTCAATGCGACTCCACTTAGTTTTATTGCAAGCGGCTTAATCAATGAATTATTAGCTTTAAAGAAGAACAAATGAAAAGTTTAAGAATATAAATTATAAATCATATAAACTGAGATGAAAAAACTTAAATAAATTCATTAAAATATTTGCAATAATACAAACAATTGCTTCTCACGCTACATTTAAAATCTAAAGCATTTAAAAAACATTTAACCAAAGCCACAATCAAATAAAAAACGTATCCATGTTAAATGATTCTCTGCCGCTTAAAAAATGACGTTATTTTTTTACACTTTAATTGCTTTGTGGTTGAAGCGAATCTGTGGAAAATTTAATTACTCGGCAAGAGCCGCAGTCATGCTGAAGTCACAGCGGAAAACAGCAAAAAGAAAAGTTGTAAAAAATGGCGCATACCTGTCAAAAATACTCACAAACACACAAAAACTTGTCTGACTGTGCAACTTGAATAATTGCCAATTTTACATACATAACATACAACATATAGTACATACATACATATATAGAGGCGGCAAAATGGCGTTGAAGTGAGCAAAAGTTTTGTGGCAGCGTCCAGCAAAAACAAATTGGTTACAATTGTGCAAGTTGCGCATGTTTATGCCCGACACCTACACAAAGGCACTTGCAACAAACATATGGATATACACTCAGCAAAAAAACCGAACTAGATTCAGACACAACCGTAATAATTTAAGAAAATATTAAATTAAATGAATGAAATAAATGCCAACACATTTCAAATGTTTTTAAATATTCCTTGAGTTTGAAAAAGAGCGTATTTTAGACTTTAAAGAACGACCTGAATTACAGAATTAATTCCAAATGATACTTATAACAAGGTTATTATTATCATTTTTTTTAAATCCGTAACATACTTAAATCGTACAAAAATGTAAGTATGCTGGATAACGTTTGGGATAAATTTAAAATCGTGCTTATTTAAAGACCGCCATAGGTTTATTTTTATGCCCTGTAACCATGGGTAAAAATAGAGTTGATTACTTAGAAGGAAACGTGGTAGATTCCATAGAGTATAAATACTCTTGGATAGGACGATGAGATAATTTGATAAAGCCATGTTCATTCCTAGATTTCGCAAACTTTATCAGCTATAGACACCATATTTAATAGGCAAATCAATTAATATGTTACCTAAATTTGGAATGTACTTGTTATACAAGCATTTTCTTTTTAAATTGAAAAAACATGAATTTGCCTAGGGATTGGAATTTAGTGAATGTAGAATAAATTTTACTCGTATCAAGTGCGAATTTCAAGATTTTTTTAAGTGTACTCACACACGCTGGCAATAAATTTAGAGCAAAAGATTGATGATGCCAGGGCGAGTGCTAGAAATCGCACGCAGATGATGAATGACAAACGTAACAAACACACGCATATGAATACAGCTTTAACTGTGTGCGTGCTCCTTATATGTATTCTAAACTCGTTGACAGACGTAGCCCAATATTATGTAAGGCCCAAAGGCAACCGCACACACACACACACAGAGAGAGACACACGCACACAATCGCACATTCGACCTGCCCCACAGCCGTCGCCATTGTGTGGCAAATGTTTGAACTGTGGCAACACTTTGACGCAACTTGCGGCAAAAAGAACTTTAACTGTGTGTTTATGTGACGACTTGGCCTTTTCTTATTACAGCCCCGCCTCCCCTAACCCCTCCCACTCCCCCATCCCCTTTGTTGCCCGCCGCAACAGCTCCCAGCTGGCGCCTCCGTATTAGTTTTATGCCAACGCAAGCGAAAAACAACTCCAAAGAGTTCTACGTATACCTTAACCTTGGCAGATCCTTTGAAATAAAAGATATAAATCTACAAAGAGTAAATGAAATCTGTCTCTAAAATTGGCTATAATAATATAGCATAGCTGTATAAAACTACAATACTTTAATATTATACAAATTTGACCATGGGAATTATAACAACTGTTTAGATTTTTATTTTAATTGAACGAAATAATTACTAAAAAAATATAAAAAAAATAAAATTCCTTATATTTTAATGAGTAATAAAGTTTGTAGAAAAAAATATTAGTTGCATAAAAACCATTTGAAATAACAACTTTTCAACTGAACACATAAACATGATTCAATTGTCGATTCTTCAGATTTCGAGGGATATAAATTTTTACCTATTTTGACAAGAAAGGATGCATATAAACTGTCATAAAATCTAAACCATCCAACCGATCTTCTACATTATTTAAATGTTTGACATTTGTAGCTTAAGTTTAATTTTACATTTCTGTTGAACAAGCAACATTGTGTCAACATAATGCTTTCTAAATATAATAATCCATAGCAAAAAAAAGAAATACTTTTCGACCCGGCTACGGTCAAGTTTAATGCGTTACACTCTACATAACATAGGTATAATACCCTCTGTAGGACACGGCCCACCTACAGAAACTTTGTCGGAAGTTGCGCTAATCGAATTTAAATAAGTTTACTTTGCCAACAGTTGTGTTGCGTTCTTTCTTTTGTAACAACTCAAACAGAAATGTTACCGAACGAAACTCCTGCATAAAAATAAAAAATATAACGAAACTGGAGAAAATATTGTAACTTTTGACACCCACCGCACCGCAGTTCGCTCCGGCCGTAAGGCGGTTTAGGAAACGGCAGGGAAAACCGTGCACCCGTCGTGCATATTAATCATCCGTTGGCAACCATTTTTTTTTATATGCCAAGGCTGAAAACACTTGCAGCTTCTGTGTGGCCATATAATGTCCTCTTGCTGTAACACTGAAAAAACATTCGCTTCAAGGTCGTCGGAGCAATGACAGCCGGAGCTGAATTAAACGTTTCAGTAAATTTTAATTAGTGCAAATTAAGCAATGAAAAATTATTGCAAACGATCATAATGAAAATAGATATCTACTAAGCTCATGTTATTTATATACGCAAATTATTTGAGGGGTTTTCGTAGAACTTATTAATTTATTTTACTCAAAATTTCTGATACTACACTTTTAAATACTGTCCACATCGAATGTAATAATAATTTAGCATATATTATATGTGTTTAATAATATTATATAAATTTTAAAGTAAACTTAAAATAAACTAGACTATTGGTGAATTTATTTTTATTTGTTTAGTTTTCAGTTTAATTTTTATTTGGATTTAGTTCACGTTCATGTGCTATTATTTATTTAATTAAAATTAAAACTACAGTGAATTATTTGCTTCCCAAATTGAATTAATTTATTTTTAAACAAATTTATTGAATAATCGATTATTTCTAGCTATTTTTAGCCTTTTCATTTGGCAAATCTAGCTGCGAAATCTGGCAACACTGTTCAGTATGCAAAACACACGCGATTATTAAGTGTAGTGGAATGACACTTGCAGTTTTATGATATTGGCACATAAACGTAAAATCTGAAACGTTATGTTGTAGTATATTGAATTGTGCGTTAAATAAATATTAATTTTTTATAACTCGCCTTGTTAATTTGTGGTTATATTGATGTCGCAAATTGAATTTCAATTAGCATAATAATATCAACGAGTGTCATTCTCTGCGGCGAAAAAAAAATGCAAATGGCGGCATCGATATTGCGGCGAATTGGGTATTTTTTATTGTTTACTGTTTGGGCAGGAATTGAATATGAAGTTAATTGCATTTTAATGCATCGTTATCGAATTGCCAGCGCTTACTTCAGCGGAATGTAATTAAAATACAATAACCAATTAAATGCTGTAAGCGCATTTTTAATAAGTGTCCAACTGTCTGCGTCGCAACCGTTTTCGTTTTCGTTTTTCTTTCCCTTTTCTCTTTCGTTTTTTACGCTGTTTAATTTCCGCATTTCGGAAGTACGCAGAACTTGTACACACTTTAAATAATTTGCTATTTTTTGCAGTTGTGCGCTGACCCACATTTACAGGCTTCTTTTTATTTTTATATATTTCTATTTATTTTATTTTATTTCATAGGTCTCTCGGATGCGCTGGCGAAGGGCTTGCTCACTGATGAATACATAAATGGGGCACGCATTCTGGCTTTGAACCTAACGAACGGTGCGGTCCAGTCCTACGTCTGGTGGGTGAAGAGTGGCCAGGACAAGGTGCTGGGCGAGATGCAGCGCTTCGAGGAGGAGGGTCTGCAAATTGGCAAAAAGCCAGCGCACAGTTATCCCTGGTAAAATTGCCTTCTCACTGCGCTCTATGATGAAGTTAATGTACATTAACCCCCCTTAACCCCTTCCAACCCACCCGTAACTTCCAGGTTTGATGATGAGAGCAGCACTCCAACTCTGCGGTCCCCGAAATTCGCACCGAGCCCACCGAATAATTACTACAAGGGCTGGTGGACATACCCGTACTTCTCCTGCGCCCTGAGCAAGTGGCTCGTCTCCTATAGCATCGCCATCCCGCCCAGCGGTCGCCACGGCCTCAGAGGCTTCATTAGCGTGGACATTGACGTGACCTCGCTGCGAGTCAACCAGTGCGATGCCACGCCCTATCGCTTCGGCAGCCAGCAGCAACTGTTGCAGCAGAAGCAGCGCCAACCCGCCCGCCGCTCCACCGCCCCCGCTGCCACCTACGACGTGGACACCATAAACGACCTGCAAGCGTTCCACAGTTCGCACAAATGCCACCGTGCCTCCATGGTGGTAAGTAGCAGCTGCCAGCGGCACTTGATTCATTCCACAGTAGCTAATTGCCACGAGAAACGAGAAACTCGCTGCAGCTAGAGCTTTAAATCGACAAGATTATTTTGATGTACATATATTATAGCTTTCTGATTTCTTGCTTTTTAGACCCTTTACTTTAAAAAAGTAAAAAGGGTCTATTAGTTTAGTGCAAAGTGGAAATGTGTGTAACACCCAGAAGGAGGCGTGGCAGACCCCACAAAGTATATATATTCTTGATCAGGACCACAAGCCGAGTCGATATAGCCATGTCTGTCTGTCCGTCTGTATGAACACCTAGATCTCAGCAACTATAAGAGCTAGAGACACCATATTCGGGATTTAGGTTCCCCTAATCAGTAAGCAGCACGAGTTTGTTTTAGATTTTGGATACCTCCTCCCCTTCCCCCGCAAACCGCAAAAAGCTACTGCAGCCACAGCTTTAAAGTTATTGGCTTGTAATTTGGTACGTAACTAGCTTATGACATTCTCTATCAACGCTGTGAATTTTGTTTCGATCGGATAAGAAACAGCGAAAATATGGAACGGACAATTTGCCGCACTAGGCAGAGGGGGGGTGGTGTGCGTTGCATACGCGGGTAGCTTAGTGTGTGTGCGTCTGATTGTGATTGTATGTACATATACTCAAAGTAAAGGGTCTCCTACGGTCGGTTACGTCCGACTGTAGCCCCCGTCCCACTGATCTGCCCCGTCCCTATATTTAATAATAATACAAACCCTAATTAATCTAATTTGGCAGTTTAAATCGATAATAATAATACAATCGAATTTTTTAGTTCAATAATAAATAAATAATAAAATTCGATTGGATTCAATAAATCGCTTAACCATGCAGTAGCAAAAATCCAACATTAATAAAGCTCGAAATTTAATAAGCACATTTAAGATCAGCAACGCTGTCTACTCTCACTCTCACTCTCTCTGCATGCAACGGTAATTCCAATCTGTACTCGATTATGCACATACACCCACACGCAATTTATCGCTGCTTGAGCTTATGCTTAGAGAGCCAACAAGAGCGCGCAAGTTAAAGAGAGCGCCTGAGCGCTATGCGTAAAAGAGAGCGTCGCAGATAGCAGTGCTCAATGCATATGTATGCGTGCGCTAAGTTCGCACAGTTTGATTGCTCTGCCCGCAGTAGAAGCTTATTGGCTGTGGTGGGGAGTTTTTGGCGCGCTCATTTGGGCAAAGCTTGATCAAGATAGTGAGAGCGCAGACTATAAATGCTGCTGCGTGCAGTTCTCATCAACAGTGTTGTGTGTGATGTGGTGTGATGCAGCCGTGTGGTGCAGATGATTAGTGCGTGTCTGTGCTTACTAGTCAGTTCAGCTATAACTGTAAAAATATTGAGTCAACTGCGAGAAGGAGGCAAATATCGATATTATCGATATAAATCGATATTTTCTGCATACCTACTTGCAGTGCGACTACCGCCAGCCCAGCGTGGAGGCGCCGACAATAAGCAGCGGCAAGATCCTGGCCGGCATCTCCAGCAGCAGCAGCTGGTCACGTGGCGCTTATCAGTGTCTGTGCAAGCGTGGCTTTTATTCGCTTCGCCATCCGGATGGCTTCAATGGCACCATTATGGAGATCGCCTGGCAGGAGCATCAGGACAATATAAGCAATTACTACACGGATGTATTCAAGTGTTTGCCTTGCGCTCCCGGCTGTGACACCTGCACTGGCCCCGAGCCCTGTCTGGCCAACTATCACTGGCCCTTCAGGTAATTCCGTCCCGTCCCTAAATATATAGATCGATTAACCTCTACTCAATTTGATATGCTTCACAGAATATCCCTGCTCACCATTTCTATCGGTTGCGCCTTGGGCACCTTTATGCTAGCTGGTTATCTCTTCCGACATCGTCGCGTCAAGGTCTTCAAGGTGGCCAGTCCCATATTCCTGTTGATCACGCTCATTGGCTGTTCCATAATGTATCTGGAGGTGAGTAGCTAAAGATACCAACACTTGTTTGCCATTTAACCCCAAACCGGCCCAGTTGTGGGCTACTTAACCCATTATGAGCGGCGGTACACATAAAAACCATTACAGTATGCTATATGACAACAATGCCTACGCACAGTGGGCGATATGGCTGATTTGGCGAAACAAAATATTTCAATATTAAAAAAAACATTTGTCATATTTATTATATTTGTAAAATTAATAATATAAACTTTTAACAACAGTGCACAAATATACCAATCAAACAATTATTTATTGACGGCAGTTAAGTTCTTTTGTATTTTAAAGTTCGTAAATTGTCCTATATTACGCTAGATAAAGCAAATCGCCCACTGTGCCATGTTTGGCTAATGGGACAAAAGGTCTTGTGGTCTCATTTACAATTGACCCACATGTGTACACAGGCAGCCACCTGTGCTCAGGCTCAGCATAAAACTCCTTTTTATGCGTTTTTAAATGCGGCTTTTAGGCACTTATCCCTGCTGGCGGCTTAGCCACTTTGTAATCAGCTTGGTAACCTGTGAGTTGGCATGGAAATGTGGTATACAATGTGTGTGGAGTTTGCGCCAGATGTTATCAATGGGTTGAAAGGGTATGCCAAATGTTGCACGGAGTCTGTGGAAGTTTTGCTATTGTTTACAATTATGTTGTCAACAGAAGACTGGCCTCAACGGGCACATAAAAGCCGTAACAACAATGGCCAACTCAAAAGCACAAACAACAGCAAATGGGTTAAGAGAGCTGCGTTTGTGGGTTAACTTTGCCTACACAACGTAGCAGCCAATCCACAGAGTTGAATTTTGACTAAAAAAAAAAGGAATACCTTTGAAAAAAAAAGTATGAAACAGGCAGAAAATGGCACGGCAGACTCCACAAATATATATGTTTATATGTTCCTAGTCAGGTTGACGATCCAGCTGTCCGTATAAATGGGATATCATTAACTATAAAAGGTTAAGTTACCAAATTCGAAAAATAGGTAGGTTTATTCCAAACTCAGTCCAATTTTAGGTATAATGTTGGATGCCATGCCTACTTCGACCAGAAACCGATAAAACCTTGTAATTTACATCTAATTTTTAACGTAGAATTCTATCATTTTGCCACACTACATTCTCTGACATCATTTGAATCTACACTAAAAGACACAAAAAAAAAAATTGGCTAATAAATACAGAAGAAAGAGAAAAAATACCGCACGCCTTGACTCGCTCGCTCTCTAGCAGTGCGCTCAAAGAAAAATAAAGAAGAAGCATTACTGCAACGCTTTGTAGGCCATTGCAAACTAAGGTGCAGATTATTTTACTGTCGGTTGTTTTGTAAAAACCAAAAAATTAAAAATGAACATTAAATATGACTGACACGGAAAACAATTTGACAATTATTGATGCAGAGTGCGACGATGAGCCGGAGGATGAGGCAGCCTTGCAGGCTGCACTACGCGAGTTGGTGAAAATTCCAGACATTGAACCAGATGAGAGGCAAACCCGACGCGCCAGGCGACGTGAAAAGGAGCGTCAAGAAATCTTTGCGGCAAAGCTTAGGCAGAATGAAGCAGAGAAAAACAAACAGCAGCAAACGCACTCCGGCAATTGCGAGATGGGCACACAGGCCACATCCAGTGGCATGCCACATGAAAGAAAAAAGGTGACAAGACAACAGCATGATTCAAGCACCACAGAAGTAGCCGATGAACCCGAGCATTCCGTTGATGCAATATCCTCAAGAGAAGCTGCTTTTTGGTTGCTTACATCACCAGTGGAGGCGACACCAACTTCCCAGGCAGATCAACAGCGGAAAATGGAGCTAATTGAGGCAGCTTCCCAGCCCAAAGTGATGAAGATTCCGGAACTCAGGGTGCACAGCACGCAGACCATACAAAAAGACGCTATCACGACGTCCACCAGCACGGATTCGGTATTTGGCCCAGCTGAATTGACTCCGTTGACACCGTCTTCAACAGCCATGATCAACATACGGACCGTACCCTACAGCAGAACCCTGCATACGCCGCATATTGCAGTCAGCACGGAAGATATGATCACGCCCAAGCCAATTACTGAACGAAGTTTCAGGAATATGCCAAGGTTTGCCCAGAATGTGATTCAAGTTGGGAGCTCGAATGCAGCCGGCACAAGTAGCTCAGTACCAATCGCTTTGGCCCAGTTCTCGGATAGAATTCTCTCGGGTGGAACCGGATCAGTCGTGCCCATTATGGGCATCACTTCGAACCCAGCGGGCAGCCCCAGTGACGTCATAGCCTCCACTTCAACTGGCTTAGCCAAAGCGACAACCAAAATCTTTTCATCCGTAGCTAAAGCAGTTCCTGGCGAAGTGGTTGTGAAAGATACAAAGTACAAACAGCAAGATCCAAATGAAGTGAAAGAATCGGACTCCCTGACCATGCTAACCATACAGGGACAGAAGCGGGTTACGACCTCCATATTAGATCATTGTCATGCCCCGCCCTCGGACGATGAAAAGCGTAAGAAGGCGGTGCGTAAACTGTACATCGCCTGCGCAATGTGCATCTTTTTTATGATATGTGAGGCGGTGGGTGGGGTGCTGTCCAATAGTTTGGCCATAGCTACGGATGCGGTACATTTGCTTATAGATCTAACCGGATTTCTGATCGCCTTGTTTTCGCTTTATATGTCCGCGCGTCCGTCCACAAGAAAATTCAATTTTGGCTGGCATCGAGCTGAGGTAATTGGCGCCCTAATCTCCATATTTGTCATCTGGATATTATCGGGCATATTTTTCTACATGGCCGTGATGCGCTTGGTTCGTGGCGAGCACGACGTGGAGCCCCTAATAATGCTAATCACCGCCATTGTGGGCATATTAATGAATATCGTTATGGCCATACAGCTGACCTATAATAAACCCTCCCATGGACACTCGCATGGCATTCCTGACAAATTCAAGATAAAGAAAAAATCGCAACAGAACTTTGTGCCGATCATGAGCTTCAAGTCGCGAGATCGGAATGTGCCTACCGAAAGTCTGGCGATTCGAGCTGCCTACCTTCATGTTATTGGTGATATTGTGCAGAGTATTGGTGTATTGTTGGCTGCAATGGTCATTTTTGTCCGTCCGGATTGGGCCATAGTTGATTCGATTATGACCTTGATATTCTCGCTTATTGTGATTGGCGTGACGGTGACAATTTTTAGAGATGTCATGCAGGTGCTGATGGAGGGTGCACCCAATTACATGGACTACGAGGAGGTGCGCAAACTGTTCCTCAACATCGAAGGTGTTCGCCATGTGCACAATTTACGTATTTGGGCCTTGTCCCTGGACAAAGTGGCTCTGGTTGCCCATCTGGCCATCGACAAAAACGCAGTGCCCCAGGACATACTGAGGGAGGCCAAGACGTTGATACACGCTCGTTACCATCTGCACGAGACCACCATACAGATCGAGGAGTATAGGCCTACCATGGAAAACTATGAGCAATTCGACCATTCCAAAACAAAGACGTTGGCAACGACCGCAGAGCCTACCAAACCGAAAGAACCGTTCAGGCCGGTAGAACCGGCAGAGCCGACAGAGTCGAAAGAACCGTCAGAACTAAAGCTACAGGAATCCAGAAGTGTCACATTGATTCGATTCGAAGGAACGCCTACGTTAACCAGAACCAACAGCCAGATAGAAGACGCGACTCAACAAAATACTCGTAATAATACCAAATAAACGAACGAACAAATTATATAGTTTACTAACTAAACAATTTGTATGCTTTTCAACTTTTGTTTTGGTACACATAAAAATAGCTCGAAGATCCCTGACAAAATTCTCTAGGTTTTGCAAATTCCGCATAACTTGGCACATTAAAATTTAATTTGATGCGAATAAATGCTTGAGTTTATTATGCAGCAAAAGGCATTAACTGACTATTCATATTATAAATCATGGTTTAAACTCCGTTCTGCCCCGCACACCTCGGTCTATAGTAATTGCTGTCTATTATAATAGAAGCCTGGCTATTTGTTTTGCCCACATTTTCCATTAACTGCACCCGCTGTGTGGGCTTTTGGGGGGACTTCGGAGTGAACCGTGACCTTAGCTAACTGTCAATGGCTTTTTGGCATGTCCGTTGTCAACTTAACGGCACTTTGAGTGGTTCTCTCTCTCTCCTCTCTCTGTCTCTGTCTCTGTTTCGGTTAGGGAATTGCCACCCGCAGCTCCACTTCAATCACATTTGAAGTGTCAGGTTGCTTTAATGCCACTTGAACATACAAAAAGAATTCGTGATATATCGCAAATTGTGTCCGTATCGCTTAACGCTTTTCACATTCCTCCCCAGATGGTCGCCATTTTCCCATATCTGGACACCAGCTGGTGCATTGCCACCAAATGGACGCGCCACATGGGCTTCTGTATCACCTACACATCGCTGCTCATGAAGACCTGGCGGTAAGTTCTCACCCCGATGTCCTACAATCCCTTTCTCTCGCTCAATATGCCTTTCCTCTCTTCTCCTTTCCAGCGTCTCTCTGACTTATCGCGTCAAATCCGCGCACAAAATAAAGCTGAACGATCAACAGCTGCTGCAGTGGATGGTGCCCATATTACTGGTCATGCTCATCTATCTGGGCACCTGGACAATATCAGCCACGCCCTATGCTGAAGTGGTAAGTATTATAATAGATTAGGGACATTTTGAGGTGAAATGAACTTTATAAATATAATTTTAAATCTGTGTTAAAATTTTATTGGTTTAAAATTATACTTTTAAATAGTATACCACCTAAAATATACCTCATTTTATGCCAAATTTAGGCATATTTTTTATATTTATTAATTAACACAATATATTTTTTTTACCTTTTATCAAACGAACCCAACATCTAACAACAACTGTTTTGTCTAATCTTGACAGATCTACGATCAGAGTCATCTGAAGTTCATGCAGTGCTCCTACAACTGGTGGGACCACAGCCTGGCCATCGGGGAGGTGCTCTTCCTGGCCTGGGGCATACGCGTCTGCTACAACGTGCGCAACGCGGAGAGCCTCTACAACGAGGCGCGTCTAATCTCCTATGCCATCTATAATATAGCCATTGTGAATATTGCCATGGTGGCATTTCAGTAAGTCTCCCATGAGTGATAACAACTGTCAGACACACACAAACACACACAGAGAGAGAAATGGAGTTACATTTTGTAGAAGATAATCCAAGCAGCTTTGGCACACGTCATGTCGAGGTGTTAGCGGCTGCCACGCCCACTTCCACGTACTCTACCGTTCTGTTTTAATTAAATTCCATTCCTTTTGCATTGTAATCCTTTCTGTCAGTCTATCCGTCTGTCTGTCTGTCTATCCGTCTGTCTGTCTGTCCGTCCATCATGTCTTGCCATTCATCTGTCTGTCTGCTCATCCCACACTGCCCCATGTTTGTTCCTTCCGCATTTTGTTTGCCTAGACATGCCGCAGCATTCTTGTTAAACTTGCCCGTTTCCATTTGCGGGATTCCGCAGCGTTTCCGGCTTGCCAAATTGAAAATCCTTTCAAGTGTTTTAGATAATTAATGCAATTTGTTCTTCAAAACTTGTTTCAATAACGCACAACTTGAACAACTTGTTGCTCTTGTTTCAATTTGTTTCTGCTGTTGTGGGTCAAAGAGTTCGAAGATTAGGTTAGAGATTGAGGCAGTTTTAGTTATAAAGTTGAAGTACATAAAAGCGTAAATAAATCGAATTTTATCTCAACTTTTAATATTGATGAGTTGCATAACGGCGCAATCCTTATGAACTGCGAGAGTTCGACCAATATTGAGAGTTGGGTCAGCTAGCGTTAGGCCAGTTAGCGTAGGGACAGTGAGAGCTGAGCCAGTGAGAGTTGGGCCAGTGAGAGTTGAGCTAGCGGGTGTAGAGCCAACGAGTGTTCGCCCAGTGAGAATTCGTTCAACGAGAGTTGTGCCAGCGAGAGTTGTCCCAAGAAGAGTTAGTCGGCGAGAGCTTTAATTGTGGGTTGATGTCTGAGCGAAGGGCGGATAAGATAAAATTAAATGGAAAAGTTGGTAAGACATATTATAGTAATGAATCTTTTGGCATCTCCGACCTTCTATGGACCTATACAAAGATTTTAGGCTAAGACATAATTTATGCTCGGTTAAAAATCCATTAAATGAGAGGGAGAGCTTACTAAAAAAATCTCCTCGCATCTCTTTTTCAGCGTAATGCTCTTTCCGCATGCCGGACCCGACTACAAGTACATGCTGGGCTTTGTGCGCACCCAACTGTCCACGTCGACCACAATTGCCTTGGTCTTTGGGCCCAAGATCGCGCGTGTGTTCAAGGGGCAGGGCGACAAGTGGGATCAGAAGGCGAAGGTGCGCAGCATAACGGCATCCTTCTCCTTGAATGGCGTGGGCCTGGTACCGGAGGATTCGCCCGATTTGTATCAGGAGAACGAGGAGCTGAAGGTAAGCTAAAGTAAACCTCTAAATGTTTTGTATTGTATTTTACTGTATGTACGCTACCTACAACTCTATCCAACTGTCTGTCTAACTGTCTAATCTATCCGTCAATGTGTTTCTTGTGTTTCCGTTCTTCCCCCGTAATTAAGTTGCATTATGTATTGCAGGAACAAATCCAGAAGCTGGCACATCAAATAGAATTCATGAAGACTGTGCACATGCAGATGAACAATCGGCATCTGAAACCAAAGCCCGGCGGGTACTTCACCATCACATCGACCTCGTTCCAGGCGCCCTACACCAAGAGCACAGTTTCCACGGCGCAAACACAGACGGGCCGGCCGGATGAAAACAGCGGGTAATTTTGATAGAATCTCCAATTTATTTTAAGTATTTTTTATACCCCCAAAGCTTATATATTCTTTAACAGAACTCTATATAGTCTTGTCTGCGTTTCTGTCCTTTTATTCGTTAGTTCGAACTTGTCAATCTCAGCAACTATAAAAGGTAGAGCACCCAAATTAGGAATGTAGATAGGTGTAACCATACGCAGATCGATTTTAGGGTTGTATTTAACATAAGTCTAAAAACATTACCGCAGTATTTTGTTTGATTGTGAAAAGTAGGGTGCAGTATTCTAATACTGTCTTTTGAATATTTTTTTACAGTGTGGCTGGCAATACGACGCCCTCGAAATGCAAATCGCCCAAGGGCAAAGTCTGACGCGATCAACGAAGTGTTAAAGATTGCTCAATAGATGTTGTTGACGAGCATGGCAAGATCCTCAAAGATGCCGTTACTTTTAGTTTCAATCCCGAGCAAGAGGAGCAGCAGGATCAGCAGGAAGAAGAGCAGGAACAGCTGCAATTTGAGGGCGGAGATGCGGATCTGCTGCGTCAGTTCCGTCTGGCCTTTGCCTCTCTTCTAGAGGACAGTCTGCAGTTGTACTACCAGCTGAATGAGCAGGATGAGGACAAGGACGAGGATGCGGATGCGGAGACGGTGCATCATATTCGCGTGCATCGCACGGTGGCGGAGCTGAACGAGCTGGGCAGCAGCAGCGATGAGGACACTTTGATAACCCAACTGCACTCGATGTCGCCGCTGTCGATGCCGCTGCAGGAGGAGCTGGAGCAGCTGGTGGAGCTGCAAATGGCGCCCAACTCTCCTAGTGACAGCTCCATGTCCTCCACATCGAGCAGCTGCTTGTATGCCATACACACGCCCTCCCCTGCGTATCCGCAGCGTGTGGACTCCCCGCTCTCCGTGCTGAGCGAGCCGCACACCATCACCGAGCTGGTGCAGTTGCATGCCCCGCCCTGTGGCAACAACAACAATGCTACGGATGGCCTGGAGTATGAGCTGAGCAGCCAGCAGAACAACAACACCTCCTGCTCCCTCTCCTCAACGCTGACGGACAGCAAGACCGTGGACGGACGTCCTCCCATTATAGTCTAGTTACCACTTGGAAACTTGGATGCTTGTATATCTTTTTGGCTTTTGCTTGGCTTGTCAACAAACAACAACAAACAACAACAACAACAACAACCGTAAACCGCTTAATGTTTAAAACTAGTCTTAAAGTAATGTTTGTGTGTCTGTGTCTCTGTCTGTCCGCCTGTGGACAATTGGAAAACGTTAAGGAAATACAACCCCAACGATACGATAAATGTTCATAGTTTGTATAAGAATTTGCTTTGTTTTCGGTTCGGCATTATTCGTACAAATTCGTACAAATTCGTATAATGTAAATTTCAATAAGTCGTATAGATCTCTTATCTGCATTTATTTCATTATTTATACAGCGTCATTTTTTATGTCGATATGAAAACATTATCTAAACTTTAAAAATAACAACCGATTTTCAAAAGTGAGATATTTTTAAGCAGTTTGATTAGACTAACTTTAAAGACAACATCAATCAAGTAGCCGCCACAGTTTGACATTAAAATACTTCAGGAAAACCTCTGAGATAATACGAATAACTCTGTTTTTTAAATGTTGAATAACTTTGTCAATTTTTAACCGATTGAGTTGAACGGACACTTTTTGGAAATGTTAATTCAATATCTTTATAATCATTATGCGTTTCGCCAACAGAATCTATAATTTCGTACCAAAGTTATCACTTTACCGAAATTCTGTAAAAGCAAAACCCCTAAAAATTGGTATAATTTGTTGTGTTCCAAAATAGCGACTACTTGTTGAATATCACCTTTAAAATTAGTCTTAACAAACTACTTTTAATGCAACTAAATAGAGATATATTATTTTTTTAAATCGGTCATTATTTCTAAAGTTATTTAAAGTTTGCATATCGATATAAAATATGGCACCCTGTATATATTATAGCTTTTCCGTTGAGCTTCTTAGACATGCCTGGCTCTCGCCTCTTCTCTCCGTTGATTTGTATTATTTTCGCATAAACATTGAGCAAGTTTTTCTCACTTCGTTCGGATGGCAATAAGGAAGATTCCGGATTTCGATGGACTCAACCGGCCTAAAGGAGCCGTTGGTACTAACTTGTAGCAAGTCATATGGCATGGCTCATAGAGCTAATTGCCCTAGGGTTTAGCCATTAAAATGATTTCTCTCATGCACCTAGCAAATACTTAAAACATTCTTATTTCGATGCACAACTCAACACAGAACTTGATTTGCTCTTTGTTTTATCAATTGTTAGTATTCGATTTCAAATAAATTAGACAAAATTTATGGATTTTTAAACAATATCTCATAATACTTAAGGTTAGCAAAGAGTCGATTTTAGTGTAATTGGATAAATGGCATAAATGGCAAAGAATTTTCGAATTTTAGCGTACAATTTTTAAATAACAAAATGCATATTTATAATAAAAACAAATAAATGAAAATAATTAATAATTGAATAAACTGTTAACAGGCGCGCAATTTGGGCATTACGTAATAAAGAATAAAGAGAATCTTACAAAACAAATTATACAATTAACTAACGGTTAAGTTAATGTTAAAACTAAATGAAATCTAACGTATACATATTGAAGATAAAATCAAAAATCAATGTTATAAATAAATATGATAAAAGAACAAAGCTAATGACATATGTTTGTTTAATTTTGATGAGGCAAAATAATTAAAATTCAGCATAAAATAATTAAAAGTAAGTACGGACGTGCACACATAGTCTTACAAATTGTCTGTGGCATATCTTCGCTGTTTCGTTTCCGATTGTAATGCAATTTGCAGCATCGTTGGAGAATGTGATAGCCTACTTACTTTCTATTTTTATTTCATAGTCCTGATCAAGAATATATATACTTTTTATGGTGTGCCATGCCATTTCCCATTTGCACAAACTGAATACACCCTTTTGTACTTTTTAAAGTTCAGGCTCTAAATTTATTCATAATCTGGCGATAAAAATGAACTACAAAACTGAAATCACTTTCCTTTCTATTTAGCTTCAAAATACTGTGATTATTTGTACATGCTATTTTTATATAGACAGCTTAACAATTATCCAAATTCAACTAGTTTAATATGTCGCGCTGCTTACCCGCTGCACGTGATGTGGAAGGGGATTCCAAGCGCTCCACGGCCGAAATACTGGACGAAACCTTTGCCTGCATGCACCGGATGGCAGAAGGTATCTGCTCCACCCTGGTACGTCCCAAGGATCGCAGCAGCTGCCGAGAAATGCTCTCGGAGCTGGCCAAGTTGATGAAATCGCCCAACCCGGAGGTGAAGCACAATGTGCGCACCTTCATGCGATTCTACCTGAAGGTGCTACGGAATACGCAGCTGAATCAACCTACGGCGATCTACAAGCGTTGGGTAGGTCACAAAATATGAATCTTAACTAATCTACTTTTTAAAACTCTATATCTGCAGTATGGCAATGCGTGCAACCCACAAAATGATCTTCAGCAACCGAACGATGCCAGGGACGGCACGCATTTCTGGCTGGAGCCGGGAAGTTCCTTCTTGGCCATGAAGCACTTCGAGGACGGCTCCTGCATCCTATACTCGGCTGTGTCCACGGATCCCTCGGCTGGCTGGACGGAATGCGGTCTGGAAAAGGTGCAGGAACAGTAATACTCTGCGATTGCTTACAAAATGTCATTGATCTTGTCTATATATTTCGATTGCTGTATAAATATTTAGCTTAAGCTAGACAATTATTGTAGAATCTACGGACGGTGTACAGCTTTAAAACTTAAATTAAAGTATCAAACTTGTGGACGGTTGTGGGAATGTTTTTATAAAAATTATTTTCGTTTGAGCTTCCAACAGCTTTGAAGGCACTTTTCATGATATTCGCAGCATTAGTTTTGCGTTCTAGTAAAATTTATGGAAAGAATGTGAGCAAACGAGATTCGGTGTAAGACTTAAATTAAAGTAGAAGATTTGTGGACGGCAATGGGAATGTTTTCGTCTGAATTATATCGTCCGATATAAAACTATTTTCGCTTGAGCTTCCAACAGCTTTGAAGGCACTTTTCATCTTATTTTGGCTGCATTCTTCACGATTTCTAGCTGCGCATAAACGCCGCTGCCGCTGAAAGCAGCACAAAGCCGAGCAGCAGCTGCAGTGAGCGATGCATGTGCAGCAAGCCGGCGGAGTTGCAGCTGTCGTGGGAGCAGTAGCATTCCTCCCAGTAGACGCCGTTCTCGTAGACGCCCCAGTTGCAAACTCCCGTGACTCCAGTATCTGATACGGAGGCGCAACGTCGAATCACCTGCCGCCAACGTCCGTCCCCTGTGGGAAGAGAAGATGAATTACTTTAAACCAGTAATTAGCTAATTACTCACAGATAAATCCTCGCGGTCCTTGCTGCACCACCTTCATGCAGAAGGATCCGGGCATGTGGGATTCGTCGCTGTTGCACTCGATGGCGATGTGCTCGGTGCGGTTGAAGCGCTTGTAGGCGCCGCAGCTGTCGTGCCCCTTGCGCTCCTGGTCCGACGAGCACTGAAAGCAGCGTATGGCCAGGCTGCCTGCAATTCAATGAAAAATATGCAAATATTTAATTATTAACCGACAGTAGAAGACCCTGAACTTAATGTATCTTGTCTGTTGCATATCTTCGCTGTTTCTTAGTCCTGAGTCAGAAAATACACATACACTTTGTGGGGTATGCCACGTCTCCTACTGGGTGTTAACCCATATGCCCTATGCACTAAGTGAATAGAACCTATTGGTTTTTTCAAGTACAGGGTATAAAAAAGACAATTTCCAATTAGTAAACATTTTTAACACGAGCCACACCCAAGCGCAGAATTTGCAGCTCGCTGTTTAATTCACGCAACGCCTTACCACAGACGGCCAGCGAAAGCAGCAGAAAGGCACAGCGTGTAAACGTCGTCATTTTATGGCCTTATATTTAATTATACGCTTTAAAACAAAAAATTAATTGCGTTTAAACAAAAACAAGATGCCTCAGCAGCAAGTGTGACCGTAACGCAGCGCAGCCAACTGTTTGCAGCAGGTGGTGGTCTGCCGATTAAGCGATTAACAATCGTTGCCAGTGTTGTAAACTGTGCTTAAGAAAGCGCGCGCTTAGGTCTGAAACTTCGCTCATACTTGTTCGCTCTACGAGCAGCGCTTTAGCGCAGACACAAACCACAACCGAATTTGTTGCATAGAGCATAGAATTTTCAAATGAGGGTGCGAAATTTAAAAAAGGCTAAAATATGCAAAAATTTAAAATTATAATATAATATTAATTAGACTATATTGTTTGTATACATTTGAAAACGTAATTTATCGTAATTAAAACAGTTGTTGATATGTTTAAACAGTTGAACTCTTTATTATATTTTAATTTATTCTCATGTTCATTCCATACAGCTTTTCGATATGTAACTATTTTGTATTTGTTTTGATTTAATTTGTATTTATATTTGTAATTTGTAATTTGTATTTACGATTAACAGCAACCACCTAATAGGAGTATTATTATATATTATAAGCTAACGCCTAATTGGATCTATATACAGTTTTGTGTGATTCTTTCACTGAAAGTTCACAAAATACAATGAACAATAACTAATAATAATCATAATGATAATAATAATAAAAATAATAATTACAATAATAATAACATTGAAGCGCAGCCACTCGAATTACAATAGAAATAAATAAATAAAAATACTACAATTGCTTTAAACAATAAATTAAAAGAATTACAAACTTGCAATTTGGCTAATGAGAATTGTACGCTATTTGTTGTTTAATTTAATGAATAAATTTACATAATTCTAGATATGTACAGCTTATAAATACTAATCATATAATTATGATACAAATGTTTAAATAAATAGAGCATACTATTGTACAATTGTAGAATACTTTACCAAAATCAATACCTTTCAGAAAACTGTGGAAGTTGAACAAATGCGTAGAGATATATGCATAATTCTATATAATAGGAGAGGATCTTTCAGTTGAAATGGGTAATACTTATTGGTTAAGTTTATGCTCTTTATGGGCTATTAACTATTAACATTTCTAGCTTTTGATTTCGCTTTCGGCACACACGACGCACTGGGATTGTCTAAGAGTTTGGTTTTAGCACAACTTCAGATCTTCAGATCTTGATCCGGATCTGGATCTGTATCTGTATCTTTATCTTCTTCTGCTTGGGCGTGGCTGCGGCTGCGGCTGCGTCTGCGGCTGATAGCAGTTGAGATTGGCGGAGAGACGCGCGAGGGCGGCGACGAGGCGTTGGGGCAGACGCAGCAGTTGCTGTTGTTGCCGCTGCTGCCGCATGCCGCTTCTGGTGCGCAGCTGTGCCACAACCTCCGCATGTTGCACGTACGACACTCTGATGTTCACCGCATCATCCTCGTCCGCATCCCGATCGCTGCCGCTGTCCACGTCCTCGTAGTAGGAGAAGCCCGCCGGTGGCGGCGGCGGCGGAGGTGGCATCAACTCCGCGTCCGCTTTTGTGGCTGCCACCGCCTTCGCCTTGGACTATATGTTGGCATAGTAGGGGGCGGGAGTGTGTGCATCGCAGGGCTTGACGCGCAGCTTCTGTTTGTAGTGATACTCCTTCAGGTAGCTCTTGAGGCGCCCCGGCAGCTCCAGCTGATTGATGCCGTCGTACGTGGTATTCGAGACGATCGAGGCACGCGCCAGCTGCTGCAGCGAGAACGTCTGCCTCCTGTGCAGCGGCATCGTGAGGCACGGCTCGAAGAACATCACGCACGACGGGTCCTTGTAGTGCTCCAGCAGACCAGTTACCGTTAGGGCCGTAAACACGCACGGATCGTGGCAATCAAAGCTGTGGAGAGAAGATCAATCAATTAGTAAGAGCAGATACTTCAAGGTATTATACAAATATAGAGTTCGATACTGGGCAGCAGTTATCGATTATTCGGATACGCGACTCACCTGAACTTGTGGCCGCTCTGCTCGATGCGTGCGTGCAGGGAGCGTCCGTACTTGCGGAATGTGACGGAGAAGAGGAACTCCTCCTGGGCGGAGTCGCGCAGCAGGAATGTGCCCTCCGGCTTGCCCTCCAGCAGCCGCTCCGCCTCGTACCGATCCATCTTGCCCCAGTAGAAGCTGCTGTTGAAGATCCTCTCCAGATCCGGCACCAGACAATGCATGAAATCGATCTGGGAATGCACCGTAACGCCGGCTCCGTACGAATTCAACGGAGTCTGACGTGCCGGAGCCTGCTCCACGCTCACAGCGGGCTCCGTAGACGCCAGCAGGCGTATGTTGGGTCCCATGGTGACCACGGGGCCCAGGGGGGCGGCGGCGCCGCTTGCAGCCGGCTGAGGCTGCGAGCTGATGCGTATGATGACGTCAGCATGCCCATTGGCGGGCGCTGCCCAAATGGCCAGTTGGCTTGGCTCTGCCACAGCCACGGAATTCCGCTGCCGCCGCGCCGCTGCTGCTGCCGACGTTCCTGCTGCCGCTGCTGAGCCGCTGCCGGCGCTAAGCGTGGCAGGCGTCGAACGTCTGTCGGCGGCGTTGCCGCTGCGTGCGGATTTGCTGCGCGTTGTCGCTGCTGCCGGCTCCTTGCTGCCCTTGTCCTTGCTGCCGCCGCTCGAGCTGGAGCTGGACTCCAGCATGCCCCGCAGGCCACGCAGCGCATCGCGGCACTTGCACTTGCAGCAGCGCCGCTTGGAGGCGCCACCGCCTGGAGTTGTGGCATTCAAAGAGAGCGCCTTGTTGCTGCGACTTCTGCAGCAGCTGTTGCCGCTGTTGCTGCTGCTGTTGGCTGAAATACAAAAAAAAAAAGATTAGTTAAATGATCAAAATGTTAACATTTGCTCACATTCAAATGTGAAATATTTCAACTGTTTCATTAGAAAACAAATATTTATTGCAAACAAATTAAGTAATTAATTGAACTTTTCTTTAAGCCTCCGACCTCCAAAATAAACTGGAGTATAAAGGGAATATGCAAATTGACATACAGTGATAAACATTAATTATAGCCCAAAATTTTTTTGATTGATTGGTCTGAGTCGATATTTAAATAAAATATTTCAATAAATTTAAAAACAATTAAATTCATTTATTTTATTTTAATTAAATTTATATTTAAATTTAATTATATTTAAATTTAATTAAATATTTTTATTTAAATTATATTGAAATATTTTTATTTAAATATGCCGCAGAATTGTTTACTTTTATTTTAGAGATGAGAGCTGAAGATTAGCGATGAGCGTTTAAGTTTTCAACGAGTTATCGATAAAAGTACTAATTGAAATTCAACTCATTTGTTGCAAAGGTGAATTCTTTTTGTTTTGTTTTTGTGTTGTAAATGAAACATATAATAGAAAATGTTGCAAATATATGTTGTCGCTTACCTTGCGCTCGCTGTGTTCCCGTCGACAACATTTCGCTGACTGTCGGCGGCTGCAGCACCTCGCAGTAGTCGACGCCTTCGGCGCTGCTGCTGCGCCGCTGCCGCTGTCGCTGCCGATGGCGACGCAGCAGCGACGTCGTTGCCATTTCCGACTCATCATCGTCCGCGTCGTGCAATTGTAGCGTTTTGAATGCCGCCGACGCAGACGTCGACGTCGACGTCGACGCAGACGCCGACGCAACGTTTCCCATGAAATTGTTGTTATTCACCACGAGCTGTCTTTCGTTTGTTTTTGGCGCTTCCGTTGAACTGCCCGCAGTTCGTGGGGCACCTGACGTCCCTGCTCCCCCCTCTGCCGCTGCGCCGCCCACCGTCACGTTCAGTATTTGCTCATTTGCAGACGTCGCGGCGCCCTCCGCCGCCCCCTCGTTGCCGTTCTCCACCTCCATTTTGGCCAATTGTATTTTAATTATAATTTGTCGCACCTCCGACGAGGACAGCGACTGCTCCTCCTCCTCCTCCTCCTCCCCCTCAGACAGTTGCCAGTTGCTAGTGCTGCTCTCCTCCTGCTCCTCCCTCTGCTGCTGCTGCAGTTCCCTTGTTTGATTGGCTTGAACTTGGCTTTTGCTTTTGCTGCTGGCAACGACGACTCTGGACGCCTTGCTCAATTGATGACCCATTGGAAGCTGGAAGTCGGGATCTCCTTGTTATGCACCTGCAGGCTGCAAATAAAAAATAAATTATCATTATTTAGTTTTCTCTTTTCATTTGTTTTGTTTGCGCGGTGTTGCCACTTTGTTAAATTCTAAAACCAAAATTTGCAAGGCCTTAGCGTTGCCATATCAACTAAAATTCCAATCAGTGCTGATTTAGATTTTAAACTAAAAACAAGCTAAAATAGCTAAAAAAAAAAAAAAAAAACTAATATATATTTTGCTGAAATATTGGCTAAATTCAAAGATACACATAATTATTGTTTTGTTTTTATTTAGCATAAATTTATATTTATTAATAAATATTGCTCTTCTTTGGGTTATTATATTTATCATTTGATAAAATTGAATCTAAATATTTTCTCGGCTATTGATAAGAATTACAAAATTTTTCGTTTCGGTATGATTCATATTAATTTATATAAAACTTATAAAATATTGTATTTAAAAATTTAAAAAATCTTAAATTTGTGGCGCTTTTGGAATTTTCTATATTAAAAAATTGCTATATTTATATTTATATATAAGAAATTGGCAGCACTGTTTTCAGTAGAAGTGTGAAATTTGCTTTTCCATTAACAAGCTGCATTTGCAAACAAATATTTTATTTGTTCTCAACACACATCAAAAAATTAACATTAAAATTAACGACACACGTGTGGCAAAGATTATTTTGTTATTTAAAATATATAAATATTATTTAACTTAAATTTAAGAACTTGCGTGTGGCCTTGCCACAGTCCAAAATCTTACGGCGTTGCCATATCTAATGGAAGTGTTAAGTCTGCTATTCCATTAACAAGCTGCATTTGCAAAGAAATATGTATGTATATAACTAGTTTTTTATTTATTTATATTTTTTGGGGTTTCAACAGACGTTTAGCAGCAGTTTTATGGCTATTTATAATATATGAGCTATTACTCAAGAAATATTTCACAGCAAAAGTCATTAAACTGTCACTTGCTGACGATTAACTGAGTGTGAAATGTCTTGACCTACAACAATGAGCAAAAACAACAACTGTATGTTAATATATATATAATATATATGTAAATATGTATGTAGTATGTGAGATCTGCCCCCATGGAGTGCTGTAACTGTTGTTGTTTCTAGTTCTGCGACTTAATTACTTAAGCAGAATTGCAGTTGGGCGTAAGGGCCCCGTCTCTATGCGGTCATTGGGCAATTAAAGCTGCAATTGCAGATAAAATCCTACTCCTTATACTACGCTTTGCATGCTGCTTTCCCACACCACTTGGCAACACTGGTCGCTCTCTGGCTCTTTGGGTCTCACCCACACGCCAGTGTTGCCAGATACGCTTTTTAGTCGCTCTTCTTGAAGAGCATTTATTAGAAAAATTATTATTAGCGAAAATTTTAGCTTTTGTTTAATAATTAATTTTTCTCTTGGCGATTTTTTCCTAATTTTTACAAAACATCCCAAAATTAGCAACAATTTAAGATCTTGTCATTAATTTGATTGATATTTGCGCATTACAGCTGTTTTCCGGCTCTATCTGCAAGCTCTTCAGCTTTATTTCCGTCTGCTTCCCTTTCAAAAATAGCTTTTTATTCTCTCAAAAAAATTGGCAGCACTGCCCCACGCACACACTGACTCACACGCAAGTAATGTGCGCATTAAAAACAATGGCGTACATACCAAGAATCCCACGCACAGACGCAACATCTTTATCCCAATATATCGCAGGGTCTATTTTTAGACCACAAGTATTTACTGTAAATGGCAAGGGAAATATCTTTGCATAATCAGCTATTCGCATATATCTCTCAATCATTTCTAGTAGAGTCGACGTAATTTCACAAATCATTGCAAATTGCAATGGAAAACCCCAGCTGCAAGGGAAGTTCTCTCACATGCAAGTTTACACAGTAAGCGGGGAAGTAAGGGGGTATTGATAACAGAAACACTTTCCACTCGAATTCTGCTACGCTCGGAGGCCTGTCCCACTTTGTCTGTTGGGTGAGACATGCGCTGGATCCTTATCGCAGTACAGAAATCAAATAAAATGCGTCATGGTGCCAAGGGCGACTCTACAGCTCTCTCTGAGTCACAGTAGATCGTAGGAAGGTGAGTTCCCAAAATACAACGAAATTGAAAAAAAGAAACCACACAACTTGTTACCAAGCCACAAAAAAGTAATGAGCAAGAGCTGTTGTCATAACGGTTATTCGGTAAAACAATTAGATCATCGCATTAGCCGCAATCACGACTTCTGACGTAATATCCTGTAATATGGCGTTGCAATTAACACAATTTGCACAGTTCTAATCAGTATATTGCCCACATTTTATACCCTATAGTAGCTGACTGCATTCTGTCGGGTCTTTCCAATCTACTGCCAATCACTGCTTTATTTTAAGAACAGCAAAAAATAGCTAGTAAACTTGCTATAATTACAGTAGTTATTTCCGTCTGTTTAGCTTTAATTATTGTGAAAGGAAAATCAGCGAAATAATTATAAACTCATAAGAAAAAGTCAATAAACCAGCTTGCATTGCGATCTGGCAACGCCGAGTGCCTGTGGCGCCATCTATGGCCATTTGTTTGCAACTTAAGTAAAAGGTCGCTTCAAATTTAAACTTTTAAAAATATATAATTATTAGAATCTGAAAATTTTGGCATTTTAAAATTAATCAACAAATTAATGTATATTTAAATATCTTTAATATAAATTTAAATAACTAACCAATGTATTAAATGCTTCTTTAAATATTTCTATATATTTATTTAGGTATTTTGTTAGGTATTTAATTTTGTATTCAATATGTATCTTTAAAGCTCGTAGAAATTATGTAAATAATATACAATTTGCATACACATAAAATTTAAGCATTGTTTATCTTTTCAAAAGTACAAAACGCAGTTTAATCTAAACTTAATGCCAGCTGCTTTTGAACTCGAGTTGCCTTGAACACTTTTGCGTGAAATTCAACTTAATTAAAATTAAGTATATTATGTATTCCTGCCATAAATCACCGGCAGTTAAGAAGCTAAATCTCAAACGGAATCTTAAACTGAATCTGACATCATAATTGCATTTTGGAAGAACAGCAATTAAATTAGCCATTTCCTATCGCTCGAAAGTAGCTGTAATTAATAATTACAAATAACCCGTATAAATGGAATATTTTCTACGAATTTCCATACACCCCCATGTCGATATGGGGCGAAGCATTTTTACACAATTAGTCAAGTGTATTTTCATTACTTGTACGTTAAAAGAACTTCCGGGAAATGCGATATGGCGTTGCCAGCACTTTTCGTATTTTTGGACAAGCTTTATTTAGTTTTAGCCAGAATTCGGATTCGAGGGGCAATTAAAATTGTATGGCTTTTAGTTGGAAATGTGATTGATTGATTAAAACTAACTGCAACTTGCAGTTGAAATGGGAATTCCACGTGCCACAAATGGCGTGACCTTACCCAATAGAAGGGAGCTCAACAGTTGATCGATGTCATGAATCAGATATACATATAAAATGCTTATTGGAACACGCTTTATATTTACGACAGTGATGAAATCCATTCGGAAACCCGCATGAGTCCCTCGACTTTCAGTGGAAACCTGAAGTCGAAGTCTCGGTCGAAGTCCAGACAAGAGCAGATAAAACCGCATAGCTCTAACAATACTCCAGCAACCACAATAACCACCGACTCAGCCAAGTAGGCAGCCCATGACTCACTGCCGAGGTGTGAGTTTACACTATATGCTCAGAGAGTTTTGGACACCAGGCAAAGCTCTACGGGGTCTACGTGCAGCCGAGAGCGAGGGTTTTTGCTTTGGAACCTTTTTCATTCTTTTTTGTGCTCATTGTCCCTTTTTTGCTTCGCATTTTACTTTGTATTTCGCTTTGTTGCCATCAGCTGAAAGCCGAAAGCCGAAAGCAGAAGCACTGCAGACAATGCGAAATTTCATCAGAAATCCAAATACAGATAATGATCTAATACATAACTTGTTCGTGGTAAAAAAAAAAAAATGAAAAAGAAAAAACGCTGATAAACGTTTCACAGAAATCTGTTTACCAGAGAGGGGGGTTGAGGCGATACCCCTATATCTACTATATAGTATTTGTAGCACTTGAATTGGACTAGCTGGAAATCTATTAAGCCCGCACTTTGCTACAAGCTTGTCTGGAATTTAGTGCAGTTAAAATCTCTACTACACAATTGTTTTTAGTTCTAGCTAAACGTATACTACACATATATTCTAAATTGTAGTGATTAGATTTAAGCACAATTTATTGCAATAACTTTAGCAAATGCTGCAAAATTCTCGGAAATTCTAAAATAGCTGCAAAGAAAAAAACAATTGAAAATGTTTAAATTTGATTAACCCAGGAATTAGCTTTAGATTTATAGCTAAAAGTGTTAAATAACAATCCGATTTAAAGAGAATAATTTAAGAAAAAAATCGCAGCAAGCTGGGAAAACTTTTTCAAAGATAAATAGAAGCTGTAAAGCTAAAAGTCGCAACATGAAACTAGCTTTTGATTGCGAATTTCCCAGGAATTTTCCCTTTGACTGGCATTTGAAAAATCATTTGAATGGAGCAAAAGTCTCAACCTGAGTGAGACTTCTCCCCTTGCCCCCAAATGCTGCACTTACACTGGCCTCATTGTCGTGTTTTTACGCTGAAATTGTCACAACAAAACCAAACGAATTGCGGTCAGTGTGAGCGGAAGAAGCGGGCGAGAGGAAGAGAGGGAAGAGGGAGGAGAGGGAGAAGAGCTAGAAGAGCAGGCGACGACAAGTGCAGAGACAGGGACAGAGAGACAGAGAGAGATAGAGAGCAAAAAGCCAAAGTCAACTTGAAACAACAAAAAGCCAATGGAAAGAAACCCCAACAATGTAGAGTGAGGACTGAAGACTGTAGAGCTGTAGGAAAGGTGGGACGGCGGGGAGCGGGAAAGGAGGGTCCGTAAGACGGATGATACAGACAGTTCGGACAGACGAACGGGCGTAGGATTTTTAAAGCGAATTCAATTACTTTTTGTTGCCACCGCCACCGCTGCTGCTGCTTCTTCTTTTGCTTCGGCTGGTTATTTCAATTTTTTTCTCTCCTTCTGTATGGTTTGGCTTTTAGACCCTTTACGTTAAAAAGTAAAAAGGGTGTATTAACTTAGTGTAAAGAGGAAATGTGTGTAACAAACTATATAAATATATTCTTGATCAGGACGACAAGCCGAGTCGATATAGCCATATCCGTCCATCCTTCTGTCTATCCGTCCGTATGAACAACTAGATCTCAGCAACTATAAAAGCTAGAAACGTCATACTCGGGATTTAGGTTCTCCTATTTCGTAAGCAGCACAAGTTTGTTTAAAATTTTGGATACCTTCCCTCCTTTCCCCTTTAATACGTGCGTAGCTTAGCTTGTTTGTAAATGCATATACAAGTTAAGGTAAAGGCTCCCCTACTGTCGGTTACGTCCGACTGTAGCCTCCCGTCCATCTGATCTGTCCCGTCCATATATTTTTTCCAGTTTTTCGTTTTCATTTTCTGTTTTTCGCTTTTGCAGTTACTTGGAATTCGCAAATGAACTTCGCTTGAAAACAAAAATCACATGCAAAGCGCAAAGTGCCAAAGGAATATACTAAGTGTAGTGATGGAGGGGCGAGGGGCGGGCGGTGCGAAGGGAGGGGCGGGTGTCGGTTCAGTGGTTGCTGCCTGAGAAAGTGTATTTCATTTTTTGATATTTTTCGCAAGAAAATTGAAATGAGATTTATTTATTACGTTTTCTGCGCTCCCCCTTTGCAGTTCATCGCAGCAAATATTTATCGTATAGCTTCCATTCATTGCGCTTCGCTTGAAAGTATATATATATACATATATTCATTTGTATATAAGAGAAACATACATATATACACACTTAGAGTACATAGCTGTTGGTATTATATTTATGTTCATAAACAATTCTCATGGCAATTGGGCATTTCATATGCCAATTTAATTAGCAATTCCATCGAAATCAACTTTCCACCTTCCTCCATTTTTATTGTATTACTTTTATCTATAAATCTCTGGCCTTCTCCAACTCTCTCTCTCTCTCTCTCTCTTCCTCTCGCTCTCTGGCTATCTCTCTCTTATCATGCGGTTCGTGAACTGATATGCTTTAAATTTCTGCCCATTCCAAGAGAAATCCCATTGACGTGGGTAAACAACCAAACAGTAAAAATAATCAAATCAAATTCTCAGGCTATTGTTTAAATGTACTTATGTATGTATGTATGTACTCTATAAGTATGCACATTAGTTTGCTCAGTTATTGTTTATACCCTGTACACACACAATAGGGTGTCAAGGCCGCTAGAGAGCATGTCTCAGAATTCATATTTTCATTAGGTATAGAATTGCCACATGAAAACAACAAATAAAATTGGAATTTTTCTCAATAAACAAATGAAGGAATTACAGCAATTCTTTGATATTATTATTTATCTAATTATAGATCGTATATCTTTCAAATATGCTAAATATTTAAAAGAAATTAAATGGGTTACGAAGTACAAACAAATTAATTGAAATCTGATAGATCACAGATCAGTTATCAATTATTGGAAGGAATTACTATAATTCTTTGATATTATTTTTTATCTAACTATAGATCTTATATCTTTTAAATATTTTAAATATATGTACACAATTAAATGGGTTACGAAGGACAAACAAATTAATTGAAACCTGATAAACGTCTGCATATCAGACGTTATAGATCGTTAGATCAGTTATTAGTTATCAATTATTGGAAGGAATTACAGTAAAAACTTTTTAAAAATTGCAGCCTGAAAGTTGGTTAATTTAAGCTAAGGAATTAGGTAGTGTAAAGCTTTTAACAGCGCACACAGATGCCTGCTAATTATTTACAAACAACGAACTTAAGTGGGGTTTTTTCTCTATGTTTTTTATGGGTTGTTTTGAGCTGTTATCGCGTATTTTGGCCAAAGTGCTTATCAGTCAGCAACGCTGACGCGTGTCCCATATGGCTGCATGTATGTACAGTTGTAAGCGTAATAATACAAATTAATATTAACAGCATTAACGTGAATTGTTTAAATTTCTGAGAATCGGTTGGCAGTGCGCAGAAAAGGCTCTCATGATAAATCCAGCACATACATACGTATGTATATATCTCTAGATGTGTGTATGGACTATAATACAATAGAGCACACATGGGCAATTCTTGGAAAACACCGAGCACTCTATGCACACGGTACTCCTCCCGTAACTCCCGCTCCCGCTCCCTCTCCCTCCCTCTATCTCTATCTATCTCTCTCTGCACATGGTGAAGTCATGAAGTTGCTGCCAAAAAGGTACGCACAGCAGTAAGCCAAGTCAACACACACACACACACACACACACACACACACATGGAGAGTTTTCTGATTAAACGAAAGCACTAACAAAATTTCAACTTAATTTTTGATACACTTAGCACAGGGCAGCGCCTTCCACAGCGTCAAGGTTGCCTTGGGATGGGCCTATGTTTAGATACAGAAAACACACACACACACACACATATTGTAGAGTTTTGCAACTGTTAGATAAACATCTTTCATGTGAACACATGTATGTACATAGCTTTTTTTTATATTTTCTGGCATGCTAATGATGTTCAGACAAAGCAAATTATGAAGCTAAGTGGAAGGTCTTATATTAGACCTAACGGTGCAGCATTTTGAGTTAAGTGTAAAGCCCACCTAAGCTCAGCTAATTCTTAACTGTAAAAAGATTTTAAATGCTGATGCGAACAAGAGTTTATTTATTTAATAAAAATAATAATTCATTAGTTCATAACATACTAAGTACATACCATTAAATTTTTCATTATAAAGAGTGGGCAAAAAAATACACATATCTTTTTTTTAGTTCGGATATGTGATGTAGTCAGATGAAAGATTTTCAATCATACATGACGAATATTTTTGAATTTTTTTAATACATCACTTACTTCAAAAGATATTTGCATTCCATTTTTAATTTCAATTGTTATAATCAAAATTAAAGGATAATTTATATTTTAAAGATAATTTTTCTTTTTGATTGAAAGATAATTTTTATTTTCAATATTTATTATCAAAACTGAAATATAATGTTGAGATCTTTTAATATCTTTGTATATAAATAAAAATCTTTTGCTATAAAATCTATACTTTAACAGTTATGATCGTTACACTATAAATAGCACGTATAATTATTATAGCTTCCCGTTTATCATTTCGTTTTTATTAATTGTACAATCTTAAGTTTTGTTTTCTATATAACTGAGATTATAATTTGAAGTATCAGCAGACTCTGTGGCTCTGTGCATTTATTGATATAAATATTTTAATCTGTTTGCGCGGAAATCAAATTGAGGTAGGTTTCAAGAACCCAACTTATCAGAAAGGCACAACAAATTAAAAATTGCCAAATATGGCTATAAGTTACCTTCTAGCACCGTATAGAAATGTCAACTGAATAATGCGTCAAGCGAATCATGTGTCTTTATTCGAAACATATAAGCAAATTAATGCTAACGATTAAATTTCTTTACTTTTTGTTTGGCGATTACGACCGGAAGGCGATAAGAAACAAATTCCTTATCAGCGGGCATTAAAGAACTTCTAATACGTATACTTACTATATAATTTCTGTGCGTGTGTGTGTGCGCTCTTTACGCATACATTGAATAGTTCCAAGCAACTGGGAAGATAATCGAAAAGCTCTACAACATTTCATTGATAAATTACTACGAAAAACCTATTGAGGTTAAGTAACTTGAGCCACCCAACGCCCACCACAAAGTAAATAGGAATGTTCTCAACTAGAGATGCGCAACTGGCTGCATAGCGTTATCGATAAGATGGGAATGCAATTCGATTGATTCTTCCTTTCAAAATATTGATTTATGAACAATATTAAACTTTAAAAATAATATTAGTACGAGTTTATTACTATTAAACTTTACTAAACCACATTGTTCAGTTAAGAACAAATTTAATTATGCTAATTACTACTTAATACCACGATTATCAATCAATTGATTTAAACTATAATTTTTAAGGTCAAATACATGGATATATCCAAGATATTTGCTGAAAATTAAAAACCATCGATAATATTGACGTTCTAGGTGCCTTCGATAATTTAATTTTGCAAATCGATAGATTTAAGATTTAAATTTTTATTGAAAAAAAAAAACCATTCCAAACCATTTCAATAAAAAACAAAATTAAACCAACAGGATACAAGTTGAGTTGAATATTTGAGACAGTAAATAAAGTACATAAAATACTTTTAGAGTAAATAATTGATAATTGGAATATTTCTTAAAATATCGCCTATATATATTCTATATCTTGTATCTATATATTCTTATTTGCAAAAGAAGAAGTCACAGTTTATGGCAGTGACGACAACTAATCACAGCTGTGTTTTATCGCAGTTCGGGAGCGTTAGTCAGATCTGATACGAACGAAATATACTATATATGTATATACGTGATACGTAATATAGCGGCTTATCAGGCACAAATACACAGACAGAGACAGCAGAAGCGTTGCAAAGTTGAAACGAAATTCCAAGAACAATCAAAAGCGCTACGTTTTTCATGGAAATGGAGGTGGGTAAATGGGTAAATATGTGCACAAGAGACGGCAACAGACAGCGCAACGCCAAAGGGACAGAGAGGGGGCCGCAGAGAGGCGGACAATTGGAGGGAAAGTGCTGGTAATATGGGGCTTAGATAAGAGTAAGCTGGAATTGAAACAACTTTTGGTTGATTTGGTTTTTTTCCTTTCCGTTTTTGTTTTTCTGTTTTTCGATGGGATCAATGGGAGGGTTAAAGTACACGCCCATAGCTTTTGGTTTGTAACTCTCATGCAAATATAGATTAGGTCGTCTGGTTGTTATGAAAATCGGTCAGAAGCGAGCCCCGAAAATCAAAATCCAATTAACATATACAACAAGTCAAAACTCGACGAACAACTGAAGCGAACCGGTTATTTCCGAAACCGAAAAAAAAACAATAATGTTTCACCTTTGTTTATAGAGATAACTTGGTCAAAGCAATGATTTACTATGAAATACAATTAAAGAAACTATAAAACAACACGGAATGAGAAAAAATACAACAACATCCAATGAATTCCACTTGAAATAAAAATAAAAATTAAGTGTTTTGCCCACATTTCACTTTTTGGCATTGCGTTTCAATTGAACAAATTCACGCGAACAATTAACAATGAGCGCAAAAAGCAGAAAAACAGAAAAACAGAAAAGCAGAAAAAGCAAACGAAATAACAAAACCCATAGAGAAATAAATAAAAATTCATCAAATTAAATTTCCACGAAATCTGCACGTAAATCGAATCACAAATACAAATACAATAGAAGCCAAAATATAGGGAGAGGGAAGAAGTATGTAGGGGCAGGGAGGGGGTGCAAAGAATGCCAATCCTCTGACGTTTATGCGTAGCACGGCTATTGTGATGTTTTTGCCCAAACAAAGGTGTGACCAGAGTGCGTCGTCTGCAGCCCGAGCAGCTCAAGTGTGACCTTTTATACCATTGTCAGCGTTATGAAAAAGTATTTTCCATTTATTACAGCAATTTGTGCATTCGCTCATTAAGCTGATTAACTCATTTTTTTTTATTTTTTTATTTTTTATTTCGTTTCGTAAAGTCAGCTACTTGAAGTTTTCCTTTGCGTTGTGTGTAATGTGGCGGCAGTAATTAGCTGAAAATTACTTTTTATTGCACTTCCGCTAGCTCATCAGTGCACTACACTGCGCAAAATGCAAACTAATAGGTGCGTTTAGCTTTTAATTATACCTGGAAATTAGCTGAAATAAGTTCCAGATCAAACTAAGGGGGTTTCTTATTGTCAAAGGCAGTTTTTGTGCGATATGGTGTTAATTTTCATATTAATTATAATTTCATTTTAATTATACAAATTTTCTTTCCATTATAGTAGCTGCAATAAGTTCTATATCAAACTGAAGGGGTTTCTTATTGACAAAACAGTTTTTGTTAGTTATGCCTTTAATTTTGATATTTATTATAATTTCATATTAATTATTTTAATTTTCTTATAAAAAACTAAACAGTTTCTTATTGACAAAAGCTGTGTGATTTTAGTTTTCAAATAAATTATTTTTAATTATTTTAATTTTCTTTTAATTATAGTAATGGTATATTAATTATACCTGGATATTAGCTGCAAAAAGTTCGGGCTAAAGGTTTCTTATGGACAAAAGCAGTTTTTGCTAGATATGGCTTTAATTTTCATAATTATAATAATTTGATTAATTTAATTTTAATTTAATTTTAATTTTCTTTTAATTATATCTGAAAATTTGCTGCATTAAATTGTAGCTCAAACTGGAAAAGTGTGTTATTTGCAAAATCAATATGGATGTATCTGTTAGATGCGACTAAAATTTTCATATAAATTATAAGCCAATTATGGCCAAAATCAGCTTGCCTTTTGGCATTATAATACAAAAAGTTCGTTCGCCATTTGAGCCCCGAGGCGCATCTAGACAAGCCAATTAAGTGAACGCCCCAATTACACTTTATCCTTCTTTTTGTGATGGAAATACTCGTAATTTCAATTTCACATGAAAAGCTATTAAATACCAAAACACAATCCAGAAAAGAGAACAGAAGAGTAGAGAGGAGAGGAGCAGAGAACAGCACCGAGAACGCACTCAAGTTTTAATAAAAAATTTCAAGGAAATGAGCGGAAGAAGCTGGTAAAAACCCGCTTCTACCAAGAATGATCAAAAAAGTGCACAAATACAGACACACACAGAGCCATACACACATAGGTGAGCGTGTGTGTATTACGGCCAACAACAACAAAGTTAATAACACCTTTTCTTATGAAGGGTACAACGAAAATATCGCCGCTCATCGAGTTGAGGTTGAGGCGAGTCGAGTGTGGGACAGTGTTGCCCAGTTCGCTTTTTCCCCGTCAAATCCGGCTTTTTTTAAAGAGCAATTGCTATGTGGCTTTAATAGTACAAATTTAATGCAAAAGTACCAATAATTAATTATTTGATCTTTTGTCATTATTTTTATCGATATTTGCATAACACTAGTATTATAGATCAAAATATTATATTGATATTCGATATTTTAGCTATTTAACATAGCAAAATAATGATATAATGATTTGAAAACCAGCTAAAGTCTCGAGATTTTTGTTGTATACTAGCAAAAACTGCATTTCGGGAATTAATTGTGAAACCTATATATAATATAATATTGATTCAGAAGAAAAACCTTTCAAATACAAAATTTTTTTCTGACTTCTTTTTCAATTTTTTTTTTTTGTGAGTATGTTACCATAAAAATACCGGAATTTTATTTAATTTAACCCCCAATATTTGGACTTATTATAACAATACTATTGACATTTTTATTATTACTTCAAATTCCTCAAAAGTTTATACTATATATACGAAAATATATATAAAAGTAAAAAGTTTATTTAAATTCTTAGCTAATTGAATTTTGAAATAAAAACAAAAAATATTGTTATCGATAATACCAAAATTACAACGATACTATTCCAGCTCAAAAATAAAATAAAAATAGTTTTTTCTTTGGGAAAATTGGCAACACTGAGTGTGCATGAAGTATGGCTTCAGCCGAATTGAGCAAAGTCTCGTTCTGTCTCCCTCTTCGCATCGCCCTCTCTCGCTCATCGTGTGTGAGGCCAGCTTCAGCTTGTAGTGTTAAATGTTTGCAGTCGCTGCAAACGAAGCCAAAGCAGCAACAACATTTCATTCAATAGCCGCTACAACAACAACAACGACGACAGCAGCAGCAACAACAACAAGGAGAGCGAGAGCAGCAGCTGCCAACATCACCACCCGCCAACTCACCTCGCACTCCGCATTTGCCCATTGTGTTGTTGTTAAGTCGCTCTGTGTGAGCGAACGATTGCTTGTATGTGTGTGAATGAGAGAGCGAGCTGGCATGTGCTTGCTTATATGTAAGTATGTGTGCTGTGTCTGTGTATGTGCGCGCATTGTTGTTGGTCTTGTTGAGCTGCTGCTGCTGCTGCTGCTGCTGTTGTTGTTGTTGCTGGCTCGCTTGGCTGTCTGTCACTTCTGAGAAATCGGTCTAAATTAGAAAATGCGTTTCTGGGAATTTCGTATCTCTTTTGGGCACAACGAAATAACGCAACGGCCAGGCGACACCAATAATATAATATATATATACAAATATTCTACAAACTCACATTTATGAATTCCAATTTCCGCATAATAAACATTAAAAATAATAAACACAAGATCAAATGAATTTATCAATGGCATTTCGTATCTCGTTTGCCACATACTCACACGCATACAAACACACACACACACACACACACAGTCACACGCACACGCACACTCACACACACAGCTACAAACTCGCCAAGTGTGCGAAAATTTATATATTTTTTTTTTGCTGGCAATTATTTACCTGTTTAATCGCTGCTGTTGCTGTTTTCCCTTTGAATTGTTGAAAATTTTCTGCTGCTCGGCAATTTAAGTAAATTGTATTTTAAGCATTATTCAGTTGCCACACTAAACAATTTCCACTCGAGCGTCTTCTCTCTCGCTCGCACTATGTTTGAAAATATTTATTATTTTTTGATTTTGTTGTTGCTGACACGCACACACGAATTGCACAGCACGATTAGTTAATAATTTATGAATTTTGCATCGACGTATCCCAGAGCTTAATACACTAAAAAACTCGCTGCGCGACGACTGTTGAGATACGTGCGTCCAACGGGATTCGAATGTGTCTCGCTTGTGGCAACGAGATACAAAGTGAAGTTGGCTGCACGTAACACATACCGATAACGATTTCGATAAGTTGTGTTGCTGGCGATATGTTGCCAATAGGAATTAATTTATAAATATATTTTGCAAGCAAGAGTAATAATTAAATATTATTTTCAAATTATTACTGCTTAAATAAATTTATATTTAATTAGCAAATAAAATGTAATAGCAGCTGTTTTATTTATTGCCTTAATAACACTGCGAATTTGCATGCCCGTTGGCAACCCTGCGCTTGCGCGCCAGTTTAATTTTCAATTTGCAGTGCCAACAGTTAAATGCTGTTGTTTTGCTATTGAAACAACATGCGAGACTTAATGAAGACACACCGCTTTGACGATTTCAACTACGCGGGATATAAATAAACAAATAGAACTCATGGAAATTTGTGGACAAACGTAGCCAGACGAACATTTCAAGATAATGAATAATAAATTAAAATGTACATCTTGCGTTTGCGACTACACAAAAAATACTTTCCAACGGCCAGACACTGAAATGCTCGGTCTTAGTCAGTGTCAATCGGTCGGCCAGACGTCCGACTTGAGCAGCAGCTACAGCTCTGTGGCAACTGCAATCTAATTCAATTAAAATTAAAACGCAAATCTACGCGACAAGTGAAATTGTCTGAACGACAACGACAATTATACAGAAAGAAGCTCAGTTTCTGTTTATACGTGGGCAGCAGCAGAACCGTGAAATGAGCGCTGATGAATCCAAGCAAAAGATCGCCATGATTCGCTCCTCATCGATGCCCGTCAAGCCGAAGCCCCTGGACCAGAGGCCCCTGTCCCGATCTCCCGAAAAGGAGATGGTCAACGACCAGGAGACCGACTATTATCCGGAGAGTCCGCGTTGCCTGCGACGTCGCAAGTCGAACAAGCAAACGTTCGACCAATTGGAGACCCGCAGCGAAGAAAAGTGGGTCAAAAGAATCGGGCGCTGAATTAAGATTGCTTAGTCTAATTCAATCATATCTCGTATATATATCGTTTAGCTTTCCACATAGCCTCAACTGGTCGGGCAGCTCCATTGAACTGGCACCCGATGCGGAGGCCGATTCGGATGGATTGCGACGGAGCCTACATCGCGTAATGGACAAAAATGGGAATGAGAATATCGTATTCCGGCGCATACCGGAGAAATCTTGGCGATATATGCGCGACGTGATCACCACGCTGGTAAGATCCTTGGTGGGCCACAAGGCACCGAAAGCTAACACCCGATTACCAGAATACCAGGCAGAACGCTCAAACATATATAGTATTACACCGAGCATACAGCATAAATTAGATGAATTGGCCAAAGAGCCGCCCACCGCGAAGGTCAAGTCGAAATTTAAGTCGAAGGCTAATTGGAATGCGAACACGAATACGAATACGAATTCAATTGCCGATCCAAACGACAGAGAGAAAGTAACATTTAGCATTTAATCCAATATTTTGCATGTACTAAGAATAAACTTACAAATTATAGCAAAACAATTTGTTGCTTGGACTGATATTTTATTTTCTATATTTTTAATGACACTTTTCAAATTTAAACTATTTTTAAATTCGATATTGATATTATCGATAACGTTAGCAGTGATCTCGTATTTTTGCTTGGATTGACCGTCTAGTGTGCTGGTACCGATTAAATAGTACCAATAAAGTTGAAACCATTTTTAAAATCGATCTTGATATTTCATGCATCCATATCGATAACGATAGTAGTCTGAACTAGAACGATACCCATCCGATTACCTGACACTTTTCAAATTCAAATGTGATCTCGTCTTTTTGCTAGATCGAATTGGAGTGGAAGTACATGCTGACCTTGTTTCTTGGTAGTTATTTTCTCAGTTGGATCTTGTTCGGTGTCCTCTGCTATATGGTGGCCTATTCCCACGGCGATTTTCTTTTCGACGCGGTCAGCGGCGATCGCCTGGGCGAAGGCAGCGAGCCCTGCATCATTGGAGTGCTCAATTTTGTAGGAATTATGATCTATTCGATTGAAACACAAACCACACTGGGCTTTGGCGAACGTTACGCCACCGTGGAATGTCCCGAAACCATATTTCTGTTCGTCATGCAAATGCTGTGTGCCGTGGCCATCGAGGGCTGCATGGTCAGCATTATCTATGCCAAAACCGCACGTCCAGCCAAGCAGTTGACCAAGCTTAAGTTTAGCGACAAGGCTGTGGTAACTAAAATCGATTTGAGTTAGTTATTTAACGCTAATCGAAGCTCCTTTCTAGATTTGTCATCGCGATGGCAAGCTTTGTCTGCTCTTTCGCGTCTGTGATCCTCGAGAGCAACAGACCATCGACTCCAAAATAAGGGTTTACATGATCGTGGACAAGCAGTGAGTATCTAAACTTGTCATCCTCCTCCCTAATTGGAATTTCCGCAGCACACGGGAGGGCGAAGTCATCAAGACCCACACGGAGCTCAAGCTGGAGGGGAATGGAGAGCAGCTGATCGTCTGGCCGGATATTGTGTGCCATGTCATCGATGAGAGCAGTCCTCTTCAGCAGTGTGGCAACGCCAAACAGTTGAACACCGCTCAGTTCGAGCTGTATGTGACCATTGTGGGTACTTCCCCTACCACGGCGCAGATGACAGAGGCCAAGACCTCGTATGTGCCACGAGAGATCTTCTGGGGTCAGAGATTCGTCAACATCATACACTACGATGCGGTTGAAGAGCGTTACGTTGTGGACTATGAGAACTTTAATACAACTATATCGGTAAATACCAAAATTTAATTATGCTACTTGAATAATGCGAGGTCTTTGCAGGTGGATATGCCCGTCCGGCTGAGTGCAGCAGAACAGCTGCAGCAGCAGCAGTTGCAACAGTTACAATCGAAATGCCGAAACGGATAATTCCTATATATTCCCAAATAAATCCGAAACACTTGTATTTATAAACATTTAAATTAATATTTAAATAAATTATTCAGTTAAACGGCAATTAAATTTCTTTAATTCGCAATTTGCAATTGTATGTTGCAAGTCAAACAAGAGCTTTTAAAAGTTTGGCGCCTCTTTTTAAAAATGTTGCTCGCTGCAACTCGCCAGCAACAACAACGTTCGTTATCTCGCCCACACTCATTATTTCGCCATAACGCTCTCTCTCTCTTTACAGCTCAGCATGAGAGCTCAAACATGTTCGATATCAAATGCTGTTATCGTTTGCTGTGCTGTGGGGCGCGCAAATTTGAAAACGTGTGCGATTCTTACACTGATAACAGCAGCCGAGCGTAAACAGAGCAAAGTGCTTGTCAGCTGACAATTGCAGGTGTATAGAAGCTATGGCGATATTTGCTCTCAGAATAAATATATCCAAACTACTTAAAAAGGAGACAACTTTTGACGAACTAATCTCAATGAAATATAAACAAACGGTAGTCAGACCCAAGATAACGATAGATAATAAATAAATTCAAATGCACTGCCAACGATATTTCAATCTAAGTTCCTCCGTCGACTGCAGCACAACAATGAGCGTAGAAACTGCTCCCGAAAAGCACGAAATGAAGCGTTCCATTTCGATGCCGGTCAAACCGAAACCCCTGAATCTCAGACCCTTGTCGCGCTCACCGAAAAACGATAAGGTCAATCTTAAGCAGATCGATTACTATCCGGAGAGTCCCCGTTGCACGCGCCGCATTCACTTTCAACAAGCAGCGGACCAAACTGAGACTCCTAGTGAAAAGAAGTTGAGTTCGTGAATAACCTGAAATAGAAAACTCAATTTAGGTAATTCTTCCCATCTAGTTTTCCCAATACTCTGGATTGGGCTGGTAGCACTGTGGAGTTGAGTCCGGATATTGATGGAGATGGTTTACAACGAAGCATACATCGCGTGATGGAAAAGAACGGACACGAGAATGTGGTATTCCGGAGAGTACCAGAGAAATCCCGACGGTACATGCGAGATGTAATCAATACGCTGGTAAGAAAAGAGAGAAAAGCAATTACGATTTATCAATTTAATGTTGATTAAGCCTACAAAATAATTGGAGTAATTTAAAAGTGAAAAATAATCTGGGAATTTAACATTTAAAACTGAAAGATAATCTGGGGATTAAAAATGACTTACATTAAGAAAATTACCATAAAATCTGAATTGGATTATTAAATAGATCAATAACTGAATTGATTAATTAACTAATTAGATGCTCTAATAAAAATATTAATATGAATTTCGGGATTTTAAATTAGAAATTGTTTGTTTTAGATTCATATATATTTTAAATTCATTTATTTATTTTGAGAATCCGTTGAACTTTTCTTTTAGATCGAATTGAAATGGCGCTATATGTTGACGCTCTTTCTGAGCAGTTTCTTCTTCTGCTGGATCTTCTTTGGGGTGCTCTGCTATATGGTGGCCTACTATCATGGGGATTTCCTGTTCGATGCCGTAACCGGCGATCGCTTGGGCGAGGGCGCTGAGCCCTGCATCAATGGAGTTACGAATTTTGTGACAATGATCCTCTATTCGATCACAACGCAGACAACGCTGGGCGGCGGAGAATTCGCCACCGAGGAGTGTCCGGAAACCATATTTCTGTATATTATGCAAATGATGTGCGGGGCTGCCATTGAGGGTTCCATGGTTAGCGTGGTCTATGCCAAGATGCTACGTCCGGTTAGGCAATGGACCAAGCTCAAGTTCAGTGATAAGGCTGTGGTAAGTCGCAGCGTCTGTGCTATCGTAAATTATGCTCCGCTTATCTATGCTTTGCAGATCTGTTATCGCGATGACAAGCTGTGTTTGCTCTTTCGCGTCTGCGATCCCCGAGAGCAGCAGTCCATCGACTCCAAGATACGTGTCTACATGATCGTGGACAAACAGTGAGTCACCAAATGTACAATTCCCTTCGCTAATTTGAATCTCCGTAGCACACGGGAGGGCGAAGTCATCAAGACCCACACGGAACTGAAGCTGGAGGGGAATGGGGAGCAGCTGATCGTCTGGCCAGATGTTGTATGCCACATTGTCGATGAGCACAGTCCGCTGCATCATCTGGACAACGCCAAGGGCTTCAATGCCGCTCAGTTCGAGCTGTATGTGACAATTGTGGGTACTTCCCCCACCACGGCGCAGATGACAGAGGCCAAAACCTCGTATGTGCCACGAGAGATCTTCTGGGGTCAGAGATTCGTCAACATCATACACTACGATGCCAACCACGAGCGCTATGTTGTGGACTATGACAACTTTAATACAACCATATCGGTAAGTAGTACTATTTAACTCTACGGCTTAAATTATGCGAGGTATTTGCAGGTGGATATGCCCGTCAAGCTGAATGGAGCAGGGCAGTTGCAACAGCTAACTGAAACTGAGTGAAATTTTTTCATAATTACTATATATGGAAAAACTTCTTAAATAAATTTTATAATTTAAGAAATAAATTATTCAGCTATCAGCAAAGCATCAAGCTGTTTGTCTACGTTAATTTTGATACTAAATATAATTCATGTTAATATTAGTTTAATGTTAGCAATGCTCATACCCACTGTAAAAAATACGGGCGAGCGTGAGCTGTGGTACAGGGTATAAGACAGTCGGGCTTTAGATACGCATTAAAACACTGCTACTACGACGCCTGCCATGAAAGCTGACGACAAATTTAATACAACTATTTACTTAAAAATACAACAATTAATATTAAAATAGTACATAATTTAATGACAGTTATATCTTCACGATCAAATTGACATGCTTTGCAGTTGTATATAAATATCCATCAATAGTGAATTCAGAGCAGCCACAATTGTTTAAAGCACAGCTTAAACATAGAACATAAAATAATAAACATAATTCCAATTAGGGCTTTAAGCATCGTTAGTGTGATTCCCCTGCTCATTGCGCAACTGCTCCAGCTGCGCCTTGAGCATCTGGTTCTCATGCCGCAGCCGCTTGAACTCCTGAGCGAATCGATCTTGCTGCAACAGCACCGCCATGCCATCGCATATCTGTTGCGTGCTCTCGAGCTGTTGATTCCAGTTCTTGGCCGCTTGCATAACCATCGAGAATTTGGTCTTCTCTGCGCTCCATTGCACCTCACGCTCCAGCTTCACAAAACGCTCCTCCATCAGCTCCCGTAACTCAGCCAGCTCCCGATGAATGCTCGCCAGCTGTCCACCGTCGGAGCTAACGCTGCTGGCTGTCTGTGGCAGCAACTGCGTCGGCATCAGCTCCAAGGTCACGCCCTCGGCTGCCACCGGAGTGGGCGTCTGATGTGGCGTGCTGTTACGACTGGCGGAGAGAAAGCGCAGTCGATGCTTTAGCTTTCCTTCATTGGCCGCCTGCATGTTCTCCTTGTCTAACCCAGCGCAGCTACTGGCGTCCGATTCATGCAACTCACTTGGCTCGTCAGCTTCTGCAATTTGCTTCAGCTTGGCATCGACAGAGATATTGCTGCGATCTTTCAGCGGTCCGCTTAGCGTTTCTATAAAAAGGTAGAGGTTTTTAAAAGTTCAATTTGCGGATATGCGGTGTTGCCAATTTTCTGTTTCAGCTGAAAACTGGCAACATCGCTTCAATGCGCTCACGTTGCAGCGACTCAGCAGATGAGCTGTGGGCGCTATCCAGGGAGCTGAGCCCAGAACCCGTTGAACCCACTACGCTTTGCTTATCCTCTTCGTTGGAGTATTTGCCCTGGAGTGCATCCCAGTTGAAGCTGTCCCGGCGTGTCGTCGCTATCAGCGTGGACATGCGCTCCAAGCCACGCGGCTTTTGCGCGTCCAGAAAATCACAAAACGAATCGCGTGGCTTGCGCACTGTGACCGTTGAGGGTACAACGCTGCCTCCCTCCCCACTTGCTGTTTTTATCACCGGAGGCGCCTCCGCGGTCACGTTATTGGAGCTGGTGAAGCTGCTGCTCTGCTGCTCCTCCGTGGGCATGGGCACAAAGCAAACGCGGGTCACAGCGCTGAAAGAGAGAACAAGAGATCGAGTAGTAAATATTGCTAATTTTTGCAAATCGGTTGCCTATTTTCTGTAGTTCACTGCTTACCTTCCCTCGTGCACGGATCGCACAGCAAGCGGAGACTTGGTGCTGCGCATGTCGTAGGAGATGAGCTCCCCCTTGAGATTGCCGGCACAGAAATAGGTGCCGCACTCGCTCAATGCCACCGTGGATATCGGATGTGAATTGGTCAGATTTCCCGTGGCAGACTGCGCCTTATTCCGTCGTATATCGAATATGTTTATCCTGCAGTCGTAGCCAACGCTGAGCAGCAACGACGGCTGGGAGCTGCACATGCTCACATCCCGACAGGGAGCATCGTGAGCGTTGACCTTGAATATCATTCGCTTCGGCTGCATATCGTAGACGCTGACCACGCCCTTGTAGGAGGCAATGGCCAAATGGAAACGCTTGCCCGGATGGAAGCGAGCCAGAGTCGAGCTGGAAACAATTCAATCATTATATTAACATAACTTATACATATATGGTATTAAAAATAGTTGCTTCGCTTAGTTCAGACATAGTTCGCTTAAACAGTTGCTCAAACAGAAATAAACAACTGTGTCCCTGGATGTGGTTCAGTGAGGGGTTTAATTGGATACTTTTCTCATACACAACACACTTCTTAAACAGTCTTCTACTTTAAAAAAATTTGGACAGGGCAGATCAGTCGGTCGGGCCCGACTGTAGAATACCCAGTGCCTTTTATTTTATATACAATTTTATAAAACTATCACACTAAACGTATCAGCAGTACTTCTTCTTCTTCCATTTTACATGCGCCAGCTGCGCTGCGCTGCGCTGCTGCTGCTGCTGCGCTGCTAGGCTACGCTGCCAATTGCGTAGCTTATACCTAGCTTGTTTATTAACCGATTTCAATGCGCTTTTCAGAATAGTTAATTATAATAGAAGAGAGTATATATACCAAATAACAATATTCTATGTTCAATATTACGCTCGTTTTTGAACTTTTAAGTTCAACTATTGTGAAGCTTATATCTCCTGTGTTTGTTAACCGATTTCAATGCGGGTTTCAGGATAGTTAAATATATTATAAGAGAACTTATGTTCCGAATAACAACATTCTATGTTTAATATTACGCTTCTTATTCAACTTTGTATGTTAAAAAACACGAGGTTGTGTGAGTTTTATTGATTTTTGGGCGTAAAGGGGGCGTGGCATCAAACGATTTGAAATAAACTTGATCTGCGTAAGATAACTACCTATCTATAGCAACCAAAACGGCATCTCTAGCTTTTGTAGTTGCTGAGATCGACGCGTTCATCCAAACAGACAGACAGACAGACAGACAGGGCTAAATCGACTCAGCTCGTCTCTCTGATCAAGAATATATATAGTTTGTGGGGTCTGCCACGCCTCCTTCTGCCTGTTACATACATTCGCACAAAGTTATTAACCCTGTTTTTCCCATTTTTCAAATGGGCACAGGGTATAAAAAGAGTTGTTCACTGAACGACTTACTGAAAAGTTCGCTCACAGAAACGTTTGCTCACAGAAAGGTTTGCTCACTGAGAGGTTTGCTCACTGAAACGTTCCGCCTTCTTTAACGTCCGCTTCCTTAGAGGTTTGCTCACTGAAAGATACGCTCACTGAGAGGTTTGCTCACTGAAACGTTCCGCTCATTGAAACGCTCCGATCACAGAAAGGTTCGCTCCCTGAAAGGCTTGCCTTTCGAAACGTTCGCTCACAGAAAGATTCACCCGCTGAGAGGTTCGCTCACTAAAACGTTCCGCTTATTGAAACGTTCCGCCTACTGAACCATTCCGCTCACCGAAACGTTCGCTCACAGAACGACTCACAGAATAGTTTGTCCGCTAGACGCTCGAACCGAACCATAAAGCACAACTCCGATGCACTTCACTCACCTGTCATCCTCATTGATCGTATCGATGATCTGCTTAGTCTTATTTCCAAATATGTTTATACTCCCGCCCTCTAGCACCGCGGCGAGGTATTCGTCCGTGCAATTGTAGTCCACGTACAGCACCGAGCTGCGCCGCTGATCCGCCGGATACTGATGCACCAGCTGCGTCGTACGGAAGTCAAAGATCTTCACGATTCCGCTCGATTGGCCAACGGCAATGTGATTCGCCGTCTTCTTGGCGCAGCAGAGGGAATAGGTGTTTTCTATGCTCAGCTTACGCACGCGCTGCACTTCCGGAGCTGCGAAGGAAATATTACTCTGGTAAAATCTTATTTCAAGACCCTTTACTTTAAAAAAGTAAAAAGGGTCTATTAGTTTAGTGCAAAGAGGAAATGTGTGTAACACCCAGAAGGAGGCGTGACAGACCCCACAAAGTATATATATTCTTGATCAGGACGACAAGCCGAGTCGATATAGCCATGTCCGTCTGTCCGTCTGTCTGTCTGTCCGTCTGTCCGTCTGTCTGTTGTCTGTCTGTCTGTATGAACACCTAGATCTCAGCAACTATAAGAGCTAGAGACACCATATTCGGGATTCAGGTTCTCCCATTCAGTAAGCAGCACGAGTTTGTTTTAGATTTTGGATACCTCCCCTCCTTCCCCCGCAAACCGCAAAAAGCTGCTATAGCCACAGCTATTGATTTGTAATTTGGTATTTAACTAGTTTAAGACATTCTCTATCGACGCTGTGAATTTTGTTTCGATCGGATAAGAAACAGCGAACATATGCCACAGACAATTTGCCGCACTAGGCAGAGGGGGGGTGGTGTGCCTTGCATACGCGGGTAGCTTAGTGTGTGTGCGTCTGATGGTGTTTGTATGTACATATACTCAAAGTAAAGGGTCTCCTACGGTCGGTTACGTCCGACTGTAGCCTCCGTCCCACTGATCTGTCCCGTCCCTATATTTTTTATTTGATTTTAATTTTAAGATTTTCAATTTACAGTGTGGTTTCTTCTCCTTAATGCGCATCACTGTCAGGCCCGCCTTTTTATCCAGCTCCACAAAGACGCGCCGCTGGGCGTTGAACTGAAAATCCGTTGATTCCCCATTCGCATGCGCATAGATCGATTTGGTTTCGAGATCCGCAAAATCAGACAGCACCGTCTGTTTGGACGTGGAAATTAAATACATATTCCGATTTAATTCCAATTTTAATTGTACGCTTTGTTTCGTCTCCTTATTATGAATGTGGCGGCTTCGGTTTGTTGTTGCAGCTGTTGGAGTTGCCAGACTGTTGCACAGCACACAGTTATTGCTTTACGGCGATCATAAATGAATTTGTAGCTTTTTAAATTTCTTTAATTATATCGTAGGCATAATAATAATAAGGTTACTAAGTTCATTTATTTTATATGCATATTTAAATTGCATATATGATGATTAGCAGCAACTCTACTCAATTTTACTGTTGCCAGATCGGTGAGAATGTTGCTTTACCAGTGTTGGCAACTTGGCCTTTTTCCTTTCAGATGTGTGTTGGGTTTTTGATGTTTAGCTAAGATGATCCAACTACTACAACTTAATTATGTAGCATTCATTCTGTATTAATGTTGCAAGCTTGTATTAAAGCTAAATAATATCATTTATAATGGTGTAAAATCGTTTTCAAACAGAGGTTTCAGAATAAACAATAATCAAACATAAAAACTTGTTTTATTATTTAAAACAAAATCTTTTCAGTCTCTTAATAGATGACTCGAGCAATTAAACTATTTTTCAATGTATATTATTAACCAATATTGTATTATATTTAACTATTCTAAAAAGCGCATTGAAATCGCCTAATAAGCACAGGAGATATTTTTATGTTGCATTTATAAAGCTAGCAACCAAATTATCGCGTTTCTTCTCCGCGGCTGATGTGTGCTCCCAGTTGACCAAGCCGTGCTCCTCGAACACCATGCTGTTGGGATTCCCCGGCAGTTCAGTATCCAGCGCAGCATCGTCAATAGACTCGCCACAGCTCAAAATGAAATTGTGCAGCATGCAGGTGGCAGAGACAACAATCACGCCCAGCTCCAGCGTGGAGACATCCAGAGCTTTCAGACGTTTAAATCGCGAGATTAATGCAACAAAGGCGCGCTCAGCAGTTGCATGCCACAGATGGAGGCAACGATTGTAGCGTCGGTGAGCAGGCGTTAATTCCGTAAGATGCTCTCTATATGGCGTCATTAGATTCAGCAGCAGCGGATACATCACATCGCCCACAATATGTTTCTCCGGTGGCATCAACGGCTCCGCCGTATCCACAAGTCGCTCGTAGAGCTCGCTCTTGAGGAAGGCGCACTGCAAGTCATGCACATCGATGTGAACATCTAGAAATCTGCCCAGCTCATCGCATACGATCTGAAGCATCAACGCCGGATACTGGCGATCGCCGTGCTGCTCACGCACTGGCAGCCGTAGCGGAATCTGGCGCTCATCGATGGCGCCAACTACGCCGGACAGCTGAGTAAATCCGCTCTCGGCACAGGCATTATCAAGGGGCCATTTGACGTACTGCGGCATCAAAGCCGCAAAGGCGCTCGTTACCCATTTGAATATCTCATGGCCGGAGCTCTTGGAAATGGCAAAAGTCGCGCCAACATCCCGAAAAGAGTTGCCTGTAAATATAAATAAATTTAATTATTTAATATATTTTTAGCCATTTTTTCGTTAACAATGGCAGCACTGCTCTCAACTCATACTTGCCACTGAGCAGAGCCAAGGTGAACAGAAGTTTTTCCGGCAGCGAAACCTGCGCAATTGGCTGAAGATGCTCTGCCCCGGCTATGGCATTGCCAATGACCCTAAGCAGTTGCTGCGCAAAAAATATTTATTAAATTAATTCAATTCTTTATTTATTATTTATTACTCACCTCAAAGCTGCTGCGTTGCATGCGAAATTGCTGCTTGAACTGATCGTCCGGCTGCCTTGGATTGGCGTTGTATTCATCTTCGTCGTCATCTGCGCTGTTTTTTAGCAATGTATTTAAAGCGCTATCTGTGGTCAGCAGCTGTGCCGCCTCCGCCATGTGGGCGCCCAAGCCGTCGTCCAAAAAGAAATTTATCATAAACGCATGCGAATTCATTTTATCAGCCGACCACAAAAAATGTAAACAAAATCGTGTTGATATTATCGTTGCAGTATCGATAAGCAGTTTATGTCGAAAATATCGACATGGCTTTTGCGCCTATCGATATAAACAGCGTCGCAAATACTTCTTTTTTTGTTTAAAAATTTGAATAGTTTACAATTTAAATAAAATATTATTTTAAAAGTATTATTATGTATTTATTTAAACACTTCAGTAGATTAGGAATTTTTAGTTTAAAATTGCACATCGATATACTGCCAACACTGAAAGAATACCCAAATTGTAGAGATGGTATGCCAGCGATAAGTTATTTTGAAAAATATTTAGTCCTATTAAATAGGGTTATAATAAATTGAATAATAATGATTTTTCGTTGATTTAAATCTTTTTTTATTTAATATTACAAAAATGCTGATTATCAAGCAGGTTGCAATCGATATACAGTCACGATATACAGTTACACCTTACAATAGTTCGATAGCTGGCAGGTATGCCTACATATCGCCCATCTCTATTCAAAATTAGAAATGTTGAAAGATTTTAAAGACTTTAGCCCGTGCGTCTGCAATGGCAAATAAATTATAAATAATTAAAATTGCGCATCCGCTGCAGCATTGGTGGTCGGACAAAGGCCAGCGTCAGCCTCGATAGCATTCAAAACACACACACTGACACGCACACGCACACGCAATAGAAAACAAACACAAGCAAGACGCAGAAGACGAAAACACCACCAAAAACAAGAGCAAAAAGAAGACGACGATAAAAAAACGCCATCAGCAGCAGCAACAACAACAACAACAACAAGCGCAACATCAGCTGCTGCAAAATGGAGGCGGAAGGTCTGACCAACGAGCAGACGGACAAAGTGCTGCAATTTCAGGACCTGACGGGCATCGAGGACATGAACATCTGTCGCGACGTGCTCATGCGTCATCAATGGGATCTCGAGGTGAATGAGAATATATATATATATATATATACATTATATATGTATATACATGCTTCCGAGATCTGCAGCGCTCCACGTACAATATCATTTTCATACACGAGTATTTAAGAAGCGCAGCAAAAAGTGATGCGATGTTTTTACTCGTTTCTTCATCTACTCCTTCGTGCGCTGTGTTGTTTTTTACTCATTTCTTCATCTACTCCTTCGTATGCGATGTTTTCTTACTTGTTTTTTTATTTACTTCTTCGTATTCTGTGTTTTGTTACTCGTTTCTTCGTCTACTCCTTCGTATGCGATGTTTTTTTACTCGTTTCTTTATCTACTCCTTCGTATGCGATGTTTTTTTTACTCATTTCTTCATCTACTCCTTCGTATGCGACCTTTTCTTACTCATTTCTTCATCTACTTCGTATGCGGTGTTTTTTTATTCGTTTCTTTATCTACTCCTTTGTATGTTGACTTATCCAATTTTGTTTTTTAGGTGGCCTTCCAGGAGCAGATGAACATGCGCGAGGGTCGACCGACGATGTTGACGGCATCGACGGATGTGCGCACTCCGAACGTGGTGAACGATCGGTTCCTGCAACAGGTCTTCTCATCCAATATGCCCGGGGGGCGGGCGGTAAGCCGGGTGCCCAGCATTGGACCGATGCCTCGCAATTTCACCGGCATTGTCGGCTATGTGATCAACTTTGTGTTCCAATACTTTTACTCGACGCTCTCGACGATTGTGCGCGCATTTATCAACATCGGAGGTGGCAATGAGCCGCGCATTGTCTCCGATCCGGTGGCGGATGTGATGAAGTTCATCCGGGAGTACAATGAACGCTATGCCGAGCATCCCGTATTCTATCAGGGCACCTATGCCCAGGCGGTGAACGATGCCAAGCAGGAGCTGCGCTTTCTGCTTGTCTATCTGCATCAGGATCCGCAGCGGAATCCCGATGTCGACTCCTTCTGCCGGGACACGCTCTCCGCCCGCCCCGTCATCGACTACATCAACACAAATATGCTGCTCTGGGGCTGTGATGTGGCTACCCCCGAGGGCTATCGCGTCATGCAGTCCATAACCGTCAAGAGTTATCCGCTGATGGTCGTCATCAGCCTGAGAACCAATCGCATGATGGTCGTCGGCAGATTCGAGGGGGATTGCACCCCAGACGAACTCTTGCGACGTCTGCGATCTGTGGTCAACGCCAACGAGGTGTGGCTCAGTCAGGCGCGTGCCGAACGCTTGGAGCGCAACTTTACACAGACGCTTAGACGGCAGCAGGACGAGGCCTATGAGCAGAGCTTGCTGGCCGACGAGGAGAAGGAGCGTCAGCGGGAGCGGGAACGGCATGCCGCACGCCAGGTGCTGGAGGCTGAGGAGCGGGCGCGTCAGGATGTCGAGAGACGCAAACAGGAGATAGCCAGGCTAAAGATCGATTTGGCCAACTTGGTGCCCGCTGAGCCGCCCCCAGGTGCCGTCGATGCCATCGCCGTGGTCTTTAAGCTGCCAAGTGGAACGCGTCTGGAACGACGTTTCCGGCATACAAATTCAATTTTGGTAAATCATTCAATATCATAAAAAATTACCAGAATAAGTCGATATAGCCATGTCCGTCGTTCTGTCTGTCCATATTTGGCATGTAGGTTCTCCTATGCGGTAGTTGGATCAATTTTGTTTTAGATTTTTGATACCTCTTCCCATCTTCCTGAAAATTTTTATTTTGCATTGCGATAGGATATGAAACGACGAAGATATATAACGGACAAATCGATTGAAGGAAGTTAAGGGCATAGTCGGTAGCAAAAAGTGCATGCTACTGTCGGTTACGTCCAACTGTATGGTTCTACCCGACGGTTCTGCTCGGAGAATTTAATTCATTATTATATATTTTGTACGCATCGATTTTTAATTTTTTCTCCGACTGCTTGCATATTGATATTGCCGTTCTTATTTCGATTATTCGATTGAATCGAATCGAAAAGATGGATTCTTGAAAATTATATATCGAACCTAGCTCTACTATAATCATTATATATAATACTATATTCTCCCACAGGATGTGTATCATTTCCTATTCTGCCATCCCGATTCGCCGGATGAATTCGAAATCACAACGAATTTCCCCAAGCGCGTGCTCTATTCCAAAACAGCCGTAGACGCTGCCGAGGGATCGGCCAATGAAATCGTCAACAGGACGCTTCAGGACGTAGGACTAAAGAATCGGGAGGTGCTCTTCGTTAACGATCTGGAGGCGTAACCAAACAAACAAACAGAAAAAGCAAAAGCAAAGCCTAGAAACAGACATAAAACAAACAGAACTCATTGTGTTACCAGCAGAGAACGTATTACCAAAAAACAATTTAGTAATTGGTTGGACAATTAACACAAAATAATATTCCTAATTTAACAATGAATAGATAACAATTAACTATTGTTTAGTTATGTACAACGGTTGACACATTCGAAATCTACGCCCCTCTCCCCACCCAACAACTTTTCCACAATAATCCAAAATCAAATCAAATTTATTTTTCGCACACCAATGTTGCTATCGCTGTACTTACATTTGAATAATTTTACAAATTAAACAGACATGAAAATAGTTGTAATTGAATTAATTGAAACGGGCATTTTATTAAATCAATAGCACAGTTAAAGGCAACAAAGCACACCCTGTGTGCTTCAATATAGTCAAGTGATTTATTTCTAGCATAAGCAAGCCGCAACATCTAATTGGTTTATGCAATTTTCTATATTTAAATTTAAATACAAATCTTGTGGGAACAACTATAACAATTATTATTTATGGCTATCGATATGCGGTGCAGCTGCTGTCAATTATCGATACGTTGAGGTGTATGCGCACGGTTGCCACACTTGGCATTTTGGCAACAAATTTGGTGTTTTTTTTTTTTTGCAGATTGTGCATAGGGTGTATATAGTATGTTGAAATATAAATTTTATTTGTTATGGCTTTTATTGTCTGTACTCATACTATAGGGTTAGTGATTTCATAGTATATACATATATACAAATGTATATCAATAGTACTAAATAATAGGGTTAAATTCAAAGTTGTTAGTTTTATTTAATATTAGTATCTGGATAGCTGTCAACCGTTGGGGAATATTACTAGAAGCTGTTGGTTTTAACAACAATATAAAAACTTTATTTAAACAAAATAATGACAAGAATAATAATAATTAAATTTATAATAAAACCACAAATTCAACGAATTTTTTATTGAGATTTTTATTTAGAGAGGTGCAAAATGTCAAGACTCGACTGTATTTAAATAATTATAATTATTAAATAATGTTGGTTCGTTTATGTTTAGGTTTTTGGTGCATGAATGAAATTGGTTTTTTTTGTATAAATTGTTGGTGCATTTTGATGTTTGCGAGTGGCAACGCTGTGCTTTCGATATGCATGACAGGGTGCCTCGTTCCTGGAACTCGCATGAGTCAACTTGTTATACGTATCGGCTGTTGTTGTTGTTGTTGCAGTGCTGAATCGAAAAGGGCCACACAGACAAATTAGTTTAAGAAATTGATCAAGTCGTGTCGCATAATTGGGAAGGATTTACGCTGGACACATTAAGCGGTGGCTACAGCGACCTTGAGGAGGACTACGACTGGCATAATACAGACGAGCGTGCGCGTCTGCTGCCCAAAGTATCCCAGCAATCTCCGAGCCTTGGCCTGCGCCGCAAGTTGCAACAATTCGGGTCTCAGCTGCAGGAGCTGCAGCAATTGAGGCGTGCAACCCGAGCGGGGAACTACCAGAAACTAAGCAATAACAACAATAACAAAAAATACTCCCAAGCAATGTCGGCACCATCGACGTCATCTGTTAGCGATGCGGCAGCTGCGCTGTCGGGCAACTTGCAACTGCCACCGCTGCGCACGTTGGATGACTTTGTGCTGGGCTCGGCGCGTTTCCAGCTGCCCAATCTGAAGGACTTTGACAAGTGGGGCAATCGTGTGGTCAAGAATCTGCTCTACTATCAGACCAACTATTTTCTGATATTTCTGGCCATCTACGTGCTCATGGCCATCATTTATCCAACAAAGATCATCACGGGCCTCCTTGTGCAGGCGCTGCTGATTGCCGTGCTCTATCAGTTCTTCAGCACCAAGTCCAAACTGAACTTCATCGCCAGCCGGCTCACTGGGGGCAATGAGATACTCGCCGCCCAGAACGCCCAGCAGAAGTGGTACGTCCTGGCCGGCGCTCTACTTGGAGGCTATCTGGTGCTGCATCTGATGAGCGCCGTTTTGTTAACGGTTTTCACTCTGCTGGTGCCCATGGCGCTGACCTTCGTGCACTCCTCGCTGCGATTGCGCAACATCAAGAACAAGCTGGCCAACACCATCGAGAGCTTTGGACCCTCGACGCCCATGGGAGCCCTGCTGGATGCCGTCAACGTGCGCGCCGATGGCGTCATGAATTAACGGAACCTGAAACTAATTCTCTTAATATGCAGTTTGTATTGGGCATAGTTTGATCTTGTTGTAAATCGGTCTTAATTACCAATATGCTTTGCCTTTCTCTTGTTAATTGTAAATGTCACAATAAAGTTATCTCTTCCACCATTCATTCTGTTGATTATGGATTCGATTATTAATTCGACTGATGGGCATACGTGGTGTTATGCATAAGACCAAAATCATTGTTGACTCAGACCCCTATAATAATAAATTCCAAAGCTCTACGGTTTATCAAGCTCTGATGCAATTGTATATCAGCAAAATCATCAAATTCAATTGCTATACACTTAAAGTCGTTCATACATCAGTTTCAATCGGATTTACAACCCAATAAAGAAAAGTGAAATATCCGAAACACTGGTCCATTTTGTAATATTCGATTTTGTTTTGCTTTAATGCAATTGTTTTTCAACAAAATCTTAAAATTCAATACAATAATAAAAATATATTCATTTCAGTCCTAAAAAAAACAATAAATAAATGACGGATATCCGAAATACCACTGCATTTTGTTACACTTCGATTTGGTTCGTTTTTAAAACTAATGTTTTTAAGCAAAATCATCCAATTTTAATGTATTATAGATAAGGTCTTTAATAAAATCCTGAAAACCCAATAAACAAAAGTTGTACAATATATTCCGGCGGTGATATCTGCTATATAGATAAGATCGATAAGTGGCATGTGTTATCGATATAACACAGATAAGAAATAACGATAGTACGTACACCGATGGTTCTCACCGTTGATGTTTTAAAAGCTCCATTACTCTCAGTTTTGTTGCAGTTCTTATCGTATGCAGACATGTCGGAGCAGTTGGAATTGAATTCGCATCAGCTCATTGAGATACCTCCAATCAAATGGCATATATTAGCTGATCTGTATAGGGAGCAAGGCACTGAATTTTCGGGATGTTGTTTAATAAACTTTTATGCCGAATTAACCGGCAAAAGTGCAGATATTAACGTCGAGATCTTAAGCTTGGACGGCGATTGGCAAAATGATGGCACCTTTATATATATTGTATGAATAAATATTTATTTAAATGATCATTTATAATTATAATATCAATATATTTATATATATATTTCTATATTTCTAGATGCACCACAAACACGTATTCTTTAACACCTTAAACCGAAATTTGGAGCGCTTAAGCATTGCCCTTGCTCTGTTATCAGCTAAAAGAAAGTCATATAGTCTATGTGGCTATGGGGAACGCCTGGTACCGGCAGCTGAAGCATACATACAAAGTATTACCCATATAAAACCTAGTGTCGCACACACAGTTTGGTATCATATCGATAAAGCAATTGTTGCCAATTTTTCCATTAAGTAGGTTATGGGTTTACGGATCTTAAGTGCTATACTAATTTACATACTTATATATATTTCTAGACCTCCTCCTGGTGTTTCAATACGCAGCTTGGGAGCTGAGGATGCCAGCACTGTGTATGATCTTTGGCCACATCGGTCGACATATGGCCTCGGATCAGTTAAAAATTTGATAAGGCACAGCACTTCGGCAGCAGCCTATGATGAAAATGGCCAATTAATGGCCTGGTCCTTGAGGTGTGTTTAAATTGGATATGTTCATATATAAATATTTATAAATAATTATATGTTATAGGGTTCCCATGGGCTCTATAGGCCTACTACAAGTGCTGGACGCCCATAAACGTAAAGGCCTAGGCAGCTTAATAGTGCGCTGTATGGCCAAAAGTATTATGAACCAAGGGGATGAAGTGCTGGCTGCAGTAATCCTGGAGAATACAGCGTCCCGTAGATTATTTGAAAAATTGGGATTCACACAGATTGACAAACTTTCTTGGGTTTCGTGGACAGACAGTTAGAGCAGAAGTAGAGTAATAAAAATTCAAAAAATAACTCTCAATTTCTACTGAATTTTACCAATAAGCATAAGTATATATAAAAACTCACATATTAATAAAGAAATTATAGATAACTGTTCGTTTATTATTATTATTATTTTTTTGATAAAGCTATATACACACAAACCCATACGCCCATATTATTCGCAATCTCTGTCGCGCATGCGATTTCTTATCAGATAAGCAAAACTTTGCTGCATCATATCTCTCCTAATCTCTCACGCATGTGCTTGCTTATCAGATCCTATCTACATATCTTAATTATGGACCGATTTTAATGAAATTTACTGAATAGATAGATATTAATGATGTTTACCAACTACTTAAGAATGTGGATATCTTGGTATCTATTAAATAGGGTTATTTATTTATTTTATTTGTTTTCATAGTGTTCGGAAGAGCGGCGGCATTCAAGCTTTCAAACTAACTTATGGTACACCCCTGACTATATTCTGAAAATGGACGAAAAGACAAACACAGAAAGATATGATCAAGAATATCCAAAAGTTGCGTTTCGAGATAAACGCGTTTAAAGTTTTCAAGCACCGTGTAACTCCATACAAAGGGGAACGACATATTCTCTTCTCACGCTCTGTGTATTGAAGATAGAATACTGAAATTTTTACACAATATAGATTATTAACCAACGAATATTTCTGCATAATTAACTCAAAAATCGCGTTTTTTTAATAGTGACACTCTTGGAGTAAAAGAGCGATATATAGTACTTTGTAGAGTCTGGCATGACTATTACCCATTTCATGGGTACAGGTCAAAATTTTCAGCAGCGAGTACCAAGCAATCTTTATTCATAATTCGTTTATTGATCTACGTTATAAAAGCAGAGAGAGTATCAAAAGAGCGCTCAGTTGTTGGCGAGCTGTTCGACAAAGCAGACATGGAGGATCGTCTTGTCGAAATATTGCCAGAGGAATGGCCCTATTTGTTAAATCTCTATGACAATCATAAGACTGAACCGAATGGATATAATCTGATACATAATTACATCACATGGCGAGACAAAGAACCAGAGCTGGATGTTAAATTTTTATCGCTAAATAATAACTGGAAAACCGACGGCACATTTATATTGATAGTACGTACATATTTATGCTACAAGAGAGCACAGCTGATAACTCTTATACTCTTATACTTACTCTTATACTTATTTCAGACAAACGATAACTACGAGCAAAAATTGGTCTTCTTTAATACGCTCTCCGATAACCATAATCGTTTAATCGAAGCGCTATTTGAACTGGATAATCGCCTTAATAAATACTCATTAATGGATTATAGCGAACGTTTAAAGCCAGCTGTAGATTCTTTCATATATAACAAGGGTTTTGAGTTTAAAACCACACACACTGACCTCTACAGAGCCAGCAAAGAAATTGTTCAGCAATTCTCTGTAAAGTATGTGCAAATAATAAGGAATTTGTAAAGAATTTTAACAGCATATTCTTTTCTTTATTTCTTAGACCACCTGACGGCATAAAACTACAAAGATTGAGTATTGAAGATGCCGATAAGATCAATCAGCTGTGGCCCTATTATTCGAAAACATCTATAAATTTTGTCAAACGTTTGATAATGTACAACATTTCACTTGGCGCCTATGATGAAAATGGAGATTTAGTTGCCTGGTGCATGAGGTAAAACTAAAGAGAAGTTATAAATATTGTAATCTTATCTTTTGTAATTTCTTCAGAATACCTACTGGCGCTTTCGGTTTGCTACAAGTTCTGGACTCCCATAGACGTCGAGGCCTGGGCAGTTTAGTGCTGCGTGGCTTATCGGTTATAGCTCTCGATCTGGGGTTTGAAGTTCTGGCTTGTGTTGTAACAGAAAATTATGCATCTCATCAACTGTTTCAAAAGCTGGGATTTGAGAAAATTGATAATACCTATTGGGCAACATAATAATTTTTTTTAAATATATTTTGTAAAATGGCAATTGTGCTATAAATTCACAACTTCTTAAAAATTTGATAATAATTCTTATAATAAGCAATTGCATATACTTAAAATAAATATTGATTTGTTTAAATGCTACTTATTATTAAATTATAATTTTATTAGCTTTTATTAGTGTGTGATTCAAGTTAAAATTAATAGTAGAACGGGGTCGATCAATTGCACGCGACCGACTATAGAAAATTCTGTACCCTATGTTTTAAATATAAATAAAAATATTTATAAAATATTTAACGAAGCTAAGCAGAAATGATTCTTCTTACTTTTTTTTTGTCTGTCAGCGGGCGAGAGAGGCAAAGCCTGCAATATTGTTTGATATCTTCCGTGTTTACTGACCGATTTAAATGCGCTTTTCGGGATAGATAAATATAATGAAAGAGAGTATATATTCTGGATAACAACTTTCGATGTTAATATTACGTTTGTATTTTATTTGTATCGTCTTCGTGGCATACATAGTTTTAAATAAACTTGATCAGCTTGCCTGCTGAGGATGCACGCAGTTTATATGATATTTGATCACATTAAAGCTTATAAAACTATTGTTTATTTAACTAGAATTTCTTTTGCATATACATACGTCTGTGATACCAGATGCGATTACTTTTGCAGCTCCAAGCATTATTTATTTTTTTTTTTATGCATTTCACTTGGTTATAAAAGGAGATTGAGTATCAAACCGAGCTTAGTTGTTGGTGAGTTGTTCTAGAAAGCAGACATGGAAGACCTTCTTTTTGAGATAACACCCGAGGAATGGCCCTATTTGTTAAATCTTTATGCACTCCATAAGACTGAGCCGAATGGATATCATTTGATACATAATTATATCAAATGGGTGAACAAAGAGCCCCAGATGGATATAGTATGTTTATCGCTAAATAATGACTGGAAAAACGATGGCACCTTTTTATTGATAGTACGTATTTAGGCTACAATAGAGCACAGTTGATAACTCTTATTTTAGACCAACTATAACTACGATCAAAAGGATGTCTACTTCAATACGCTTTCCGATAACCTGGATCGTTTAACCGAAGCGTTATTCAGACTAGTTAATCGCATTGATAAATATTCATTTATGGATTATGGTGATCGTTTAAAACCGACTGTAGATATTTTCATCAATGAAATGGATCATTTTAACTTAAAAACCGTACAGACTGCCCTCTACAGGGCCAGCAAAGAAATTGTTGAGCAATTCTCTGTAAAGTATGTGCTAGTTATTAGAAATTCGTGATGAATTTTTACCAGTATACCGGTATATTTGTTATGTTTATTTCCCAGACCACCTGCTGGCATTAAACTGCAAAGCTTGCATATTAAAGATGCCATTAAAATCTATCAGTTGTGGCCCTATTATTCGGAATCATCAATACAGTTTGTGAAACGTTTGATAATTCATAATATTTCACTTGGAGCCTATGAAAATGGAGAATTAGTTGCCTGGTGCTTGAGGTAAGACAAATGAGAAATTATAAATATTGTAAAACATCATAATTTTGTAATATTTTCAGACTACCTGGCGGCGCTTTTAGTTTTCTGCAAGTTCTGGACTCCCATAGACGTCGAGGGTTGGGCAGTTTAGTGATACGAGGTATATCGGAAATAACTCTTGGACTGGGGCAAGAAGTTCTGGCTTCCGTTGTTACAGAAAATAATGCATCTCGTCAACTATTTGAAAAGCTGGGATTTGAGAAAATTGATAATATCTATTGGACATATTAGCAGTTTTTTTTTTTACCAATATTTTTGTTGTGCATTCAATTCATAACTTTTTATTCATTTTATTATATTGCTTAAATAATATCTTAAACAATAAACTATAAAATTCAAAACAAATATTTGTTTTTTATACAGTTTTTTGTTGTTTTATTTATATTTTAATTTTATTTATTTTTATTATTTATTACATTTGTGTAATGTTCAATTTAAATTTATTTATTATCTTTGCTTGTAACTTCTCTTTGTTCGAAGAGAGTTTGATAGCAAGAGAGTAAAAGCGCACTCTCTTTGTTGCTGAATTGAATTCTCTTGGAAAATTTTTGTTATCTTTATTGTTATTATTCGCTGTAAATATTTTTTATGAACCACGTTGATTATCTAAATAAGCGCACCATGTTACGGACTATAATTCAATTAATTGTCTGATTTATTCATTGTCTTCTATTTGGTTTCAATTTCTAAATTAATCCGTATACCCTATATAAAATTATCAACATTTACATACAATCGAGTAAGTTTTTAAGTTTATTTGCAATATTATTTGTGATGCAGTGTCTAAATGGAACTGTATATATGTATGTATATATTCGACTTTACGAGCTTACATGTGCACATGTCTTGATAATACTCAGCACTCTCTGCTGCAGCTCTCTCAATCAATCCATCCAATTTCTTCCAACAAACAGAGAGAGGCAATTGCAATAAAGCAACGAGTTCTCAGTAGTTGGTCAGCTTTACGCTATGGCAGACATGTCGCTGAAGTCGGACGTATTTGTTGAACTACCACCCGAACAATGGAGAGCTTTGCTAAATCTCTACACAGATACTAAGTGGGAATCTACAGGGTATAATCTGATACAAAACTGCATCAATTGGCTGGAGAAACAGCCCGAATTGCAATTAAAATGTCTTGTACCGGCGGATGATTGGCAAAGCGATGGCACATTTATAATGATTGTAGGTTGATAATATATCATTTATATATATGTATATTATTTGTATAGATCGAAATTATCAGTGATTTGTAAAAACTGTTGTCCATTTGATATTAAACAACAGTTTTAGTTACAAAATCAACAATTAATCGTTATTTCAGATCTTAAATCTAAAACAAATAAAAGTAATTTAATTCCAACTGGATTTCTCATATTTCTTTCAGCTAAACACTGGTGGCGAAATTATCGAACTCTACTTTAATACTTTAAGCGCCAGTGTCGAACGTCTGACAAATGTTTTGCTATCGTTTATCACGAATCCGTTGAAATATAAACTCTGCGCTTATAGCAAACGTCTGGTGCCAGTCGTTGACGCCTACATCCAGAAATTCCAGCATATAACATTACAGACTACAGGTACCGCTTGGTATAGAGCTAGTCCAGAAATTATTCAAGAGTTTTCACTGGAGTAAGTTTAACAATTATAGGCATTTGTGTAAACTATTATATTATATTCATCTTTATCATAGGCCTCCACCGGGAATTAAGTTGAAACGCCTGCACGTTGATGATGCTCCCATAATAAACGACATCTGGCCACACCGTTCCAAAAATTCGGTAGAGAATGTCAAGTGCCTAATAAGACATAATGTTTCAGTGGGTGCCTATGATGAAAACAATAAATTAGTATCCTGGTGTTTGAGGTAAGCTTGTTTTGAACCTACCATAAATATTTTGATTTGGTTTAATTGGATTGTACTTTTCACAGATTGCCCTTGGGTTCATTGGGTTTACTGCAGGTTCTGGATACCCATAAACGCCTGGGCCTAGGCAGTCTTATGGTGCGCTACATGTCCAAGGAAATATCCGCATTGGGCCATGAAGTCTTGGCTCCGGTTGTCGTGGCTAATACGCCTTCAAGAAATATGTTTGAGAAGCTGGGCTTCAAGCAAATTGATGAGGTTTTCTGGACACATTACTAGAGATTTTATAGACGTTTGTGTAATAACCCAAACAAAATGATTAATATACACAATAAATTTATATGATATTAATTCATATAGATATTGGATAAACCTAAAACAAAATAAACTGTATGTCAATTAATTAAAATTTTTGTAATGGGAATGTTGCTTCAAGTTTCTAATGAAAATCAGTGGGTTTCAATTGCTTTGATGGGTTTATTTCTCTTTGATTCTAATGAGAAATCCGTAGGTTTCTGTGGCTTAGTTAGAAAATATTATTCAGCGTTAAATGTCAGTTAAATAAATTATTATTACAAGACTAAGCTATGATCTATTTTTAGCAAATAAACCTATTTTTCATTCAAGTACATTGATAAATAGCTATATTATATCATTTACTCCCTCAAATAAATTGTTCTATAGCTTGAGTTCTATATAATTCCATTCAACTAAAGTCGTAATACCAGTTTTTCTGCAAAAAGAACTATATTTTACGCCTTGAATGGGGAAACACCCACTCAATCGGACATCAATAGAGGTGGCAAACAAAGTTTCCCCGTAAACCCCAAAGTGCTATGACAAATCTTATGATAAGCCAATTCTATATTGAACAAATCGAACAGTAATACATTTGATTTATTCCTAAACCCTGTCTGAAACACAAACAAAACGTAATTTTGTGGCGTCAATCCGTGAATAAATTGCTCAAACAGAAAGAGAGCCAAGTTCTCAGCGATAAGTACAAGTTCAAGAGCAGGCCTGGGTTTGAAATACTAGATTGAGATACTTGTAGCCAAATACCAGAATTTCCGCAACCCGTTAAACTACGTCAACTGCTAGATCATTGGGTGAGTGTGCTTGGAATAACTAAATGTTGATCGGTTCAGAGTATTAACTGGATCAACTTTAGACTACTATATAGCAGTTTGCAATTTACAGGCTGCTGTTTTGCAAAGATCAATGTAAATAACATCTGGCTGGGGATAACCCAGCACTTAATATGTAAGACAGCCATGCAATGAGTCGTCGTCTTCGATCTCCATCGTCATCGAACGTCATTATCTCTGCTCCCTCATTCTCTCTTTCTCTCTTTGTCACGCTCTTCCTCTGCACCTCGCTCTCTCGCAGAAATTCTCACTCTCAAGTCGCGATACTGTTGAGTTTTACACAGCTAAATACGCGAAAAAATAAATATAAATTATTGTAAAATGAAATTGCAAATAAAATCGTAAGATTAAACAATTTAAATTGATATTGTGGTTGCGTTTTGTAGTTGGTAATCGATAGGTCGCCTAACTAAACTTCCACGATTAACGATTAACTGCTCAACTGATAAGCTAACTACATCGATTAAGCGATCACTCTCTCTGTAAGCTGTCTATCGATAAAATGTATATTTATTTTTGCCGCTACAACAATTTTAAATTTAAGGTTATTTTATTTTAAATATTGTTAAAAAAAAATGCATGCTTTTTGCTTTTTATTTAAGGAACTTTTCTAAATGAATTTTATGCCTAATCTTATATAATATTTAAATAATTAGGTTTAGTCATTAACCTATAACCGTTTTTTAAATCAAATTATCTATATCTAAATAATTATGCCGTAGAATATCAATTTGGAAATTTGTAACGTTGTTTTTGGCAGTGTATCAAAGGCGTATTAAACAAGTTTTCGCATCCACAAGCATATAAATTGAAATGCTCTGAGCGTGCCAAGCTCAGTTTAGCATCAGTTAACCGTAAGCGTTGAACCCGCGCTTAATTCGCGATCGCACTGAATTTTTCTATATAAAAGAAATATATATACGGGCGCGTATATATAGTATAGGTTTATTTACAAACCGACAAGAAGATAAGCATAAATTTGTAGTAAATGTTGCGCTCGTCGTGCTGTGCCCTGTTGGCCTTCGTCTGCCTGTTTCCCACTGGCAATTGTGATTCCGACCTGTTCGATACGGATCTACGTAGCGAGCAGCACCAGGCCGAGGTGCAGAGTTACTACAATGCCATGCCCCAACGTGCCACATCTGCGGCTCCAACGTATGCGGAAGCCATACGAGGAGGAGGAGGAGGAGTAGGAGAAGGTTTAATAAGTGGAGCAGGAGGATTTGGAGGAGGAGGATTTGGAGGAACCGGATTAGGAGGTGGACCATTTGGAGGAGGAGGAGAAGGATTAGGAGGAGGTTTAATAAGAGGAGGAGGAGCTGGAATGCCCATTCGCCTACCCACACCACCGCCTCTCTCATCTCCTGGCCTTGTCAGCGCCGTTCCCCCGCGCAATGCCTTCCCTGCCTTCGCTCCCCCAGCTGCAGCTGAAACGTTGCTTCCGACTGATCGTGTGGATGTGGCTGCCTCCGATGATATAGCGCTCAATGTGCTCAACTTTGCACAGCGATTATCGCGCGAGATTAATGCCAGTTATCGCAAAACGACCATCTTCTCCCCCCTCAGCATTATGTCCGCCCTGGCCCTGCTGCTGCTGGGCGCCAAGGGACGCAGTTACTCCGAACTCGCTGCTCTTTTTGGCCAGAACGATGCGGTGAAGCTGCACGAACAGTTTGGCCTGATGCTGCAGGATGTGCAGCAGCCCACAACACAGACCACCTCGCCCCTCCGCCAGCTGGACGCGTGGCACAGCGACAGCATCCGGCGGAGTCTGCGCAATTATCCGCGCAACCGGAACGCTCCGCCGGAGGTGCATATCGCCAACGGACTCTTTGTGCAAACGGGTTACAGCTTGAATCCCAACTACAGGTGTGTAAAAGCATTTCACAGCATTCGTTACGATCGATATCCGTAACGAAATCGATTGAAAACGATCTAATTTTACGCTTGAATCCAAATAGTCCGGAAACTAAATAATTTTCAACTATTATCAGCTTGACTTAAATTTGTGCTTTGCATTCCGTTTTATTTGTCTTCATTATCAATACAGTAGAATCCGGTTATAACGACGCCGCTTATAGCGTCCGTCCGGTTATTGCGACGAAAACTAGATGGTTTGGTTGGTCCCCATACAAACTTATATGAAACGCCCTCCGCTTATAACGTCTCCGCTTTTAGCGACAAACCGCTTATAACGACGAGATTTTTCACAATTCAACCGGATATTGCGACGTGCCGAACAAAAAAAAAAAACTTTGAAGAGGAAAATTTGATTTCTTTAACAATGCTAAAAGAAGCCAACAAAATCATGGAATTTGTGTTTTTTTTTCAATACGAAAAAGAAACAAAATCATGGAATTTGTCTTCCGGATATAACGACGTAAAATCGTCGGTCCCTTGAAAGTCGCTATAACCGGATTCTACTGTATTAAATTTTTTGTTTTGATTAAAAAATTAATTTGTTTTATTTTAAAACCTATTACGAACATGGCATCCATAAAATAAAAAAATAAAATTTTTTTTTCCTCCTTTCGGATAGTGCGTCCTCCGGATATAACGACGTAAAATCGTCGATCCCTTGAATGTCGCTATAACCGGATTCTACTGTATATATTTTTTTAAGCTTTTAAAAACAATTACTCTTGTACTCGATAGTTGTCGACAGCGAATTGAATCGAATTTGAATTGTAAAATTCAGCTTGACAAAGCTCGCATAAATTTAAGCTATTATTTCCATTTAAAGCAAACGATTTTTAATTGTAAACATCATTATTAATTATCAATACTATTATTACTTATTTCACTCAATAGTTTTTGATAGCGGAATCAATTAAATTCGATTAGGAGTTGGAATTTATCGAAATAAGATCAACAAAGCTGCCATAAATTTTAGCTATTATCAGCTATTGATTTGCATTTAATTATTACCTTGCAAACGATTTTCAATTGCAAATATCATTATTTAAATAACTTTATTAAATATCTTTCACAAGCGTTACTTGCAAACCAGTTTTATTATTATCATTAACATGTTTATCCTCTGCCACAGACAAGCTGTTATGGAGATCTACAAGTCGGAGCTGCAGCCGAAGGACTTCAGGAACAGCCCGTCGACATCCAGGTCCGACATCAACGACTGGGTGGAGCAGCACACCAAGGGCAAGATCGATAAGATTATAACGGAGGATTTAAGCGAGGACACGCGGATTATAATGGCCAATGCGCTGTACTTCAAGGCGATGTGGGAGATCGATTTCATAGCGGGTGCTACCAAAGTGGAGGATTTCTATAAGAATGGAGAGGGCACAGAACCGGCTCTGCCCGTGGAGATGATGGTGGGTGCGGGGGCTTTTCCGTACTACGAGAATTCTCAGCTCAATTGCCGGATTGTGGGCCTGCCATACCACGGCAATCTGTCCACCATGTATGTGATCCAACCGTTGCGATCTTCGGTGCAGAATCTGCAGTATCTGCAGCAGTCGCTGACGGCCAAGGACATTGAAGATATGATCAAGCGAATGACCAGGCGTTCCATAATCATGGCCCTGCCCAAGATGCACTTAACGGAATCCTTCAAGCTGCAGCGGCTACTGAAGAACATGAACATTGGCGGCATCTTCACTGCGGTCCAAAGCGATCTATCGCTGATCACCAGCCAACAACAGCAACAGCCAGCTAGAGGAGCCGGAGCAGCTAGAGGAGTTTCCTTGCAACAGGATGCCCTGGCAGGCCTTTATAATCTGGCCGCTGAGCGTCAGGCCGCGCAGCAATCTCAGGTGCCCACGCCACCTTCCGATCTTATCGTCTCCGATATTTTGCACAAGGTCGATTTTGTGGTCAACGAACAGGGCACGGAGGCAGCGGCCGCATCGGCAGCTATATTGAAGAAGTCGGGACCTGAGGTGCTTTTCCGGGCGGATACGCCGTTTATAGTGCTGGTGCGTCACGATCTGACAAAGCTGCCGTTATTCTATGGCATGATCAATGAGCCACCCATAGCCAAAGCCAGCTCAGCGCATAGAAACTAGAAATTAGTTATAATACTTTAATAGTTGTCAACGTGGTATATTTTGTAAGTGAGTGGAGCGTTTCACTCTGCTGCTATTTATAAGCATTTATAATTAAATTGTTAAACGTGTGCATAACCAAACTGCTGCTGCTTCAAAACAAATAAAACAGTAAATAAAGTTCCAAATTTGATGTTGGCTGATTTTCAAATGTGGCGCGTTGTGTATCGATAGGCTGCTTATCGAGAGTTTAGGAAGTGTAAAGCAGCTACGTGGTGAATGAAGCTTTTCTCAGCTGATATAAATTTGTACTCAAATTGTTTATAAATAAATTAACTAAGCTGCTGCTGCAAATCAAATAAAATTGATAGCCAATTAAGTTGGATATCTGCTGTTGGCTGATTTTCAAATGTGGCGCGTTGTATATCGATAAGCTGCTTATCGAGAGTTTTCGATATGTATAGCAGCGGCGCGGTGAATGATTTATATTTTGTGTGTGAACGAAGCTTTTCTCAGCTGATATAAATTTATACTTAAAATGTTTATAATTAAATTAACTAAGCTGCTGCTGCAAATCAAATAAAATTGATAGCCAATTAAGTTGAATATCTGCTGTTTGCTTATTTTCAAATGCTACGCGTTGTCTATCGATAGCATGCTTATCGACGTTTTTCGATATGTATAGCTAGCGCTGTGAATGACAAAAAACTCGTATACTGTTGACGCCAGCCCTGGTGAACAGCATTAAGTCTTATATTCCGAACGCTTTTAACGCAGATACAAATTAAGTTTAATTTATTCCCATCAGCGTGATATTGCTAAATTTTAAGTGTAAAAATGATGTCGCTGCCTGACTCAGATTCCGAGGACGAGCTGCCACCCGGCTGGGAGCAGCGTGCCACCGAAGAGGGCGCCGTTTGCTATATCAAGTAAGCTGCACTTGCAACAAATTTGTCGGGTTTTTTAATTTCTGCACTATCTTCCAGTCAACAGAGCAAGGTGACTCAGTGGACACATCCGCGCACCGGTCGCTCGAAGCGCATCACCGGCGAGCTGCCACTGGGCTGGCAGAAGTATTACGACGAGCAGAGCAAACGTTGCATGTTCCACAACACGCAGACGCAACAACGCACCAACATCGATCCCCGGCTGGCGTTTGCCGTGGAGGAGCCGACCCTAAGCGCCTCCAAGTTGCGCCAGCGATTCGACGCCAACAGCACCGCGTTGCAGGTGCTGCACGGCAAGGATCTGCACGGACGCGTCGCTCTGATAACCGGCGCCAATTGTGGCATCGGCTTCGAGACCGCACGCTCCCTGGCCCTGCACGGCTGCGAGGTGATCCTCGCCTGCCGCAACTGGGCCTACACCGAGGCGGCCATCGAGCGCATCGCCCTGGAGCGGCCTGCGGCACGTGGCAGATGCCGTTCCGTGCCCCTGGATCTTGCCTCATTGCAGGCCGTGCAGCAGTTTGTCCAGGAAATCAAACGCACCGTGAGGTACGCAGTGAAATTCGGATTAAATTGCATATTAATTACAGTTATTTCATTTATTAACTTGCCCCGTAGTCACATCGATTTTCTGGTGCTGAACGCCGGAGTCTTTGCCCTGCCGTACAGCAAAACCGTCGATGGTCTGGAGACAACATTCCAAGTGTCGCATTTGTCGCATTTCTATCTGACGCTGCAGTTGGAGTCGCTCTTCGATCACAACTCGCGCATTGTTGTGCTCTCCTCCGAGTCCCACAGGTAAGTTGCACCATGCAGCACTGTTATTTTGGACGCAACTGTGCCGGTAATGCTAACGAGCATCGATAATTAACGCATCAACTGTAGTTGCTTTTATAACTATATCTAGTTTTATGACCTGCACTGTAGCTTTCATTTGGCATTCTTCTTGTATGGCTGCCACTGTAGACAGACTGTAAACTACTATGCCTACTTTTGTGAACACTACTGTGGTTATAGACGGTTGTCATACCAGCAACTGTAGTTGCTTTTTTGGCTGTCACTGTAGCTATCAGTTCGCATTACAACAACTGTGCCTACTGTTATGAACACTACTGTAATTATTGCCGGTATTCCCATAGCTACTTTTATGACACGCACTGTAGATTTTAGTTGTCATTCCATCTACCAGTTCGCATTAAAAACAACTGTGCCTACTTTTATGAACACTACTGTAGGTACGGTGGTCTTTCCAGTAACTGTAACTTCTTTTATGACTAGTACTATAGTGTTCTGTTGGCATACCAGCAACTGTAGTTGCTTTTATGGCTGCCACTGTAGCTATCGGTTCGCGTTACAGCAACTGTGCCTAATTTTATGAACACTACTGTAATTATTGCCGGTATTTCCATAGCTATAGCTACTTTTATGACCCGCACTGTAGCTTTTAGTTGTCATTCCATCTATCAGTTCGCATTAAAACAACTGTGCCTAATTTTATGAACACTACTGTAAGTACGGTGGTCATTACAGTACCTAAAACTTCTTTAATGACTCGCACTGCATGTGTTTTTATGACCACCACTGTAGCTAACAGCTGGCACACAAGCGAAACTATGCCTGTTTTTACGACCACCACTGTTGTTGTGCACCAACTGCATTTGGCATGATTATTTATCATTTGTATTTGTTTTCGCAAGTTTAATGCACTTTACGCTTGGACTTTGATCTGGCCAGCATTATGTATGTATGTATGTGTGTATGTATGCATGTATGTATATATACATATATGTATTGGTATTGGTTGCGTTGGCGTCATTGCGTTTCTCCTAAAACTATAAATATATCCGATGCGTAGCGTCCGATATAATCGTTTATATCATCTGGCAATTTAGACCTACCTCAAAAATAAAGAACATCAATGGCTATTTATATCGGTTAAATGTCACTTTATATTTGAAATAGGCTAAACGGTAAAACTTTGTGGGTTTTCCTCATTATTTTATAGTCAAAACTCCCAAACATTCTTCAAACTTATGACCTTGTCGCATCTTGTTTGTGTTTATTCAAATTTGTGTTTAAGCTTGACTTCAAGGCGAAACGCAATTGAACTTGGAAACTTTGGAAACCCATTTTTATTTACATTTCATGCAGCGCACTTGGAAAACAATTATATAACGATAAGTGCGACATAGACTTTTATTTACGGCTTACATACTCCCATTCCTATTGCAACAAACAGAAATATGTACGTCGTAATGTATGTAAAGCTGTAGAGCTGTAGGGTTTACAGCTCTACGCAGAGTTGTATTTGCGTCGCATGAATGTTTCTATTTTCATATCGGCATACTGATATATAGAAATATATACCGCAGTCACACACACAAGCGCACATGCAGCTCACGTGCTGCGCACACAGCTTCACAACGCACAGTGGTACGCAACCCAATAAATAGACTCTTCAATCCTTAAAAAAATTTTCGGAAAAACAAATTTTTAAAATCGTAAGAATTTATGTATCAACAAATTCAATTGCAAAATTATGCATAAAACACCAAACATGACAGCATTTGGTCGAAAAATGTATATTTTAAAATCAATATTGGTAACATGGTGAGATTATCACTACTCCATTTTTCGTAAACTTTGAATACGCATAGCTTTACCAAAACTCAACCGAATTTCAAACGGTGTAGTTTTTTCTTAATCATTCGAGTGCGAAAGTAAAATTTGAGTAAAAAATCAAAGAACAAAAAATTTAAAATTTTTTAAATAAAAATTTTTTAGCTTTTAAAAAATATATAAAATTTCTTGGAAAAAAGTTTATTTTAAAATCGTAAGAATAGATGCTTAAACGAATTTTATTGCAAAATTATGCAGAAATTATTAAACAAAACAGCATTTGGTCGAAAAATGTAGATTTTATTGCCAATATTGGTATTATGAGGGGATATTATTACTTCTAAAACAACAAATTTCGCAATTTTTAAATAATTTCAAGTAATTATAGAAAATAATCAAATATGCAAAATAATATATTATTAATAAAATAAAATAAAATAAAATATTTCAAACAAATACAATTAATAATATAATAAATATAATACATAAATAGCATGAATATAATTCTAAAACTAGCTAAATTGGCAACACTGCAAACGTGTTGACCACAAACTAATACTGGTCACACTGTGCAAACAGACATAAATCAGCGAAGAGACCATAAAACGTAATTGAACTGAAGTTGCGCTTGTTGTTGTTACTGTTGTTATAGTTGTTGTTGTTTGTTGCTCTTGTTGTTGTTATAGTTGTCGTTGTTGTTATTGTTGCGGTAGGTTGTGATGTTTTTATTTTCGCAGCTGAGTTTTATCTGCGTTCGTTGTGTTCCGCACGTACAATGTTTTTTGTCTCCTTTTGTGGCTCAAATATCAGAGTATCTGAGTGTCTATAGTAGGTAACTGAGTATCTGATTGTGGCATGCAGCAAAAGTCGCGTGCGCCGCGCTTGGCGTACTTGCCGAAAGTCATGTATACCCCAAAAGCACCTAGATGGAGTTGACTAGAAATAATGACAAGCTATAATCTGTAGTTTCTATTGGGGTCAAAGCCACTAGGCGCTGACTGATAAGTGGGAATTAATTGTTAAAGCGCAAATTGGAATTATTTTATATTCATATGCAGTATATAAATATCTGGGAAATTAATTTAAAATGCGTTATTATCACAGCCTGCGTGCAAACAATGGATTTACAAATGCAGCTGTAATAAATAATGTATAAGGAAAACTGATAACTGATAACTGATAACTGATAAGAAATGCGCCACATTTTTTGCTATGCGGAATTTGACGTTGCGGCAGGCGAAAGCAGAAATTAATTGAGAATAATTTGCATAAACTATTTATAGCCATGTTGTGGGTACTATTTGCATGCCCGGCTCAACTGGGGCGGCGAAAACAATAATAAACATTGGCAAAAAACAACAAACAACAAGCAGAAATTGAAATCTAAAGTCCAAGTATTTTGCATATTTCGCGCTTTGATTTGTCACACACAATTAATCGGCTATGAGGACTTGCCAATGCGCTACAGTTGTAAAATATTAAAACAAATAATTAATTTAATATTAAATAAATTTATATTTTGAATAGTCATAGTTTTATTTAATAAACAAATAAGTAACAAAAAATAAATAAATAAATAAAAAAAGTATGTATCAGCAAGTGAATGAATTAAAAATAAATATAATTTGAATAAATAATTATTATATATAAAATACATACAAATTAATAATTAATTAATAATGAGTGAAAAGCAAAAAAATTTAATTAATGAAAATAATAATAAATATAAAATAAATAAAAAATAATTATTTTGTTAACACATAGTAATTTTAGTTTAATAAATAATAAATAAATGAAATAAATATTATTTAAATACATACATAATATTTCATTTCATTTCATAGTAAACAAAAAATAAAGAATTAGTAATAAACAATTAAATATTTAAAGAATATCCAATAAAAATAAATAAATCAATAAAAAAACACATATTTTATAATTGTATAATCTTTTCGTTTAATAAGTAAATAAACAAAACTAAAATTAGCAAATAAATAAGGACTGACAAATAATTAGGTATTAAACTAATAACAAAAACAAATAAATATTTAAGGAATAGCCGATAATTGAATAAATAAATCAATAAAAAACAAATATTTTAGAATTATATATTATTTTTCTTTAATAAGTAATAAATAAATAAACAAAAAAATTAGCAAATAAATAATAAATGACAAATAATTGGGTATTACACTTCTAGTAAAATATAAATATTTTTTAAATGCAGAATCTTTTCCTTCAATAAATAATAAATATAAAAAATATTTTTTAACATATTTTCATTCTATAAATTTTCGCTTCTTCCGCTTTGTTGTTGCGTTCTTATCTTTGTTCTAGGGACATTTGCCTTTTGCTTTTGTCTGTAGAGCCTTAGTCATGTCATAGCCCTGAGCTTTTGTCATGCGCCTGTGTGTGTGTCTCTTGCATCTCATTTACGTACTCACACACACACATGCATATTAAACGACGCCATACCAACAACAACAACAACAACAAGAACAACAACAATGGGGCACAGCCAATCAAGACTTGTTTGCGTTCGCTGCTGCTGCGGCGGGTGCAAAGTCCAAAATTTTGTTTGAATCGGACGGCATCATGTTTACACATGTAGTAAGCCGGCTGTACAGCCAAGAAACGCAAAAACAAAACAGAAAACTGAAAACTGAATAATACATACATATATATATATATATAATACATATATGTGTATGTATGTATGCACATTATATGCAAATCTTTACAGTGATGAACACAATTATTGGCAGAGCAAGCATGTTACACTTTGAGTCCATTTTTCTGCCCTTAATATTTAAATTTTTAATTAAAACTAAATTTATATGAATAAAATAGACAATTTTTAGCAGCATTCATTTAATTTCATAGCAATATCTTCTATAATTATTTTATTTATTTTCAAAAACAAAACAGAGTCACATTTTTGCTGCACAGCCATAGAAAATTGCAAACTGCGTCTTAAAATAAACTCGAAATTCTTGCTGTATGCCCCCCTCTCACCCCTCCCCCTCTTGGTTTATTTACAGATTCGCCAATCTGCCCGCGGATAATCTAACATTGCAGCACTTGAACCCCCCGGCGGAGAAATATTGGAGCATGTTGGCCTACAATAATGCCAAGCTGTGCAATGTGCTATTTGCGCAGGAACTGGCGCAGGTGATAACAAAAACTGACCTACATCCCATCTAGAACTAATTACGAAATTACTTTAATTGCAGCGCTGGAAGCAACGCGGCATCTGCGTCTTCTCGGTGCATCCTGGCAATATGGTATCTTCAAAGTTATCACGCAATTATTGGTTCTATCGCTTCTTGTTTGCCTTGGTGCGACCTTTTACCAAGTCCCTGGTAGGTCTATAGAAACTGATCTATCTTAAATGACTTTATCTTATCGTCTTGAACAAACTGTTGCAGCAACAAGCAGCTGCCACCAGCGTCTACTGCGCCACGGCCAATGAGCTGACGGGATTATCGGGTCTATACTTTAACAATTGCTATCTGTGCGATCCCGGAAAACTGACCAAGAGCGTCCCATTACAGCAGCAGCTCTGGGAGCTCAGCGAGCGGCTCATCAGCGAAATTTTGGTGGAGCAAAATTAACAAAATTGCAATAAATTTTTATCGTATTTTATAAATTATGATTGTATTATGCTTACATATATTTTAAAATATTTTTTAATAATTATTTATGTGGTATGCAATTTGTTTTGGTGTTTGTTTTGTTTTTCTTGCGCTTATAAATAACATTGTTACAAAAAAATGATCTAAAGACGAGCGTCTATCTCAACAGTGAAATTAACAAGATTGCAAAATAAATTTTATCGTATTTTATAAATTATTATTGTATTATGCTTATATTTTAATAATTAGTTACGTGATTTGTTTTTCTTGCGCTTTCGAGCTTATAAATAACATTGTTAAACAAAAAGGATCTAAAAACGACCTAACTACAAGCTAAAGATCAGATAAGGAACTAGAAATCGGAGACGCGACCTTTGCGCTCCCAGTCGCCGTAGCGCGTGGGCTCCGGTCCGGCGGGTCCGCCGATTTCGCCCGTATGCGGATTTGTTTGATTCGGCCAGGGCTTGAGCGGCTCCTTCTCCTGGTAGGGATGGCGGGAGAACTCGTCCAGCTTGCCCAATGGCGTCTTGGCGCGCAGTTTCTTCTGGAAGGCCATCAGCTTCTCGGTGCGGGTCTGCGGCTCCGTGATCTCCACAATATTCTCGCTGCCGCGCCACACGCTGCTCGTGGACAGGCAGCTCACTAAAAATTATTTTCGAAATTGGATTTAAATCGATTATTAATTAAACATCGATTAAAACTGCACTTGAAAAGCAAACTCAACACACACCTTGCTTGCCCATTTGCGGCAGAGCGCGCAGCGATTGTTTAGCCATTGATTGCATTTTGTAAAGAGTTTTTAGTTTAATTTGTCTGCTTTTTGGTTGATATTGAAAGTACCGGTAATTGCGTATGATAATCTGCTTCTTATCAGTTGTTGTCACTCACACGACTTGTTCACGTTTGTGGCAAATGCGCCGCTGCTCAGCGCTTTTATAGGCTCGATGCGACGGCTCTGCTGGCTTTATTTCTTTATGCCGTTGTCTTCACGGTTGCCACTTCGGCACCAATTAATGCACCGCAAATAAATAAATAAACAAAAGAGTCTCGATTCTAGTCTTTGTAACTTGTTCGCTGCTCAACAACAACAACAACAGCTGCTCTCAGTTGCCAGCGAGCTCAAACTTGTTCGAAGCCGTGGTGAGTTTGTGTCGAGTTGTGTTTTCTTTCATAACTGTTACGTTTCATAACATACGCGTGCCGCTGCGTTTCCAGCCTTATCGATAAATTAGTTATCGTTTGATGTGCAGTGACGTCATTTGCAAGCAGTTGGCGCTTGAAATTAAAAATAATTAATAAAAAATACATATATATATATATATATAAATCATATGCATTGTAGAATACAGTGCTTAATTAATATTATATAATAATATAATTATATTTTAATTTAATTGCACAATAACTTTTTGTCTGGCTCAAAAATCATATAGTTTTACGATAATTATCTCAACAATTTTGTTAGCAAATAAACTTAAAAATTTAATTTTAATTTTTAAAAAAATTTGTTTTTTAATTAAAAATAAAATTTAAATTTGTAGCAACCGCAAGCGTAACCTTCCCTTCACAATATGCATGCCAATCGATAGTTGATAATGCGATATACAACTAATCGTGGCATGCCTTGCACACACTTTCGTAAGCAACAATTTTGTGGGTGTTTTTGATGTTGGCCAGGTTTAGCTAACGTGGTATATTTATTTCGCATATATCTATTATGTTACCCAAGACACCCAAGCCGGCCTTCTGGAGATTTGTTAAGGGTAGCGCCAAGACGCTGTTCGTACTGGAAGCGCTCTGCTTTGCCGGTTGTTATGGCCTCTACTACCGCATGAACACAGACCAAGGTGCGTGGTAATCGAAATTTTATATAAGCACTCGATTAATTGATCGCTTTTAGATTTTCGCAAATACATCAACGAGAACTATCCGTTTGCACTCGAGTACTACTACAAAGTGGGCGAAATTGTGGGCGACAGCAAGGCGAGGCAGGCGGACGCAACCTTCTGGACACAATTCAAAAAACAAGATTAATTCGATGGCTGGTAATCCCTATTTTAGATCGGTGCTCTGGCTAATTGGCTTCGGTGGCATGGGCTACGGTCTGATGCTGCTAACTGCGCCCAGTGCCGAGAAAATTGAACGAATTAAGGCGTCGGGATCTGCACAACATTTGAATGAGGCTGATCGCAAGAAAGCCCTGTTCATGAAAAAACTACAGGAGGCGGCAGTCGGTCCACCGATTTATAGGCCAAGCACCACAGAGGGCAAGGATAAATAGGCTTAAGTAATTTTTTAATCTATTGTAAATTGTTATGCGGCAAATAATGTAAATGTTTGATAATTAAACTCGATGTTGTGATTTATTTATTTCGGTGTGCTTCAGAGTTTACAGCTGTTCGGTTTTGGCTGCAATCGATAGCATATTCGTGATGGACCTATCGACTTTCAAAATGACAGCATATCGACAAATTTCTGTGTATTAATCACAAGAATTTGTGTATTTATGCATGAATAATTAAGCTGTTAATAAATATGAATTAGTTAATTTATTTAATACCGCCTGCTGCAGAACTATCAAAAGTACGCTTTAGGCGGCAATCGATGACAAGCGCCTATCGACTTTCAAAATGTCAGCATGTATATCGTTGCATTTCTTGGTTTAAATAGCAAGAATTGGCGTACAAATAATTAATACGAAATAAGTATTATTTATGCTTAAATAAATAAGCTGTTATTAAATATGTGAACTTATTTTTATTTAGAACTATCGGCAGTGCCATTTTGGCGGCAATCGATGACACGCACTTATCGGTTATTGTCGACAACTTGCTGCCAAACTTCGATAGCGTTCACAGCAAATATATCGATTTCTCGCTTGGTTTGAACAGCAAGAATTGTCTATTAATTCAATAGAAAATACAATTGCTGAGAAATGGCCGATGATAATTTGAATCTGCTGCAATCTTCACGTTTGCCTTGCGCTGCACAATTCGATGCGAACAAAGAGTTCCAAACGAGCACCGAGCAGCAACAGGCGGACAGCGCATTTCTGGGCAACCAGAGCCGCGCGTGGATGAAGTCAAATGCTCAGCCCCGACGCGATTGCCCGCGGGAGCGGGATGCGTTGAGGACACTGCTGTCGTCCAGCGGCCAGGATGCCAGCAAAGTGGACAAGCTGGTGCAGGAGAACATCAGCTATCGGGATTTGGCGGCGGTTTCCAATGAGGACCTGCAGCTGTTTGGCTTCGACAACGAGAGGGAGCGCGAGGAGCTGCTGAAAATGTTTGCCATGATGCCCAACCAGGATGCCACCTACGAGTGCATCACGAATAGCAACGAGGCCGACGGCTACAGCAATCGGATCATCAGCATCATGGCCAATCACATGATGCACCTACGATCCGCCGTCGCCGCCACCGACTACAAGCTGCAGGTCACGCCCCCCGAGGATGTCGTCGTAGGCGACAAGCAATTCGCCAGCGCCTACGCCACGGAGTCCCTGAAGAGCATACGGATGGTCTCCGACGACCTTTCAACTCATCTGAGCAAGCTGGAGAAGCAGGCGGAGACTTACAAGGACGGCAAGTGGACGAGGCCCCTACCTGCCAAAGCAGGCAAGGTAAGCTTAGGGTCAGATCAGTCGGACGGCTCCGACTGTAGAATACCCTGTACCCTACATAATATAGAACTGGCATACAATAATAACTTCTGTGTTTATTAAGCGATTTCAATACGCTTTTCAGGATAGTTAAATATTATAAAAGAGAGCATATACTCCGAATTAAAACATTCTATGTTCAAAATTGCGCTTGATATTCGGTTTTTATCGATTAGGGCGTAAATGGGGTGTGGCATCAAAGAGTTGAAATAAACTTGTACTGCGTATTGAATGCATTTACCCATAGCAAAATTGCTGCTCTAGCTCATGTAGTTTTTGAGATCTCAGTGTTCACAGGGTATAAAAATAGCCCTATTAAACTATCTTTTTTTGCAGAAAACGCCGAAATTTTGGTTTTATTCGCTGATCGCATTGGGCTCTGCAGTTGCCTGTTACTGGTGGTGGTCCAAGTCCGGTTCCAGCGCAAACATCCAACATGCATACATCAAAATGTAAACTAGATTTCCAATTACTTCGAAAACAGCTTCATTATAATGTAATCTCATAAAAAAAATCGATTTCCAAGCGAGCATAAAGCTTCACATTCTTGGCATTCCACGGAAAACAATCCCAAGGTCTCATATTTAAATGTATTAAGAGATTTATAATGAAATTGAATTGTTAATTTATAGCAGTCTAAAACAAATGTGAATATTCTTTCTTTTTGATAGCACTCAAGCCATATAAATAAATGTATTAAGATAGATTATTAAACTGCATAACAATATTGAGTTTGAAAAGTTTACTTTCTTTTTTTCTTATTTTATATCACAAAAATTAAATAACAATGTGAATTTGGAGAAGTTTATAAACAATGTGAATATTCTCCCCATTTGATAACAGTCGAATATAAAATATTTATTATAATGTGAGCTTTGAAAAGTTTAGAAATAAAGTGAACATTCTCCCACCTATAAGATGTATAACAAACCTTAATAACAATGTTAATTCTGAGAAGTTTTTGGAGAATGTAATATTCAGTCTGCTTACTTTAAAACATTACAACCTTTGTTAATATTGAGCTTTACAAAGAAAGTATATAATTTGAAAGTATATACATTTATACCCTCTACCCATTAAAAAATGGGAAATAAAGGGTTATTTTATATTGAATTTGAACATATATTACATATATTTAAACACAAATCGAGTCTTAAAGCTTAATTATAATTACTTTAAATATTAACCTAATTATTTTACATTTGTAGTCCAGTAAGTTGCAGATACCATCTGGATTTATTTGCTTTTAACTTCTTCCGCTAGAAGTAAAAATATAAAGTTTACATAGGCGTCAACATGTTCCGGAAATTCCCATTCTGTTGCATAAACAATGAGCTGATGTCGCTGGCTGCAATGAGCTATGTTTTCTGGAAATTGGAAGTATATATAAATTATATTGATTGAATATTCAATTATATATAAATTTGGAATAAAAACCTACCCATTACACGCTGCTTTACAACCGATTCCCTTTCATATCTGTTCAGCAGCTGCTCTGTGAATTCAACAAATTGCAGCAGCGACCAGGTGCGATAGAAAATAGTTTTGGATGAATTCCCCGTTAATTTGCATAGTGCACGCATCTGCCTCAATATTTCCTGGGTATTCTTGAGTATATCAACAAATATTGATGTAATTACGGCCAATTTATCACAGGGCGTGCACAAATCATCTGGATAAGATTCGGCTGCGTTTTCCAACGCACGTGTTTTCTTGGCCTCGATGATGTGGCACAAGGACGTGCCACGCTCCTGGGCCAACTGCCACTTGGCGTAGTTAGTTTGCAATTGTTTTACCAAGGCTTCGAGCCGTGTTCCGCACGTGCTTAAGTTGGGACAGCTCTTAATAGGCGATTGCGAGTGATAACTGTCCACAACTGCAGAGAAATAAATATAGAAATAATTGCAGTTTACTCAACAGTTGCCAAATACTCACATCGCACCGGCGTCAAAGAACTATTTAACTGGTCCATGCTATCAGTAACTTTGTTATAATTAGTAATTCTTAAATAAATTTAGTTCAAAATAACAATAAACGCGATTTAAAACAGCTGGCCATGTCGATAGTACACCATTTATCGATAATTTTAAGTGCTTATCGCCAATCACTAGCGAGTTCGTCAAGTTGTTGGCGCCAAGTTTGAATGCAACTCACAAACATTCATCAATTACGAGACAACAGCATGCAATTGTGTTTATTTATTTATTATTATTATATATATTTCTTAATAATAATTTAGTAATTTATTTATGTTGCAATGTTGCAATATTATGTAATTTTATAGCCAATTACGTTAAGCTGCGCTGTTTTAACTCACTAAATTTGGCAACTAATAAATAATACAGATAATTTACTATAATAATTATGGGATAATAGTTTTCGTCACAATAGTAACAAGCGTATATATAATACAGATAATTTACTGTAATAATTATGGCGCATAACTTTTGCAATTTGTATAAAATTTGTTTGGACAATTGCAGTAAGCAGCGCTTTCGTTAAGTAACGACACACAACTATCGATAGGCAGCAGCAACAAAGCGACTCTGCGAAACTTATCAAAAAGTGCCGGTAATCATTTTCGTCATTCGCATCAGACGAAAATTAAATCAGTCTGAGATTGTTCTGCCCCCAAGTGAATTCAGTTCTTAAATTCGAGCAAAAATGTCGACCTGGATACCACTGGAGTCTAACCCCGAGGTGAGTGCTTATCTGGCTAAATAGGATTTGTTCTGCTATGATAACCGCATTATCATAAATTGTTGCAATTTTTTTTGGCAAATTTGTTGTGTTTTTTTTTTTGCGAATTGGCAATTATTAAAGACGCCATGATGTGCGTATCCCCTTCCAGGTGCTGACCAAATACATACACAAGCTGGGCGTGTCGCCCGCCTGGATGGTGACTGACGTCATCGGGCTGGACGATGAGCTGCTCGCGATGCTGCCGACGCCAGTGAAGGCGATGGTCCTCCTCTTCCCCATCAGCGATGCGGTAGGCATGCGGGGGAATTCCCCTTTTTCCCATTATCGTATAATCTGTATTTATGCTATTTGCAGTATGAGAAGCATCGCGGAGAGGAGCATGAGCGTCTTACTAAAGCCGCCGAGCCGGAGAAGTATCCGGAGGATCTGTTCTATATGCGCCAGTTCACGCATAATGCCTGCGGCACCGTCGCCCTCATCCACAGCGTGGCCAACAACAAGGAGTAAGATCTGCTAGTATATTTATATACCCTGTACTCATATAAAATGGATAAAAACAGGGCTAACAACTTTGTTTTTATACCCTGTACACCCATTACAAATTGGATATATAGAAGTTTATTACTTTATCCGAATCTATACAACAGGCAGACCCCACAAAGTATATATATTCTTGTTCAGAGACGAGTTGAGAAGATTTCGCATTGTCTGTCCGTCCGTTTGAATGAACGCTGAGATCTCGCAAACTATAAAAGCTAGAGCAGCCATTTTTTGTATGTTGGTAGATAAATAAAGTGCGCATAGGAAATTTATTTAAAATCTTTGATGCCACGCCCCTTTTGCCCACAATCAACATAGGTAGAATACATTGACCAATTTAAGAGCTATAAATTAAATTACATAAGTTGAGACATTGATAATCGGTAAAGATTATTAATTTCTACAAATGCTGTGAATTTCATCCAAATTGGTCCATAATTAAGGAAGATACGCTTAATCAAATTTTGCTTTTCATGCTGAGTGTATGCCAATTGGTTTAATATTATATTTCAATTAGATGGTACAGGGTATCTACAGTCGTGCAATTCCGACTGAACTGTTCCGTCCATTATGTTTGCTAATTAATTTCTCTCAAATTTACAGCATCGATTTGTCGGCTGGAGTGCTAAAGAGCTTCCTGGAGAAGAGCGCTGACCTATCGCCGGAGGAGCGCGGTCAGGCGTTGGAGAAGGACGCGGAGTTCACCGAGGATCATCAGGCGTTGGCGCAGGAAGGCCAAACCGATGCCGCTGCCTATGAGCAGGTCATACATCACTTCATAGCGCTGGTGAAAATTGGCAACACGCTCTACGAGCTGGACGGCCGCAAGTCGTATCCCATCAATCATGGCGAGACAACGGAGGAAACCTTTGTCCACGATGCGGCCAAGGTGTGCAAGGAGTTTATGGCACGCGATCCGGAGGAGATGCGTTTTACCGTCTTGGCTCTGACTGCTGCGCAGGATTAAAAGCTGCCAAATAAATCTCATATAACTATATAACTATATATTTTATGATCTCTGATCTAATATGCAAACTGTATTGTAAAGCTTAGCAGCCGCCATAAATAGCTCTTTGCTAATTTCAACAAAATTGTCATGTATTTAGACATACTACCCATTATCTGGAATATTTATAATGTATCTGAAAGTACTTTTGATTTAATTGTGTGATTAAAGAACGCATCAAATGCTTGCCGCCAAACTCAGCTGTTTCTCATGATTTCCCTCAACGCGCATGCCCCAAATTCAGCTCGAGTTCTCTCTGAGAAACTTGCAAGTTTATCTCAGTTCTCGCCAACCTTTGACGTGGTTGTTTTTCTGTTTTTATTTATTTTTTCAGCAGCCAAAGTTTGTGCTGTTTTTTATTAGCCACAAAACCAGGAGCGTGCCCTGCCAAGTCCTTAGAGCCAAGAGATTCGATTTATTTATGTGGTAGGCGTCGCCACTGCCCGGCATTGAGCGTTCAACATGCGGCTGCTGCTCAAGGAGCTGACGCGTCTGACGTTGCAGCAACGTCCCATCTATTGCTACATGTTTCTCAGCCTCTGGATATTCCTGTTGATAGCAGGCAGGTGCAAATCGCTAGCAGCTCTTATCACCTCTTATCACTCTCTTATCACTTATCATGCTCTTATCGCTCCTATCTCTTTTGTACCTCCTTCCCCCCAGGCATGTATCGCTACATGGGCAATGTGGAGCAGTTGGGCAATCCGGGCAGTGGAGGCTTTGCATCCGGCACAGACATCGCCAGCTCTGGCATTGGCAGAGCTCTCGGCACAGCTCCAGAGACGGCCAACGCCCAGCGTTTTGCCAAGTATCGGGAGCGTTGTGCTCCGCTGGCGCAGCTCACACGCTTGGACGATGGCGGCATTCTGGAGGGCTGGAAGCTGCAGGGCGTGCTCCTGGTCATACGGCATGGGGATCGGGGTCCCCTGTCGCATGTGCATGCAGCTGGCATCAACTGTGGCGTGCCAGCCGACGGAGACAGCCTGGTCAACAGGTAGGGGCAACCGTTCAGTCGAATGCAGCCGACTTTAAAACAACCTACCTTTCAAAGTCTCACGGCAAAGCTAGCAATCTTGTTTCTTCAATATCTTCAGTGTTTATTAGCCCATTTTACTGCGCTTTTCAGAATAGATTAGTAGGTTTCCAGAAAACATGTACGGCAACTTTCTATCTTTAAAACTGTGCAAGTTACACGGTTTTGACCGATTTGTAGACAAAATGGGTGTGGCAACCAACATTTAAAATAAACTTTAGCTGATTATGATAGACACCTAACTACATTCCTAATTTGGAAACTGTAGCTCTAGTAGTTACTAAGATCCACGGGTATAGACAGACACCACAAGATATGTATACTCAGCTCGTCGACTTGATAAATAATACATCTATAGTCTTTTGTGGGGTTAGCCTGTTACATTTTTGTTTTCCATAGCAATTATACCCTGTTTCTATACATTTCCAATGGGTTATAGTTGGGATATGCAGGGTTTAGCGTTTTAACTTTATTGCAATACAAAGAAGAGGATCTCCTACTGTCGGTTCTAGAAATGGAGTCTTACAGTAGAACCATATGTGATCTAGGAGTTCGCCGGTCCAACCTAAACTAAATGTAGTTATGATGATTATGATTGAATGAAACGAGCTTTAACTGAATTGAACCCTAAAGTTTGCTTCAAACCGTTTTGGAGTACGATCATTTTTTGGTTCAAGATGCGGTTAAAAGTAAAATGAACTTTTATATTTCGATTTGCTACCCGTTCTATAGATCTTCTCATATTTTTGCAGGTATCGCAACTTTCTGCACAATTCGAGCAGCTCCGCGTCTGGCTCCAATCATCTGTACTGGAGCAAAGTGGGTCCATTCCACGGTTTTCCGCTGCTGCCGGCCACGGAGCGAGGCTGCTCCTTGGGCCAGCTGACCTACAAGTAAGTTTAAGGAAATTCCAGATATAAAATTGATTCGCTTTCCTTTGCAGAGGCATTGCGCAGCTGCTGCACGTGGGCGACATAATGCATCAGATCTATGCGCATCCGTTGGGTCTGCTCCTAAGGCCGAGTGCAGCGCGAGGTGGCGTGGAGGCGACACCGCACACGCTGCTCAATTCGGATGAGGTTGTGGTGTTCACCACACGCTATCGTCGCACCTTTCAGTCGGCGCTGGCGCTGCTCTACACGCTGCTGCCGCCGGACAAGTGGCTGGGCCTGAATATCCGGGAATCCCACAGCATTGCGTTCTGCTTTGGGGATTGCAGCTGTGCGCAGTCGCAGGTGCTGCAGAAGCTGCTGTTGCAACTGGGTGGCAAGCGGTTGCAGCGACGTCCCGAGGTGCTGGCGGTGATGCAATGGATCGGTGGCACCTTGCTGCAGCATATACCCAATGAGAGCGGCATCACGAATCCCCTGGAGGTGGTCGATGCCATGCTGACGGTGCTCTGCCATGAGGCAAGTTTGCCGTGTCGTCGACGCAACGGAAGCCAAACCGTAGCCAGCACGCATGCCCAGGAGCTGGTGGATGTGATCAACATCGATCAGGATGAGAATCCAGCTGCTGCTGCTGCGAATCTCCTGCAGGAGAGCCTGGCGGCAGCGGCAGCGGCGCAAAGGGAAACGGAAGGGAATGCGGGAGAGGCGGGGGAGGCCGAGGGTTGCGTGGAGTCCGCCCATGTGGACACGCTGATGTCCTTTGCCGATGAGCATTCGCTGAGGATTGCCCGCCACGCCTACTATAAGCGTTCCGGACTTTTGCGCGCCTACGGCATGATCCGTCACATTGTGGGCTATATGCTCAAGATGATCTCCGGAGATCGCACCAAGTTCGTGCTGTACAGTGGGCACGATTGGACCCTGCAGTACCTGACCGCCGCCCTGGGCATTGAGAACAGCCAGGGACAGACCATCGCGTATGCCAGCCGGCTGGCCTTTGAGGTGTACCGGAGTGAGGCGCATACGGATTACTATTTCCGTGTCGTCTATAATGGGCGGGACGTTACCCAGCAGATCGATTTCTGTGAGGGCGGCAAAAGTTTGCGCGTGACACGCGATAGTCGTGGCAATAAGGCTGATCTCTGTCCCATCGAGAACATCATTCGCTTCCTGCACGAGGATTACTTTGCTCCGCTCAACGCTACCAACTTTAAGGAGGCGTGTGCCGCCTCCATTGGCAATCCGGGCAAGGCCAACGAGTTCTAGGGCCCCATCATTCAGCACTTTGAACTGTGATAAATAATAGCTAAGGTTAGCAAACAGAACCCCAACTAACCAAACATATCAGAAACTTGCAATTTCAACGTGTAAACCTATCGATACCAGTCCAATTCGATAGTTAAAACAACACGATAACATGCACATTTAGCTGTATTTAGCAAAATGCAAAAATATCGGTTACAGATCTTTTTCTGTCGATGGTATTGCCTGCAACTTAGCGAAATTTTAGCTAAAAAACGATTGAACTCTAGTTCATTTTATAGACAATTAAGTTCCCATATCGATACATATCAGCATTGTCCTTCAGGACAATGCAATCGATCTTATTTTCAGTTGAACTTCCGTTTGAATTTTAAAGTGAACATATCACAAACATATCAAGCGCTTAATGAGTGCAAACTTTTATCTACATTTTAAAATTAACATAAATAATGATATAAAGAAAAATGTATTCCCCATAGTACTTAATTAAATAAATAATTTAAATGTTGTTCCCAATAGCAAACATTTGTTTTATTAAAGAAAATTTTACTTTGAATGTAATATATTCTTTTGAGTTTTTTATAGTCGAGTACGTCCGACCAATCGGCTATGTTCTTACTGAATTTTTTTAAACTGTTTGAAAAGCGACACATTTGGCCTAGTGTTTGAGCCAATAGACCACTGTGCGTAAAATGGGTTTCGTTTCGAGTTTAATTTATGCTTTTTGGCTTCGCTGTTTATACCATTGTACAAGTCAATAAATATAAATATAGCATATCATTTTTTTTATTATTTTATTAATATTTCAGCAATTGAAAATAAAATTATACACAAATCGAATTTATGGACACGATTAACAAACTGCTGCACTCCATCCTCAATGCGTCCGCCTTCGCCGAAAGCCAAACGACGACTGATTGGAAGAGTGCAAAATGCATTCGCAGTTTTGCGATTTCGCTGCATGCACTTCGTCGTGTGTTGGTGTGAGTGAGTGTGCTTGCATGTGTGTATGTGTGGTTTGGGTGGTCAGCTCGTACTCACACACACTCAAACACACACACACACATGTAGACAGTGCGGGGAGCGCATCAAAGCAGAGTCGTGAATGATAAAGCAAACGAGAGCAAAGAACCCGCCAAAGGCACAAAACAAAACAACAAAGGAGAAAAAAACAAATTGCGCTGACGTCGGCCAAGGGGAGCGAAGTGGAGTGGAGAGTGGAGCCATTATTACTTATCTGTGTGCTCTTTGGCAGGGGATGTAGAGGAGGAGGGGCAGTGGGAAGCACGCGAGCAAGTAACGCGACTCACACACACACACAGAAACAGAGACGCAAAGCAGCAAAGAGCGAGCGAGCGGGTGGGGAGCGGCGGAAATGTGGAGAATGCGAACGCGCGCAATGAGCGTGTACAGAGACCGTGCGTCGACTGTACAGCGATTGTAATGTAAAATCCACGCTCTGCTCAGCGCTGAGAGCCTGTTGACATTCAGTACATTTTGTTACTTTTGTGCACGCAGCCGGCGATGGCGACGCTGACGTTGACGGCAACGCTGACGTTGACGATAATGACGCAGCAGCAGCAGCAGCAGCAGCAAAGAGCTCCAAGATGGCGGAGCTTGTGTTGTTTGTTGTTTGCCGTAAAAAGGAGACAACCCTGGAGTGTATTACATGGGGCTTCTGCTCCTCCAGAGGAGGGAGGCTTACGTTTGTCACGTGGCGGCTGTAAACTGTAAAGCGACATTCACCTCACACCAGTGTTGCCAATTTGTTTCGAGAATAAAAAGCTATTTTTGTGGCAGTAGAAATATAGAATTAATTATTTAATTTTATTTAATTTTTTTTGTTTTAATTTTTTTTATTTAAGATATGCATTCCTAATGCTACAAGTATACAGCCTTATAAATTATTGAACTAATCACTATAAAACAAAAAAAAAAATATATATATATAGATTGAAATTAAAATAAATTAAATTAGGTTTAGGTTTATTTATTAATACAATTATGTATTTATTAAAATTTAAATTTTTTATTTACCTATTGATTAAAATAATGACAACAGACCTACATTTAATTTGTCCTCAATTCAGAATAAATTTTGTAAAATTAAAAAAAAAATCGCCCAGAACTATAAATTAAATTAGGTTTAGGCTTATTTATTAATACAATTATGTATTTATTAAAATTAAAATTTTTTATTTACCTATTGATTAAAATAATGACAACAGACCTACATTCAATTTGTCCTCAATTCAGAATAAATTTTGTAAAATTAAAAAAAAAACGGACAAAAATTTTAATTATATTCAAAAGATATCCACCTTCCGTTTTTTTTTACAATTTTTTTAGCATATGCATAGGTTTTAGCCAGATTCAGCCAGATCTGGCGGAAAAAAAGCTAATTTGACATCCACATTTACCTTCTACGTATAGCATGCACACCACAACCCCATCCACATCCACATCCAGCCAATACGTATAGCATACACACCACACACCAGACCCCATCCACATCCACATCCACACTGTGTCCACATCCACGTCCACATCCACTTCCAATATCCACGTAATCGGCGTCGTAATGGTAATGCTGCCCTGGGGCAATCGCTGCTCGCATGGTGCATGGTTGTGTTACATTGGGAAAAGGAGCCCAGAACTCGTAGCCGCGTTGCAGTTGGGTAAAAACAACAGCGCAAAGCGTTTAAAAGGCAGAGAAAAAAATTAAAATAAACGTATTTCGTTTGGTTTCAGTGTGCGTTCAAGAGAGCCAGAGAGATACGGACAGTGCATGTGTGTGCGTGTGTGTGTGTGTGTGTGTTTGGGGCGGAGCAGGTGCGCTCAGCTGCCGACTGCGACTGCAATCAAAGTCACACACAACCATACATATGTACATATATACATACATATGTACATCTGCCGACGGCGGCTGCGACGTCATTGCGCTCTGTTTGCTGCACGCCGTTTGCTGTGCCTACGTCTCTTTCGTTGTGTGTGCGTGTGTTGTATTCCAGATGCTGCTGCTGTTGCTGTGTGCAAATTTCCAAAAACTGCATTGTTGCATTTTTTGTTTTCTCTCCTTCTCTCTCTCTCTCTCTCTCTCCCTCTGACAAACTGCAGTGTGGTGCATGTGTGTGTGTGTGTTATGCCAGCACAGTGGTTGAAAGCAATTGGCTTGGCATAATATCGAAGTATACTATAATTCCAATTTAAGAGCAGGTCTTTAAAATTAAAGTAGTTTAATAATTGACAATTTGATATTAACGTAAATAATTTAATTTAATTTATTATGTACGTAATTTCACTACAATGTTATCTCAATAACTGTAACATTTTTTTTTTTTTTTAAATATAAAAATTTTTATTATACTTTATTTTATGGTATACTATTACTGTAACATGATGTAATCTTCTAATAACAAACAAATTAATTAACTTATATCGATTTAAATAAATGAATAAATATAACATTTTATAATAATAATAAATTGTTAAATTATCAACAATAAATTTATAAATTATAAACCCTTTTTTTTATAAATTTTTTTCTTATAAATTTGAATTTAATGTTGCCTCTTATGAACAAAACTTGCGTCAAATCTTTTGCCTAGTTTTGAGCGCACTTGCGTCACTGTGAATCGGTCAACGTGCCCATTGCATTGCGCTCTCCGCTCCCCACTCGCTGCCCACTGCTCTAAATGATTCGTGCTCTCAATTGTGCGCTCACTCTCTCACTGCACCGCACACACACACACACACACATACACATGCAAAGAGCGTTCGCTGAGCGACTGCAGCAACAACAACAATAAGAAAAAGGCCTTGTGTGCGCTCATTGCACTGAGCAGGGGCAGCGTCGGAGGGGCTGCCAATAAGAAGAAATAAAAAGAAACAAAACTGTGCCTGTGTTTGAGTGTTGAGTGCATGTGCATGGGCCTCTCTCTCTCTCCGAGTGGTGTGTGTGTGTGTGTGTGTGTGTGTGATTGTTGTTACAAAAGTCGGAGCTGCTGCCGTGTAGGTGCTGCGCCTCTGTTACAAAATATTGGCGAAGAAAAATCATACAACGTTTTTTTAAAACTTTTTTCAACCATTTTTCATGGGTACGCGTACGCTCGTGTGTGTGTGTGTATGAGAGCGCGTTGTCTGTGTGTGTGTCTTTAGAGGGGCCCCAATCGAGGCTGCATTTGGCGCCTTGTTGTAGGTGCCTCGCACTTCAGCTGCTAGAGCGGAAGTAATGCAACTATTTTGTTATTTTTTTGTGTTTTTTTGGGGGAAAGCGAGCTAAGGATTTTCCTGGCGCAAAAGTAGGGGCAAAGCGATAGACAAAAGAGGCGCAAATGCCGTTAATCGTCGGTCTATTGAGTCTGCGCTCTCGGCTCTAGCCGAGCAGTTGGCCATCTAATAGAAAACCAAGAGTTTTCCAAGCAGTCAAACTAGGCTCCATGGCAGCCGGGGATGGGGCCTACGACAAGCGCTATCTCTCTCTCTCGCTCTCTATGCCGCTGCCTCCCGCTCGCTCTCTTCATGCTCTGAGCGGAGATGCACTTTTCAAATGTGCGCTGCGGGGGGCAACAATTTTCCACGCAAACAAACACAACGGAGGAGCACACTACAAATACACACACACACACACACACACACACACACACATGCTGCACTTGTGTGCAAGGGGGAGGGGCGGAGGCTACGCGCACATAGAAGAAATTGCAGCGACGTCGTAATTGCAGCAGATACTCAGCGAAAGAGAGAGAGAGAGAGAGAGAGACCGAGAAGCCAAGCCAAAGGGCCAGGGAGGGGGCAGGGGCTAAAGCGGGCGGGTGCTCATGAGTTGCTGATACTATTTAGTAAGTACTTACGACTGACTTACGAGTACTCTAGTACTTGCTTCACTTTCAGTTACATTGAGCAAGCGAGGGGGCCTATCGGACACCCTACTTCAACAGCCTCAGCAGAACCAAATAAAATAGAATAGAAACTTAGCAAAACATTAAAATAAACCAAAACCAGTCAAGACAGAGCCGATCAGTCGGAGGCGTATACCCTACATTTTTAATAAAATTTAAAGAATGTTTATAAAATTTCAATTAAAGCGCAATGCTTCTTCTTACTTCTAGCGCGATATTGTTTCTTCAATAACTTCTGTGTTTATTAAGCGATTGGAAGGTGCTTTTTAGAATATATATAAATATAATGGCAGAGATTATTTATTCGGAATAACAACCATCTATATTTCTTAGGTTTTAACAATTTTAATATATTTTTAAAATTTCAAATAAAGTTTCCAAAATATTTTTTTTTATTCAAACGATTCGTAACTTTATTTACATTGAAGAAATTTTTTATTTTTCAATTTTAAAAATACAATAAATGTATTTAAAACAAATTCATAATTACATTTATTACATTTAAATTTAAATATTTACAAAAACTTCAGTTTTAAAACCGTAAATAAAATATACATGATACAAATTTAAGATATTACTTTTTATTTAAATTGTTTCAATTAATTTTTCTTAAATAAACTAAAAATATTTTCTATTTATATTTTATATTAATTATATTATTATTTTGTATTACTTTGTTTAACATTTTAAAGTCAATAAGTCAAAATAAAATAAATTACTTTTTATATTTTTCATTTTTGAATTTGTTAAAAATGTAACGTCCAAAAAGGTTCTAATTTCTACAAATGTATTTAACAGTCTGTTAAAATACACACACACACTCACACACACACACCTGCATGTTAAAAGGTGTTCAATTTGCCTTTTTCTCCGCTGCATTATCTCTCTCTCTCTCTCTCTCTATCGCAACAATAAACAACAAAGCAACGGAGAGAGTGAGCAACAGAGAGTGCAATGCACTGACCTCCGAGTACATTGGCCCCAAAATACAATAAGAACAGAGTCAGACTCACACACACACACACGCGCCGCGTTGCGCTCTCAAGTTAAACGGATAACAGCTAAAACTCACACATACACAGCAAGCGCTCTCTGAGCGCGCACAAGTATGAGATCGCGTACGAACTAAGTGCGCTCGACTGCAGCGCAACCGAACTTTATGCTTCTCAATTGCAAGCGAACCGAACATGCGCTTCGAACACGCTCGCGCCAAAGCAACGGCCATTGACGTTACGTATCAGGCAGCTTGCGCGCCAATGCTGTGCGCCTATTGAATTAACATCGCATGACGCAAAGTCCGCGGAACGCGTACATTTTTCACATTTAACGGCAGCAGCAGCGGCATCAACAGCAGCAGCAACAACAGCAGCAGCAGCAGCAACAACAAGAACAAGAACAACAATTACCGTTGCCGCGATTACCGTTTGAATTTCGGCTGGGCGTTAACATAGAAAATCGTTAGAAACGAACGCAGCAGCTACCAAGTTTTCATAGAAATAGCAAAAGTCCCAGAGTTGGACGAAAGTTTGCATAGATAGAATATTTGCAGAGCTGGAAGGAAGTCGCGGTCTGATGACGTAAAGGCAGAGGGGAGAGGGGGGGGGCAGAGCGAGCGAGACTGCATACTGTAAAAAATTAACATAACAAAAAGCTTTTCGCATTTGGCGAATTACGGCTATAATTTCAAATTTTATGGCAAAAAAAAAAAATAAAGTCGAAAAAAAGTGGAAAAAAAAACCTAGCGAGATGTGCATTTCTTGAAGCCTGTTCGTTTATATTTTAAACATACAAACGAAATAATGGCATAATAATAGAGATCTGCGCTTGTTTGTGTGCCAGGGCCATAAATAAAATAATATTATTCGCGGCATAAGCCGCGCTCTGTTTAATTTCGAGTGTCGGGTGCTTGGGGCACGCCTTCTAAAATTATAATTTATTATTATTATATTTCGTTTGCTTAATTACACCAGGAAAACAGAAAACAGAGTTTGCAACACACACAGCAGCCTAGACACAATGCCAGCAAACAGGGCGCCACCTAACCTCACTCCCAATAAACCTGATACATGCCCCCACTTTATACCACATCTGTGTGTGTGTGTCTCTGCCTGTCTGTGTGTGTGTGCGCTTCTGTGATTGAGCAAAAAATCGAAAAAGATGGCTACTAACAGCGCGGGCTAACAGAAAACATAGCAAACGAGTCGCGTGTGGGGAACAAACGGCAATTGGGGAACACAAACACAGCCAAAGAAACACAAACGCACACGCTCATACATACATATACACACATATACACTGAGAGAAAAATATGAGGAATTGCGTTCTTCAAACTATACATATGTACATACATATCTCAATAAGAACGAAACTGGTAATGTTGAAAAGACAGAATTTAAGAAATTAAAAATTCTATATTCAAGTTTATGCGAACTTTAAAGCTTAATAATAAAATCTCTTCACAGTATTTGGTATTAATATTTTTAAATTATTAAAAATTATTTCTATATCAAGTATCTATTTATTCTATTCAAGTACAAGAACAATTCTAGTTTATCAAGTTAATAAAAAAAAAACAGTTTAATTAAAAAAAACTAAATGAAATTGTTTAGGGTATTTTATTTTACATTATACATAATATATTATTATATTTTATATTATCGTTATTTTTATATAATATTATTTATAATATTGTGATATATTTTAAGAAGTTTGTATATCCAATTTAAATTAATCAGTCCTCTTGTAATATTTTATTTAAAAAAAATACTTTATTCTTATTTTAGGCAAAAATATTTGGTAGTTTCTCATGTCCAGATTTTATATACAGTGTAGTTTTAATAATTTAAAATCGGAAATATTAATAATATTATAATTATAAATAATTTTGAAAATACTTCGAAATTACGAGCGTATAATATTTTTATTAATAAATATTTTTTGTTCAAATGGACAGCAATATACGAATTATTAATATTTTCGATTTGTCGGGTTCTGAACTATCGAGACTTAACTGTACTGATATGTATTTATTCTAAAACATTTATATACATTAATTTTAATGTCTAATATAGAACTTTTTTTTAAAGATTGCAAATTCTGCAAATCAGTGAGTTTGAATTTAATTTTAGTACACAATTTTTGTCTCAGTGTATATACATATACATATTTGAGTATATTTTAAGGGGGGCCCTGCGGCTCATGCCCGCTCTTTTGTCTCGTAAGGGGCATAGACGGCAAAGACCTTCTCAAGGCTATATAACTGGGGGGAAACACGCACACACACACACACTCGCACACACACACGCATACACACGCACACTCGCACACACTTGGAGCCCCCAATTTTTAGTCGTAGCGCGCGCACACACGCCGACATGGGGAAGTCTTGACTACGGTATTAGGCGCTCAGCATCGGACGGAAAGCGAACGGTTGGGGGAATCCACTACAGACGTAAACTCAAGTGCGTCCACGTATTGCCCCTCCCGTTGTATATCTATATCTGTAGCTAGCTGACTCGCTCTGTAGAGCTCTCTCTCGCTCACTGATTTATTGGCGTTATGTCATGTCGGGGCTACAAAGCTATCGGCGCTGCTTAGAGCTGAAAATATAGAGAAGTATTGTAGGAAATACCGCTTAAGGAGAACATTGCTTAAGGAGAAGGCCCATTAAGGAGCGCACGTTATATGGACATGCTTTATATTACGCAATCAAAATATTGCACATTTTGAAGGCCCCTTTACTTTGTAGTTTAATGTACTTAAGAAATGCTACCCACATTATCGAAATTCATACACATTTAAATCGTATTTGAATGGTTTTCTATATCCTTCAATATCCTTAATGGATTTTATGAAAAATCACGCTTTACGGATAGTGGAAAAACAGCACTTAAGAATATAACATACTGATATTAATTAATAAAATTTTGCGCATTTTTAATCGCCCTTCACTTTGTAATCAAATATAATCATATACTACTTCTGGATCATTAAAAATTGCCATTAAATTTTGAATTGTTGGAATTGAAACGAAAACTTTTGTCTTAAAACGAGTTCGAGTGCAATGTTTTTTTAATGTTCAGTTCGGTATCAGGTTTTGAATCTAATTAAAAAAGTTTCGGAATTTATGAAAATTTTAAAATTGTTTAAAAATTTATATTGAATTCTAAACCAATGCAGTTGTTTCAAAATTTCTTAAAATCCAATGAAACAAGTCCTTTAGGGATAAAATTATCACTCTTTTAAATGCTACCCCTTAGCCCTCTTTTCCACGCCTAGTATGACAGGGGTGTCGTGCTACCCCTAGACCATAGACAAGCTGCGATTGCCGAAATCTTCCCCAGCATAGCCCAGATAGATAACCCCCTTACCAAAGCAGGTGTACCTACCAGATGCTAACCCATATAGACACAGACACAGACACACACTGAGAGAAACGCTTGAGTCGAGACCCAGAGGAGGGAGGCGCAGAGTCGTCGTGCCTCAAATCGAAGGGGTGGAGGGGAGGAGCATGGGGGCAGAGCCGTCGGCAGAGCTTTGGGGGCCAAAGGACACTTTCATTTCGTGCCAAACGAGAGAGTAAACAATTTTTAGTGAAATTTTCGAATAGGCGAACAGCAAATTTGTAGGGCGTGCGCTGCCCGGCAGAGACGTCGCTGCCGCTGCCGACGACAATGGCGATAATGATGATAATGACGATAATGACGATGATGATGATGATACTTATGTGTGCTCCGTGCCCGCCCCATTTACGTTCTGTTCTAAATGCTGACGGGAGCAGCAAAAAAGCACAACAAATGATGATAAAAACACACACACACACAAAGAATAAACACACACACACACACGCACATCAAAGGTGGTTTGTTCTGAGAGAGGGGTAGGCTGGGGTTCGGGTTTGGGGTTGGGTCAGCAGCAGCAGCAACAACAGCAGCGCTTTGCTGCTCGCTCTCACACACGCGACATTGACTTTGAAACACATTTGACAGCCGAAACAACAACAACGACAAACCAGCGCTGATCACAGCGCGAGCAACTGAAACAGCAACAGCAACAACAAGCAGAGAGCAGAACAGAACAGAACAAACCCGTACCCCATGGGAGCAACAGGCGCAGCAGGAGAGCGAAGGGGGGGACGCTGAGCAAACATTTGTGTGAGCTCTAGCGCTCTCTCTCTCGCTCGCTAATTAGCATTTCAGGTAGCCAAAACGATACGCAAATCGTGCTCTTCGTTGGCGCTCTCAACAGCAACAACAACCAGTGTTGCCAAATACGCTTTTTCTCGTCAAATCTGGCTGGACAGCATTTGCTAAATAAATAGTGAAATTGAGGCGAGCGAGATTTTCTTTTGGCTTTTTCTAAATAAAATTAAATTTTATATATACAGTAGAATCCGGTTATAGCGACATTCAAGGGACCGACGATTTTACGTCGTTATATCCGGCAGACGCACTATCCGAAAGGAGCAAAAAAAAAAAATTTTTTTGTATATTATGGATGCCATGTTCGTAATATGTTTTAAAATAAAACAAATTAATGTTTTAATCAAAACAAAAAATTTAATACAGTAGAATCCGGTTATAGCGACTTTCAAGGGACCGACGTCGTTATATCCGGAAGACAAAATCCATGATTTTGTTTCTTTTTCGTATTGAAAAAACACAAAATCCATGATTTTGTTTGCTTCTTTTAGCATTGTTAAAGAAATCAAATTTTCCTCTTTAAAGTTTTTTTTTTGTTCGGCACGTCGCAATATCCGGTTGAATTGAAATGAAAATTGAATTGAAATTGAAAAATCTCGTCGTTATAAGCGGTTTGTCGCTAAAAGCGGAGTCGTTATAAGCGGAGGCCGTTTCATATAAGTTTGTATGGGGACCAACCAAACCATCGAGTTTTCGTCGCAATAACCGGACGGACGCTATAAGCGGCGTCGTTATAACCGGATTCTACTGTATATATATCATATAAAATGTCTACTAAAATAGCAAGCAACTATATGTAGATCTGTTGTTATTGTTTTAATCCATGTTTTAATTTAAAGCACAATATCATCTGTAGCTTGAAAGTGCATAAAATTTTTATATATTTTATATTATATATTATTATATTATATATATTTATTGACTTCGATATTTTTTCTGCTATTTAATTAGTAAATATAGGCGGGAAATCGTTATTTGTATATTAAATAGTTTTATGTATATACAATTTTTTTTTTTTTTTTTTTTGTGAAAATATAAAAATTTATTTACTTTATTTTATGGTATACTATTACTGTTATGTGTAGTAATTTTGTATATACAATTGAAAAACAAGAATACAGCAATTCAGACGGCTGTAAAACACCTCACAATAATAGAACTCGTTGGCTTTTTCCGGTTTTTCTCATAAACTCGGTCCCAAATAAAAATTCCGTGGAATAAAATCTTTTAAAGTTCAGCTCGGGCTAAATTCTCTAGTGATTTCTATGTATAACATATACGATAATTTTTTTAACACGTATCAAAGTAAATGTTGCGGAAAATAGTAAGATTTATAAAATTATGTTGCTGAAAAGAATGAATATTCTTAAAAATAGCTTTTTTCTCTGACAAAAAATGGTCAACACTGACAGCAACAGCAACAACTGCAAACAAACTCAACATCTAACTCACCTCAGCAGCGCATGACCGCTGCCAAAGGAGGTAAACGAACTCCCCACGCGCCGCTGCGATTCGCCCACTGGCGAGTGTCTGTGTGTCCCTCTCTGTGTGCGTGTGTGTGTGAGAGATTATTTCATTGCCAAGGTAAACGCACACACACAAACACAAGGCCCTCACCGACACTCATGCTGAGAGTGAGCGCGAGCGTGTGGTGACTTGCTGGCCAGTTCTGCGTCACTGTTACCGTTAAAACTTAAACTTAAAACAGTTCAAACATTTTTTACAACATCATTCAATCGAAGAGCGAAATCGCAACAATGCCTGCCTTGTGAGTGCCCCTTTTCGAATATGAATTGAGTGTCTGGTTGCGAGTATTCACAGTAAAAGCAAACCACTTGCAACTTCACTCTGTGATTGAGTGATTGATGGAATGAGTCAAGATCATGATAAATACCGCATGCATAAACATCAAGAACTGATGTAAGGGGCAGCAACATGAGTGCCCAATGAATACTTGGAATAAGTTGTGAGTTTGCCCAATTAGCATTCGAATACAAATTTGAAATTCGAATGCAGCCAAGCACTCACACCCACCATTCATTCACAATTGTGCAGCGGAGTGGGTGCTTCGGGTACTCCGAGTACATTCGAGTACATTCGAGTTGCCGTACAGTGACTCGACAAATTGGCAGACAAGCGAGTACGGTGCGAGTGCACGAGTGCACGGGCGAGCGAGTGAGTGAATAGTGTGAATGCGTTATATTCGTAGCGGTTTTGTGAATTTTTCAACAGGCGCTCAGCAGGCGGGAGAGCGTGAAATGAGCATTCGATTCACTCGATGCGGCTGCCGTTCAACCACCTGCGGTGCGAGCGAGACAACTGGCTTGCTCGCTGTGTTTCACTGTGTGCGTCATGTTTGCTCAGCTCTTGTTGCGCGCCAATGGGAGGCGTGCGCTCTGCGCTGAGCGCCTGTTAACTGTTTTAGTTAAAGAGCAATCCATTTTGTTTTGCGAACAGGAAAAGGAGTAGATAGACAAGGCACACAGATGCAAAGAGAGACAGACAGACACGTGCATATCGCCATTTCACGCAGCAGCAGCCGCAAATTAGAATTAAATAAATAATCTATTCAAACTAAAACAAATTATTTATAAATTTACATTATTTATTTCAATTAAATGCAAGTACTATGGAAAGAAAATTAAATAAGCTTTGCTGCCGCATAATTTCAACATTGTAGTTACTTTTTTGTTTGGGGCACGTCTTAAGCTTAAAGCGCATCGAGATTTAGACTTTGACGCGCCCAAAGTTGCAAAAGCTACAACAACAAAATCACAGCCATTATGTACTTTAGCTGCTGCAAAGCTTTAATTGTATTTGTTGTGGCCTTAACACAAGCAAATTAACAGCTTAACAGCTTATTAATTAATATGTGTAATTATTTTAAATGTGTGCAGTTTTTGTTGCTTTGTAGAAATCGCTTTTTAAGCTCGTGCCGACTCAGAACTTTTCTGTAAATAAGCTCGCTTTGAGGCCGGCTTTGCTGTGACGTCGACGCCGACGTTGACGTTGACGTCGCTGCCCATATAGGGCCAACGGTTTTTTGGCTTTTCTGATAAAACTTTCAATCCGTAGAAGCACAAAATCAAAAGCATTAAACGTGCTTTTCTACACACAATGCGGTGTGCTTTTAATACAGTTCAGTGAGACGCATAATTTGTTAATTATAAAAAATATATGTATCATTTAAAATATATTTTTTTCTTTTACATTCAAAATTTACGAATATTTTAAAAATAATTGTGTTTATAAATAACAGAATTGACAGAAATAGCCATGATAATTATGTCTTAAATATCGGCAAAATAAATTTAAATAAATATTAAAATAAACATAAGTTTAAAATAAAAACTAATATAAATTAAATCAATAGGGAACATTAAAAATAAATGTATATAATTATGTCTTAAATATCGGCAAAATAAATTTAAATAAATATTAAAATAAACATATGTTTAAAATAAAAACTAATATATTTTAAATCAATATGGAACATTAAAAATAAAAATGTATTTTATGCAAATGCATAGATTTATAATTAGCTTTAGTAGAATTCTGAAAATGTTGATAATACAGAAAAACGATCACAAGTAGAATTTTATTAAACGATCCAAGTAGAATTAAATTCAATTTGATATAAATGAATTAATTTATAATTTATTTTTTTTTTTAATATTCACCATATTCACTATATAATCATAAAGCTTAAAATATGTAAACTTGGTTGATGGTTTTATTTGGTATTTCTAATTACTTATTACTTTTGATTCAAAATAAATACTGAAAATATAATATATAATATAAATATTTATATGGATGCTTTTGGCTAAAGTTCTCTGAGGGAAGAGCTTGGAACTTGAGGCTGTCGATAACGTCAGCTAGGCAAACTTTTACCTACACACACACACACACAGTGTGGTATGCATGTGTATGCGTTTGTTGTTGTTGCAGCTTACAGAACAAGTTTAAGTTCAGAACTTGGAATATTTGCTTGGAACTTTTCGAATGCTGCCGAGAGAGCGAGAGAATCGCTTTGGTATTATTATTATGTATTATTATTGAGGAGGCTCCAAGAAGAAAGAATCTCACGAGTCGCGGCTGCTTTGTTATTGTTTTCTCGCCTGGCCATAGAAAAAAGCACTCGGAGGTGAACTTGACAGATTTAACTTTTTTCAAGTTTTCCGAAAAGCAAAGTTTACGCTGCAGCTGACGCGAGCGTCGACGTCGCAGTCGCAGCTGACGCTGACGTCGTGCAACTTTGGCAAGTTAATGTTGTTTGGAAGCTACAGATTTTGAAAGTTCTTGTACTGGGAGCTAAAAATCGACAAAGGCTTTAGCAGGGCGATATCTCTGCTGTGTTTTGAAACAGCTTATGCGGTGTGGGGCGGGGCGCAGCGATCCGCCTTTCGAGCCAGCGTAAGCGTAAGCGTAAGCGTTTTTTATAAGTTTTTTTATTTATTTTTTGGCGAGAGCTTAAACAGCTTTTCGCTTTTTGGCTTTTTGGCTTTTCGCTTTTGCCCTGCGTTTCACACATTTCTTATAATATTTTGTAAAATGATGCGAAATTCGCCAAACATTTGCGATATTTGCAGCGTTTTGTTCGCAGCGCTCGTCGCATTCTGCTGGCGGCGACTTCGTTGTGTCTACAAATTCAGTTTGCACACACGACCACGACGAAATTGCACAATCCATTCGGTGTAGAATTATTGTAATCCCCACCAGGCGCCCATAGCTGATAGGGCAACGCCCTCCGCCAATCACAATGGCTTCGGAGTGTGCTTTTTGCGCTTGGCGGCGCTTTCGGCTGTGCGCGCAAGCGAGACAACCGCTGTGCACAGCTTTGGCATAGCGCCATCGCGCTCGCACACTATCGCCACGCTCTCTTGCTGAAAACAACGTAGCGTCCGCTGGGGCTGGCAGCTTTTGCTGTGCGCCTGCTGTAAAATTCACAAAAAGCCAAAATAGCGCGAACGGAACGTGCAAATCGAAAATCGGACGTTCACAGCGTCCCTTTGTCGTTCACATGCCGCCCAAATTTGAATTTGAATTTCAACGGCTGCCATTTTATTTAAATTGTTGTTTTTGTCGCTGCATTTTTCTCCGCTGCAAACAGCAACAATTGGGCAACGCTGCGCAGGCAACTGAAAAAAATCTGCAACTATGCGATTAGTTTATTAACTTAATTTGAGATAAGGTAAGTTAATTTATTATCTGCGGCCCTTTGTTGTTCACACGCCGCACAAATTTGAATTTGAATTCTCAACGGTTGTCATTTTGATTTAAATTTTTAATTTTACTTATTTATTTATTTACTTAAATGAGTAAATGAAATATTCTGTAAATTACTAATTAAGTTATGAACTGCGTCGCTTTGTTTTTCACATGCCGCCCAAATTTGAATTTGAAATTCAACGGCTGCCATTTTATTTAAAATTTTTGTTTTTGTCGCTGCATTTTTCTCTGCTGGCAACAGCAACAATTGGGCAACGCTGCGCTTGCAACTGAAAAAAATCTGCAACTATGAAATTAATTTATTAACTTAATTTGAGCTAAAGTAAATTAATTTATTATCTGCATCCCTTTGTTGTTTACACGCCGCACAAATTTGAATTTGAATTTCAACGGCTGCCATTTTGTTTTTAATTTTTGATTTTACCTATTTATTTATTTACCTAAATGAATAAATAAAATATTCTGTAAATTACTAATTAATTTATTTACTTACATGAATAAATAAAATATTCTGCAAATTACTAATTAAGTTATTTTCTGCGTCGCTTTGTTGTTCACATGGCGCCCAAATTTGAATTTGAATTCTCAACGGTTGCCATTTTGTTTTTATTTTTGTTTTTGCCGCTGCATTTCTCTGCTCAAAACCGCGACAGTTGGGCAACGCTGTGAATGCAGCTGAACAAAATCTCAGTGTCAACGGCAACTGTGCGTATTTATTTCTATTTTTAACAAATTTTAACACTGCAGAGCAATTTGCAAATCGCTGAAGTCAAAGGTGCGTTGAAGTTGCCTAATTTGAGCTAAAATAAATCAATTAATTTATATGTCAACTACTAAATTAAGTTATCTGTGCCTACACTACAAAAAATTACTGCAAATATGTAATTAAACTAATTTAATGCATTTTTGCAGCAATTACATAATCAGTCGAAATTATGGCGTTACCTGAGGGCTTAGCTGGCAAAATGAAGACCTTCCAGGTGAGTTATCCACCTCAACTCTAATAATATATACTCCAATATATACTTTCTGTATAATTTTGCAGGCTGTGAACGATCTGCCCGTGTTTCTGAAAGGTGGACCTGCCGATAAGGTTTTATTTGGCTTAACTGCGGCGCTGTGTGGCGTGGGCTTAGTGAGCATTGTGCACATGGTCTACACCATGGGCTTCTCCAAGAAGAAGGCCTAAATAGTAGTTAAATTGCCAGCAATTGCCAAATAAATGTACAATAATTAAAACATACTTCGTTTTCATTTAATTGTTTGAATTTCGCGCCAAACAACAACATGTGTGCAGCCCTGCAGGTCAAACAAGTTGCAGTTGGTTTGACGAGAGTGCCTTGCAACCGCATTTGTGTGAGAGACTGTGTTGCCAGTTTAGCTTATTTGAGGGGATATCTAGCATATTTAAAAATGCTAAATCTTTAATTTAAATATGTAGCTCATAATTAATTTTATTAATAATTTGGGTACTTGCAGAGTGCTTTAGATTTTTTTATTTATTTATTTATGAACATCTTGCTCGCCGTTATATGGAAAATCGCTATAATTCATATAAACTGCTTTCCGCTTTAAACAATCCTTTAATTTGTTAAAATTTCTCGTAAACAAAGCTAATTTATTTATAAACACTACAAAACATATGAGCAATTGGAGTTTTGCAGCTTTTTTTCAGCTATTATTTTATTAAATTTTTAGCGTATTTTTATTGCTCTTCTATCTAATGCGGAAGCTGAAAACTGGGCAGCACTGTTGATAGAGATGTTATGTGCCGGCCTGCTGAGTGCGACGGCGCTATACGGCCAGGCTGTGCGTGCAAGTGAGACATGCGTCAAACATGTTGCAGTTCGCTGTGAGTGCGCATGTTGCCGCAAACAGTGAATGGCCAAAGACAACACAAAGCGAAATTGAGCGAGAAAAACACACGACAAAAACTAAAAACAATCGCGTAAATTTAATAAAATGGAGCCCAACGATGAAGTTGTCGAACGCCAGAAGCTAGTGCCAAACGATGTGGAGACCGAGGAGGAAGCCAAATCAGCTCAAACACCTGCCACGCCCGTCACGGTGCCTAAGATCAATGTAAAGTACACGCCCAAAATTTGCGCCTTCCGCCCCCACCCCACAAACTGATAATAATGTTTGTTTGTGTTTGCAGATCAAAGGCCTGTCCAGTGGGGAAACTACGCGTAGTCGCAACTCCGCATCCTGCTCTATAGAACGCACCATCTCCGAGAAGGGGCAGACGCAGGGGCAACAGCAGCCGACGGCCAAGACCACGCTGCAGTATGTAAACGAGCGACGGCCACGCCCACAGGCGCCAGCCAACGCCTCCGCCGGAGCTGGCGACGAGCGTTTCGAGTTCAAAACACGTCCACGCAAACTGCTCAAAGGTACGGTAAAAAACGGATTTAATTATCGTAGAATTTTACTTGCAGTCGCTGTGGATGCTTGCTGGGCAGAGAAGTCGGGGAAGTCCCTTCGGTCGGTTAACCAGGCCAAAACCTCGGCCATTGGCGTATGACGCACTTGCGGCCATATGCTGCTCACACAGACACACACACACACACACGCACACGCACACACCCACCAGAGCTATTATAATTTCAATAATTGCGATTATTCGACTGCCAGGCGCCAGCTGGCGTCCCTCTGCCCCCTAGAGTCGGGCCTCCTAGCTGGGCGTGCCCGTGGGACTTCAACGGATGTCACTTTTAGCTTAGCTTTGAGGCGCGTCAGTTGCGATTTTACCATTAGATTTTTATAAAAATAAGTTTCGATTAGATTGGTATAGAAATAAGAGATATAAATTTAGGTTTTGGTTGCGGTTCTATCATTAAATTAGATTGGATTCATACAAAAATAAGAGTTATACATTTATCTAGATTTTGGTTTTGTTACGATTTTCTTATTGGTTTTGTATAGAATTAGAACATATATTTAAAGTTGTATTTCGTTCTCAGCTTCTACTATTCTTACTACCAATTTGCTTGTATAATTTCAAGTGTGATTGCCTTCTTCCAAAGTTGTTAATTACATTAATTAATTAATAATAGGTTTTGGCCTATTATCGATTAACCGGTAGTTCAGGTTTTGATGGGAGTAGGTTATTAGTTATTCTGAATATTATTTGATAGGTCTGCAAACCGAACAAAACCTTAAACCGAATCGGTTCGGAATCGGTTTAGCGAAATTTATTTAACTTTAAACCAAATCTTGAAGCGAACCGCGTTTAAACAAATTAACGATGAATTGCAATTTAAGCAACAAATGTATTTATTTTTATTACAAGCCCCAGGTATTATAAGTTAGCAGAAATTTAAAAGAGACAACTTTAGATTCGTTATTAATTTTGGGTTTAGTTACAATTTTGAAACCGAACCGGAACCAAAACCAAACGTTGGAAACATTATTTTGTGTTTAAGATTATTTTTGTTAGGTTCACAGTTTTGTTCTTATTATATTATTTATTAATTTATTTTACTTTATTTGAATTGTATTTGGTTATATTATTTGCTTATAATTTGTTTACATTTCCCCTCTTTATTTGTTATTATTTTTCATGGTTTTCATTAAACTTGGCTGTATCCGATGGCAGATGGCCAACAGCTGGAGCCCATGGGCAGCAGCGAACACAGTCTGAATAGCATCACCCTGGTGAGCAGCGAGTGGCTAGCTCCAGATCCCACCATGACCCACAACAACAACAACAACAATGATAGCAAGAAGATCAATAATAACAATACCAATAACAATAATAATAGTAGTAGCCGTAAGCCGGTTTTGATGGGGCTGCCTCTGACCAATGCGAGCGTGCACAGCGACAAGTTCGACGATCGTCCAATAAAGCATCATTCCTTTGTCTCCGAAGTGCCCGACGTAAAGCATATGGAACGGGCGTTACTTGGACTGCTCGATGATTTTCACTCTGGCAAGCTGAAGGCATTTGGTGAGTATTTCAAATCAGTGAGAGAGTTCGACCAACGAGAGTTAGGTTAGTGAGCGAAAGCTCAGCCAACGAGAGTTAAGCCAGCGACTAACGAGACTTGGGGCAACGAGAGATTGGCCAACGAGAGATCGGGCAACGAGAGTTCGGGCAACGAGAGATCGGGCAACGAGAGTTTGGGCAACGAGAGTTCGAGCAACGAGAGATTGGCCAACGAGAGATCGGGCAACGAGAGTTCGGGCAACGAGAGTTCGGGCAACGAGAGTTCGGGCAACGAGAGTTCGGGCAACGAGAGATCGGCCAACGAGAGTTCGACCAACGAGAGTTCGGGCAACGAGTTTGGCAAGCTAGAGTTTAGCCAGCGAGAGTTATCTGCTGTATTTTAAAGTTATTAACTTGTGATATATCGTGTATCCCTACAATATCAAACTTTATTTGAAATTACAATATTATTCAAATACATTTATATATATAAATCCTTATTTAAACTTTTAAACATTGTCTTCTCTAGGCTCTGGTTGCACCATGGATCAGATGACCAAGATACGGGAGCAGCAGGAGAGCCTGGCCAAATTGCACTTTGAGCTGGCTGCGGCCGAGGAGGATTCGCTGGAGCATGGCAACGAGTTCAACACGAGTCGGGCGCAGGAGAATATGCTGCAGTTGATGCAGCGCCTGGAGCAGTTATCCATCTCCATTGAACAGCTGCAGACGAGTCATACGGGTCTCTGAGATTTGGCCAAAATGCAGCTATGCGATCGCCTGCTGCTGCTCTGATTCCCACTGGGATGGGGACTCGTTGTACATAGTTTAGTTTAGAAATACTAATTAGCGTTTTGTAAGCTTCCAAATTGCTACATTTAGACAAGATTTGTATTGTGATTGTGTATGGTAGTTTAGTTCTTTTTTAACAACAATTTCTGTTAGCCAACTCGGAACTCTTTAAACTAGCCAAGTTAAATAGTTTACTCTTTGACAGTGCCAAGACTCTCCAACAGGCATAGCGTATAGAAGTAAATATGATATATATATATATAACATATATATATATACGCCGATAAGCTTTGATATATTATACTATATTGCGAATGTTTATTTGTTTTGTTATGGTTACTTTTTGCAATATAAATATACTACAAATGTGTATGCATTATGATTAAAGTTATCTCTTTTATATAACATCTAACAGCATAAGATAATTTTACTTGTATTTAAAACAGATTCAACTCTGTATAGGGCTTTGTTCTGCCATCAAAATATATGCCTGAAAAAGTTATATACTTAGCATAGATTACTATTAAAATAACAATTTTAAACCAAACGCCTTTTTATTGGAATGTAGAGGATAATATAATATTATACCACTAACCGAGCGGCGTCAAGCTCAATTAGAAATCAAATCATAAGAATAAAGAATAATAATACACCATAGCACAAAATATAAGGATATTTTCGAATAGATCAATTTAAAGATAATTCAATATAAAATGGATTATTTCTTGGGTATCTTAATAGTATTTTGCCTTTCTAAAATTCTCCAATTTTAATAGAATTTTCCTAATTGATTTAAATATGCATATTAGATATGGGCATTTCCACAGTCGCGCACGCTACATTCGTACGCGTTTAAAGTAAAATAACTGTAAAAAGGAAGCGATTTTTTTTTTTTTTTAAAGGCTTAACATATATCATTTAATAAGCTCTTTCATTGGTGGAAAGATTGATTTTGGGTAACTTTTCATTTTTAAGAAAATTGAAAAATTCAAGTCATTTGTCACCGGACGAAAATGGTAGTGGCATTTGAGGTCAACCAATTCAATCGCCAATATTAGCGAATCCAGTGGCAATATTTTAATGCAACAAATTTTAAACTCTTGTGCATGGATGCCTCTTCAAAATGGTTATGATTTTTTTCAAAGATGACTTGCATTTTTTTTTTAATTCAATTTAAAAAAATTGTAACGTGACTTTTGGCACGTGACCATTTTTATGTATGTTTTTGTTATTGTTGTTGTTGGAAAGTATTTAAGGAACAAATGGTTATAATGTTTTTAAATTGACAAAAATAATTGGAATTATTTATTTTTACATAACAGGAGTGATTTTGAAAACAAATGACTGAGCATGAGGCTTCTGTTTGAGAAGCTGTTTTCAAAAAAAAAAATGCCCTAAAAAAAGTCAAAATGACAAAAAAATGCGTTTTCGCGACTTTGCATTCGAATTTTTTGAAAACTATAATAGATTATAATAGAAATTTTCAAATCTGTTAAATTTTAATATTTCTTAATGTTAAAAATGTTAAAAATATCATTTTTAAGAAATTTTAATTTTTTGGCCCCGGTGGACCTTTCTGTGGAAATGCCCATATTCAAAATTATTTGAAATATAGTGATTTTCAGGTCGTTGTTATATTTAGTTGGGAGTAATATGCTATCCAAACTTTATATAGTAAGTCCTAACATTTTCTAACCTTAAATAGTTTGCCATTTTGTCATTTATTGGTATCATTTTCATTTTTTTAATACCTCATTCTATGGCACTTCCTATCGATGCTGTGAATTACATTCTCATTGGATAAAAAACAGTGGAGATATGCAAAAGACAATTTGTTCGATTGGGTTTATATTAAATTTACAATTATAAATAGCACCTGCAGCTATCTTTATGCATACATTCGACTGTCAACACTTTGAATATTTTCTACATTTTTTTTTCCTTCCTTTCGGAATTTCAACGCAGGCAGTAAACAATAAATAAATATGCTTGTCCGGCCGGGCGACCTTTTAAAAAATGCCCATTTCTTTAGAGAATTCCGTTTTGCATGCACAATTTGTGGATGGACTGCGGATGGATATATTGATATACTGAATACTATATTCTTGGGTAGTATGGGAGTTACGTTGCAGTCGTTGGATCAGTAGGAGCGGGAGAGGGAGAGAGGGAGTTGCTTGTGCTTTGCGAGTAATTTATGCATTTGTATGCCATCGGTGTACTTCAAGTCTCTTTCTCCTCTCTCCTCTCTCTCCATCTATCTTGCTTCAGTTTGTCTGTCATCATTTGATCAGTTTTTGTTCTGTTCTTCTTCTTGGTTTTCTGCTTCTGCAGTTGGGTCTTTTCTTTTGGGTTTTGTTTCGGTGATCGGTAAAAGTAATTTGTGGCGCGTTGTTCTTTCTTTTTGATGTTCTGTTTAAATCCGGGTTTCAAATAACAAGAATACTGCACTGCGAAAAATAATTAACAATAATAAACAATTGTTCAAAATTGTCTGCATATATTTTAAAAATATTCCTAAGTAAGAAGTAAATGCAAATGTTTTTAGATTAAACCTAAAACTATACAATACAATTTTAATTTTTTATAATTTAAGAATGATTATTATAATTGAAATATAATATATGCCAATATAATGATTTCGTATTTAATATTTAAATGTAATTATATGCCTTATTAAAAACAAATTTAGGACTAGAAAATAATAATAAAATTAATAAAACATACAAATAAATTTAAACCAAGTTATTAATTCCTGTTTTTCTCATTTTTCAATGGGCACAGGGTATAAAAATGTGTAATTTTCAAAAATCTTCAAATAAATAATTTAGAAATAATTTTTGAATATTGAAATCCAAATACATTTCTTGTAAAATATATACGATAGTTTAATAAATTAGCTTTTGATTCTTCTTAATGCTTCTGAATACTTAATACCTAGTTTTTCTTGCAGTGCATTGTGTCATTTGTTACTGTTATTGCTGCCTTTTGTTGTTGCTATCGTCAGCCTTTCCCTTTGCGGTCAGAAAACTCTTGATTCTGTTTTAACCACAAACTCCGGTTTCGGTTTCGACTCAAAACCTCAACAATTCGGCATTGAGTTTTGGGGTTTGGGGATTCGTTCGTTATACGTATTCGGGTTTAAGGTTTTCGTTTTGTGGGGTTCGTACTGGGCACGGTTCTGTTTAGTTAGCGGTTTAGTGCATTCCAGCCTTGGCTCGCACATCAATTGCCTCAAAATGAAGAAATAAACGCTTTGGCCGGCGCATCCGCCACGCTGCATACAAATGCACCCGGTACCTGTTGCTCCGCCATATCCAACAGGCAGGCGGGGCTCACACACACACACACACAGAGAGAGACACACACACATTTATACACCCACACCCAGTGCAGTGGCAACTTCCATTGTCCGGCGTTCCATCACGTGCCTGGAGTTCGCGGGGTTCGACTCGATCGGGAATGGGAATTTCCGAGGTGGCCAAGCCCTAGAATGCAACAAGTGCGTTTGGGTGCTTTTAGGGATCGTGTACGGCAGTGCTGCCGCTTTTAGCCTTTTTTCTAGACAAATTTAGATGTAGCTAAATTGATTAAGCAATTTTACTAATAATAATCCCCCCCAAAAACCACTGCCAGGGTTGCCGTTTTTAGCCTTATTTATAGCCAAATCAATAAGTTAATTGAGATACTATTACAAAATATGATATAGTAGTAACTTCACTTAGAAAACCCATAAGAACTTTTTAAATAAATTAATTTTCAAATAAAAAACAGTTTAGGCCATCAGCAAAAACAAGCAGCCGAAATGTCATCCATTTTGCTAATTGCATATTGAAGATATTGCAGATCTCTGAAGATATTATAGCTAGGATCATTAAATTCGGTATCAGCAAAGCTGCATACCATACGCTCATGCGGTTTATTACAATTCGCTTTAATTATCCGGGTATGCTCCAAAAATGAGTGAAAAAATATCAAAAACTAGAAAAACGAATTAACAAGAGTCGCCTATAAAACATTTGAAGCCTTTAGTTAGGTGTAAATCTAGGTATAAAATTTCGTTATAATAATATAATAATAAATATGAAAATTCTTTAAAAGGTTCTTTAAAATTTTTGTATTTCAAAATACAATTAAAATAAATAAATAAAATTAAAAAAAATATAACTCCCTTTGTCGCCTAGAGCATTTATCTCAGTTCCATATTGGCAATACTTAAATTATACACGATTAAAAAAATAGCTAAGCCCAACAATAAATTTAGTCTAATGCTGCCGCTAAAGACTAGCTTTTTTTGGCTTAGACAGCACTAACGCCTGCAGCTGGAATTAAAGTTGAAGTTGAAGTAGGGAATTGCAGAGGCACAAAGAAGAAGAAGAAGAAGCAGGAGGAGTAGGAGGAGTAAGAGGAGGAGGTACAGCGCAGTGTCGCCAGTTTAACGAATCCGAGTGTTATGTAAAATAATGAAAGAAGTCATTAAATATGTGAAGCGCATATCAAATTTCGTATGAAATTGAATTGAACCTTTTGGTCTCTTTGGTCACATGAGAATTTGATGAACTGCCAACACAACATGCGGAGGCAATCATCGACAATGTCGTTGATACCTGTCGGCGGATCACTTGTTGCCTCAGGTGGCCATTTGATATGCCCCCTCTCCCCCCTCTCCACCCTTCCTCTCCCCCTCCCTACCACTTGTTAATGCCTGAACTCAGCCAGAGGTCGTCACTGGTCAACAGCAACAGTCTGAAGTTTGGCATGTTTTTCACTCTCCATCTCTTTCTACCTAACTGCATCGCTCTCTCTCTCTCTCCATCATTGTGCTCTGTCTCGCTCGGCTGTTGCTTATCCTTTTGCCTTAATCCTTTTTCGTATCAGACACTGAACCTGCCTGCCAGACACAAAGAGCAGAGTCCGGGCTTTGCGCACGGCGGAAATTACGTTCCTGATGACAGCGCAAAAAAGCGGAAGAGCATACAGCCCGGCCAACTCCCACAACTGCCAAGCGTGCCATAACACAACCCCCCGCCCTCCGCCACCCTGCCCCACCACGCCCACTTCCTCTCTAGCTACCTTTAGGGATTACCCAGCAGCGCCTTCGAACAACATGTTGCCTGATTTTAGCAGCGAAAAAGACGTTAGTAAAGTTTTGTTTTATTTATAAATGTATAAAATAGTTTATTTAAATTTTTTATGGTTTGCTGTTACTAATTATAATAAATTTTAATATAGGGTATTTCAATATTTCCACAAAAAATATATACAAATTTTTATATACATATGTAAATCGAATTTAAAATATTTTATTATTTTAATTTCAATATATAAATTCAAACAATTAGCTTCTGAAATATATAATATAATTGTGAGTAGTAAATTTATTATATTTCATTATAATTCATTATTTTACGACGTTTTTTCTATAAGCTCCAATTTTGAAATAAATATTTGCAAAACAGTTAAGTATGTATTTAAAATTTAAGCAAAGTTCCTTATACTATTTATTGATAAAAGCAGTGCAAAACGTATCAAGCAGTGCAAGAATATCTACATTAAAGAAACTTAGAAAAAGCAAATTTATTTATAGAATAAATTTATTAATTAATTAGTTTAATTATAGAATAAATAATAAATATATATAATATAAATGAAAGCTGTAAAAAACAGCTAATATTACTAGTATCAACAAGTGCAAATTTTAATAGCTAACTGCAAAGTAGTATCAATATCCGTGCATTTTGCCCCAATTAATGAGAATTTATAAAAACTTTTATATCGATTTAATTTTGAATTCTGGAACAAAGGATTATTTGTTTGAGATCTTTAATCTGTAGAATAATTCATTGTATATTTTTATGAGTGTAGGCATATGAAATATGCTATTATGAAAATCAATTAATTTAAATTAAATTAAATTAAATTAAATTAAATTGCGATTATTTTCCGATCTGTAGTTGCACTATAGATGAAAACATTATGTTGATTTTGTAAAATAACGTTTTTTTTTCTGAGTGAAGGTAAGATCTTTAATTTGTAGAATAAATCACCCTTTTTTTCTGAGTGTAGGCGCATGAAGAGGCGGTAATATTCCACACAATATAGTGCAGCTGGGATATGCTGCCGTGCCGTAACAGGAAGTGCGACAAAATTCAAAACGTACTCTGCAGTCGGGCATCCTCTGCTGCTGCTGCTGCTGCTGCTGCTGCTGCTGCTGTTGCTGCCACTGCGGAAGCACGCAAAAGTCAAAGGATGGCAGAGGGTGGGCGGGTTGGAGGGTTAGTGGGCGGGCGGTGGGCGTGGGGTATTACGGCTGCTGCTGCTGACTGACTGACAGTCAGGAGCTTTCAGCCGGGCTGCCATGAATGCGAGCCACACGGCAGCAAAGTTGCCACCGACTGCGGCAGCGACAGCGACGCTGCCAGCGGCAGCGGAAGTGAGGCAGAATAGTGTGTGCTGGGCAAGCAGTGGGCGGGAAAGAGAGAGCGAGAGAGGGGGAGGGAAAGAGAGAGCGCCGATGTGGGAGCGCAAATGTTGGGCGAGGGCGACGTACTTTATTTCCTGTAAATGTCCTCGAAAATATGAACATTATATCCCGGAAACGGAAGCTGCAGCATTTGCAAGGAAGCAGGCAGGCAGGCAGGCAGGCAGGCAGGCAGGCAGGCAGGCAGGCAGGCAGGCAGGGGGGCAGGCAGGATAGCAGGAAGGCAGGCAGGCCGAGGACATTTGTGTCGTCTCCCATGGAGGCTGATTAAAGTGGGTAAACAAGCTGAAGCCGCATAGAGCTCGACAGCAGCGATGACTATGACTATGACTATGACGATGACGTCTTTACATCCTGCAGGAAGCTTAGTAGTATACTCGTCTGACTGTCAAGCCCACTTCCCTCCCCTCTGCCATTATCCCACTCTGAAGAAAAAAGGAAAACCTTCCATTTTGCCTTTTGCATCAAGGAAATGACGGAAGCTGCTTTCAGCTCCGGTTGCTTGGCTTGGCAGGAAATCATCGTCGTGAACGTAAATTAAATTCCATGCAAAGTTAATTTTCAATACTGCCATCACGCCCCCTTTCCAACCACCCACCGCCCTTTCCCTTGCCAATTCCAATATCCAAGCCATGCACTATTTCCGCATTTTCTAAGCAACAACATTTGTGCTTTTAGGGGCGTACTTGTGGGGCATCTCCTTGGGGGTTTGGCCGTAAAGGAAGTTCTGTTTAAGCGGATGCTTAAGATATTTATGTCTAAGTATGTGTGTGGGTGTGTGTGGGGGGGAGGGGTAACTGTTGAAAGAATTCGGAGTATGTTTCAATAATAACATATGGATTGAAGAGCCGTTTAAGTCGATGCCACATTTCAAAAGGATTATAGCAATACAAGTGGTATTTTTAAGCGTGTTTTAAGCTGATTGACTTCAGTAATATTTAGTTCCGATAATCTAGATATATCACAGTTTATATACAACATTTAGTGTCACTAGCTTAGCACATTACAGAGATCTAACACTTTCATTCAGGCTTAAAATATCTATTAAATATCTGCTTTTAAATTTGTAATTGTATTTAATAATCTTTACTTACATCTATCTAATTGACAAATTGCAGTGTGTTTTAACCTTAAAGACTTTCGTAATATTTGATTCCGATATACTAGATATACGACCATTTACGAGCCAAATTAATGACTCTGGCTTATAACATTACAGAGATCTAACAGTTTAAAGCAAGCTAAAAGAAAAATATCAATTACATATCGTTTTTAAATTGTTATTCAGTTGAATTTTTATATTGTGCTTTCTGCTGGAACACGTTGATAATATTTGATTCGAATATACTATATATATGATAGTTTACATACCAAATTTAATGACTATAGCATTACAGAGATCTAACATTTTAAAGTGCAGTAAAAATATTGGAAGTGGAAAATATTGGCTAAGGCATTTATCATTTCTGTCATTTGAAAACCCTATTTCTTACTACTCAATGAACTTTATTTTGATAGTTCGTAATCTGGGACTTACCTGTAATATGTATTTGCTTTTCAAGTAATTTTAAAATAAACTCAAATTTGATAAACTTCCCATATACCAATTACGCTAATTCGTTGATTCCTTTACATGCTTCTTCTACGCTGTTTATTAAATCGAAATCTTCTCAGCTTTATTTCTGTTAATAGGGGTTTAAGGCAAGTCTCGATTCTTCTGTGTTGCGTAATATACAATTAGAAGAAATCAGCAGGATTTAAATTGAGTTTTGGGCTCACACTGCTAATTTGGTAGCGTCATTAAGATTAATGCTGATCTCTCCGAAAGAACAACAAGCACAACAATTGTGGTCAGTTGAAGTTTCAGATGCGATGCGAAATGATTTGGCATTGGGGGAGCCAGCTGAGGCATACATCTATAATTTGGTTGAACTTCAATCAGAACCGTTCGTTGGCCATAAGTATGGCCAATGTACCGCTAGATTGTAGACCATAAACAGACAGCCATGACTGAAATGGCAAAACAATCATACTGATCTGTCTGTAGGAGCGAGCCTCAAGCCCCTGGCCAGAGATTACGTGAAAGGTGAAAGTTGTAAGCTGCGTCGAGAACCGAACCGCAAAAGATGCGAAAGCAGGAAACGCAACAAGGAAAGAGAGAGGGGGAAGAGAGAGACAGAGACGGAGAATTGGTGAGAAATCGAACCGGACCCCCACCTGTCAACGGCCTCTAAGACCTGGCATGCCTGCCACATAGATTTCCGTATGCGAATATCTGGCACACTGGCACAGTAGCCACAGCACCACAAACCTCACCACCCTCCGCACCACCAGCCGCACCACCAACCGCACCACAGCCCCACCATCTGAACTGCCTCCTCGCCTTTTATGGCCACACTGTCTGCTTTGAAGTGGGTCCAGCTTGCTCTGAGACAGGTTGCACTCCACTCGCAACCATCGGGCACCACATGAACTACAGCACCACCATCATCATCATCATCATCACCATCATCATTATCACCATCATCATCAACAGCAGCAATCGCAGTCAGTGTGCATTACCGCATTGCAAACCTGAATTCTTCTTGATCTTCTTGCTGGTTGCCCACTGTAAATGCGCGAAACGGGGTATATCAGAGACATCGGGTATATAGGACAAACAGCATTAAATTTCAGTATAGTATCATATAGAAAAGAATAGATAAAATCGGTATGCAGATTTTGTTTTTGGACTCTACAGTTTGCTAATATACTTTAATATTTTAAAAATTCGACTAACTTACTATAACTTTTAATCAGGAAGATAAATACGAACATAGCACTATCTATAGTTCAAGTAGCATCTGAACTAATTTTCTGATAAAATTACTATTTATATATTTTTTTATATTAATTAAGATTTTTTTGAAATATTACACAGTTTGAAAATATTAATGTATATAGAATTTGATAAATCTTGAAATACGGAAGATATGATATTTGTTATATAATTAAAATTATTAAGATTAAAGGAATGCAAATTATAAATTTTTTTTATATATTTTTTTTTAGAGTTATTATATATTAAAAGTATATAAACCTATAGTCACGACATAGTTTAATCAAAATTAAATAAAGTTGGGGTTTAATTTTAATTTTTTTTCAAGTTTTAAAATTTGTTTTCAAACTAAGATATGTTTAATTAAATTATACTGCTTTATCATACTCCTTATCTCTTTTTGATTAGGTGTTTAAAATGGACTAAACTGTATGCTGGGTATCTGTTAGTCGTGCTTTAGCGCCTACAACTCGTTGGCTGCTTTTCGCTGTGTTTTTTTGGCATTACAATTCCGGATGCTGCGCCGTGATGTTTGCTGTTGTTGGCCGTTGTTTTTTTAATAGATTATATGAATGTAAGGCAGTGGGTGTCGCTGGTGTCGATGTCTTTGGTCCCACTGTCCGTCCCACTGTCGGTCCCACTGTCTCCCTCTCTCTCTCTCTCTCTCTCTTTGGCTTCGGGTTTCGCCTAAGTTAGGCTTCGTCTGGCTGTCTTACGTTTAGACGGTAGCGTGTTTGTAACACTTTTGGCTCTGTCGGGGGTTAGGGGTAGCTGTGTGGGAGAAGGTGTGTGCAGGAAGGGAAGGAGAAGGGGAGGGATAGAGGAGACCGCGACTGGGTCTTGGGGCTGTCTAGAGAGTGTTGGGTTTGTGCTGTTGTTATTATGCTTTGAGGAAATTATATAATCAGCTTCAATCAATTTATAACTGTTATGAGCAAGTTGGCTTGAAAGTTAATAACCAAAAGTTCGGCCTCGGATTTGCGTGTGTGTGTGTGTGTGTGTGTCTGTGTGTGTATGTGTGTGTATGTGTGGGTGGACGGCACAGTCTCGGGTGTAACTGATCCGTTTGAGTGCATATGGTGTTGTCTCAGGTGAGAGCCTACAGTGCTTCCTCATTAATTTATTGAACAGCTTTTTGGCTCACACACAGAATGACAGAGACAAAGATAGAGAGAGAGAGAGAGAGAGAGAGAGAGGGGGAGAGAGGGGATCAGCTCGTATAGAGTTCATCGTTAGTGTGAGAAACAACTTTTAATAAATCTCAGCCAAGGGGAAGTGCAGACGGTTGATTACACTCTTTGGCTTGATATAACTACGGGCGCATAATCAACGGATTATCACTAATCACGATGCATAGTTTGCTTGATAAACTAATAAACTGAATAATTTTAAATAATAATTTTAATAATTTTACTTATAAAAGTTACTATTTACACATGTGAAACTCTATTCTCCGGATCATGCCAAGTATCAAAATATTTAAAATTAGAGGCCGAGCAATGAAAAACCTGCAATATTATTTCTTAAATATCTTATGGGTTAATTAACCGATTTTAATACAGTGTTAAGAATAGTTAACTATAATGGTAGTAAGTATATATCATGAATAATAACCATCTATTTGCTATATAACGCTTATTATGCCGATTTTTATCGATTATGGCGTAAAGGGAGTCATAATTAGGCAATTAGGACGAAATATCCATTCCGTAAGTACCAGATCTAGAATCGGTTCGTTTTAACACCTTGGCATAATCAAAGCTGTACTTTATGTAAACCCTAATCGAAGATCAACTCTAAATTTATTACTAAATTTATTACTCTTAGTAATAATTGCTTGCTAGATCAATCTAAAAAACGTGTGAATAACAAATTGAAAAAAAATCAACAACTGTTGTAAGTTTTTCCTTTAGAAACCGAATACCATAAAATATATCGAAAGGAAAAACTCTTGACTCGTAAAAAGTCGAATTTTATGTGTGTTTATTTCATTTCATTTATTTGGGATAGGGCATTTCCTTTTGTCACTTCCAAGGGATCGAGGGACCATGTGTTTGACCGTCAGGATAACTTCCTTTTACAATGCTCCAAATGGGAAAATGGGAAAATCAACACAATAGGAAAACACACTTTAGAAGCATTTCCCATGCAACCTGCAGTTGAGTGGAAAACATGCTCGACTCTAGCTGTAATTAATTATACAGCATTTTCATTTTCAAGTGTGCGTGATCACATAGTTGAGTCACTTGTCCTGTTTCCCCCTACCCCCATTCACATTCCCCCTCTCCAGGCTGTTCATGTGCCTCATCATTCCCGTTCCCTATTTTCCTCAGCCATTCTTGAGCTATTTCCACGCTTCAATCTTTTAGGCTCGTCATCTTCTGTTGTTCTGTTCTCGTTTTAAACGTTTTCCGAGAACTGAAGCCAATGGCGAAGATTAACAACGCTGGAGACAGAGGGAGAAATAGAGATAGAGATAGATATAGAGCCTGCTTCTGAGCGGATGTGGCGCACATTTTCCGAACAGCATCTATCTCTGTGTGTCTGCTTCTTCTATCTCCGCCTTAACCTCAAGCGGCATCATCGACTCTAACTACAGATGCGATATAGTCGCAGGCTACATGATCATCTTCTCCTCTTCCCCTCTCCTGCTGCCTCTCCTTCTTCCCTATGCTCTTCCTCCTTCCTTTTTCCTACTTTACTGATATTTAATTGATAAAATTTCACATTCCACACGTTGCCAGATGAAGCCACAGCAGCGACCGACGTGTTGCACTGCGAGGGACGCGCACTCTGCTCTGTTTATCCTGGCCTCGAGGATCGCACAGTGGTACTCAATCAATTATTCAAATTAAGAATAATGCTAAATAATAAATTGATACGGTGCGCTGTTTAAATATTCTTTAAACTGGACTGTGTCTAAATTTGTAAAACGTTTCAATCATTAACATAATAAAAATTTTGAAATACAAAAAATTTTTTAAAATTATTATTTGTAAAAATCATTATATTTATTTTTGATTTAATTAGCTATTTGTAAAGCACAAATTAAATCAATAAAGTTAAAATATAAACAAAATTAAATGAAATATTCAATGAATGTGAAATTAACATTATTTTTAATAATTATTTAAATAAATTCTATAACAATTACGCCCACTGTGCTGAATCGATCGATCGCATCGGTCTCATATCGAATCACAGTTGCACAATGCAGACACACACACACATTCTCAGACACACACACACACACACACACTTTTAGACACACACACTGCTCCTTGCATCGCATGTAATATGAAACCTTTCACCAGGAGTTCAATTTGTGCTCTCCACTCTCCTCTCTCTGATCCATCTGTGGTAAGCAGAGTTGCCAGAATTTTATACTCAAAAGAAGCTAGATTGTACGAAAAAAAAAGCTGCTAAAAATGTATAATAATTTATTTTGTTGAAATTTTTATCTATAAATAAATAATGTTTTAATTTGAATTTAAGATTAACTAACATTGTCATTTTAATTTGAAAACATTCTTTTTGTAATTTCCAATATGTTTTACTTAAAAATTAAAACCCAAATATATGTTTGCATTTTTAAAATTTCAATGAATGCCAGTTCTAGCCAAAAACAAGCTAAAACGTCAACACTGCTGGCAAGCAACCTGCCTCAGGCGCAACACTTGTGGCATTGAGTGTGCGGTGTTCGGTGTTCGGTGTTCGATATTCGGTTTTTGGTATTCGACGTTGGGGTATCGTTCTTCAACCCCTAAGTGCATGGGTTTTTTTTGTGTTCTGCTTCGCTGGTTTCCTTTTACGCTCTTCGCTTCGTTTTCCTTCTCGTGTTTTGGGCGCTAAATTAGAACATTCCTCTGCTGCCATAATCCTGGCCAAAGAAAGAGAAATAGAGAGAGAGAGAGAGAGGGAGAGTAGGCGATCATCAGCACAGGTTCTTTGATCGGTTTTCCCTTTTGTTCGCTGGCTGAGTGCGCCCTTCAGGGCATTGATTTGGTTCTCGGTTCTTGGTTCCTGGGCGACGTTTCCCACGGTTTCTTCTTTCCTTTTAAATTTTTTTTGGTTTTTTTTTTTATTCCATTTTTTGCTCGTTTGGCTGCACATTGTACAATCATATCCTGCACACCACACAGATCCTGGCACAGATTTCTTTCGGGGCAAACTGTCAAAAAGATCTGTTTGACGGCAAATCCCGTACAATTAGTTATTGTTGCCAAGTGGCACAGGGGCGGGGGCAAGGGGAATGTGTAACAATTAGGGCAACCAGGATCTGCACTTAATATCCTATTCGAAATTCAATTAAATTTCATTTCATGCCTGGAAATAATTCCTGATATATTATCCGTATGTTACGCAGGCGGATCGACATCGTGTTCTGCTCGAGAGAATTTCTAACAGCTTCTGTGTGTGGGCGGTACGAGCGTTTCCCCCATAACTAATTCCGGAAAACCCACAAAAAATAGAGAAAGGTTGTGTAATTTGTATGCATTTGTAACAAATTGCTGCTTTAAGATTTCTTTATATAATTTGTATAAGAAAACTGAACATCACTTATTTCGGAAATAATACCAATTAAAATCAAATTAATTAATCAAAGTAGATAAACGTATTCGTATAATTCACAGAACAACGGAAAGTGCTTGGATACATCAGCTTTAGCATCTGTCTATCAATTTGTATACCTAATCCAGCTTATATCCAAAAACTTTTAAATAATCTGTATAATTTTTATATTCTAAATATATATTTTCTAATTTTTCAATTTCAAAATACTTTTTAATAACCAATCCTTAATTTCCTATTGACAATATTAATAGTAACACCTGAATTATTCGAATATAATATCTGAATATAGTATTTAAATTCAAATACATCTTTTAAGTTTTTAACTAAATTACTTTTTCTTATACCCCTAAGTTTGTAACACTCTAGACTCCAATAAAACAAATTCCGTTAGCGAAATAGAAAATAATTTAGATGCATATTTGATGATTTTAGGAAAAATGTTGTATTCCCTATTTGGCTTGAGTTTTTTTATGATCTCATGCTATAAATTGCACTTCCAGACAAACTGGGAATTTTATAAAGTAGTAAAAACTTGTCGCGTCACCCGCACATGCCCCTCTACCCCTTCTTGAAACCCCCTTGAAGCGTTGTGCGCATTTTAGTGCTAATAATTTGTACGATTGGCAAATGACCAAAATGTAAAGGCGTCTGGAATACTTCCGCATCGGGATGCTTTAGCCGGGGCCAAAGCGATGCTATATATAGCGTGGACTTGTCTAGATGCCCGATGTTTGTTTATATATATATGTATGTAGGGCAGGGGATTCGCAGGGCGCGCATTAAAATAAAATCGGCTTGTGTCTGGCTAGAACAGTTGTATGTATATGTATGTACATATATCTGTGTCTACTCTGGACATTGTATGAGAATTATTCTATTTTAATGCCATTATCTGCACTTGGGCATCGAACTTGCTACGGGCCACAGGCAGATTGACGGCAGCAGGTTGCAGCCTGCATTTGCAACGGCAAATGTTGCAAATTAAGTTAAATCGACTGCGTCATCCGCGCCACCTACGACCTGTCTCCACTTCTGCTCCTCCTCCACCACCCCTTCCCATTCCACACTGCTACGCCCATGCGCCCACGCGCACCCACCAGCAGCCTGACCGGCAGCCAGCGAGCGAATGTTCCTCTGCTCTCTCTCGCTCTCGCTCTCGCTCTCGCTCTCGCTGATCGCGCGCGCAAAATTAAAACAATTTTGATTGGCTCAATTGGACGACTATTTGCACTCTGAACCCGGCATCGCAACGCAGTCCTGCTCTCACACTCTCACGCGCGCGCTCTCTGCACGTCCGGCTCTCTTCGCTTACGCAGCAACAGCTCTAACTAACAGTGCTGCCAAATGCGACTTGTTCCCGTCGAAACTAGCTTTTTTTGGTAAGGATATTTGCAATTAATATTTGAAAAATGCTAAAAGCGGGAATAAAAGCGGTTTTTTACAAAAATTTATTTTATTTGATTTGATATTTTTGCTTCTATTTAATAAATTAAATCTTAACCGCATATTCGAATAGCAAAATGATTCATATTATTATAAAATTGGAAAATATATAAAAAAAATCTGTGAAATGAAATTTCTCAAAATTCAGATCAAGCTAAATTTACTAGATTTTTGTGAGCGGAAAAAATAATTTAATAAGTAAAATAAAAGTAAATTATGCGATTTTTAAGAACTTCTAATATCAATTATTGTTGCAAATGCAATGGAAAATTGTTCAATTAACTTAGCTGTTTTCTAGCTTGTTTTCTTTTTGCAATTTTGGTCAGCTTTATTTTCGTGCGTTGCCAACACTGACGGTAGCTACTAATTTGGGCCAGTGACAGCGTGTGGGAGCGGAAGAAAGGGGGCCAAGAAATGTCGCCGTCTCGATCGCTGCCCGTTTATGGGCATTTGACTTCAAATGTCAACGAATGTTTAGGGAAACTGGTTAACGAGCTAAAAGAAACAATAAAAACAACTGAAACAAATACAAAAAGCAAAAAAAAAAAACAGAAAAAAGAAAAAACTCAAGCGGATGCAGTGCAACGCAGCTGAGCGCATCTCTTGCCGCTTTTACGGCAACCTGTCGCCCCACCCCCCCCGCTGCCAATAAAAACGCTCTTCCCACTTCGCTCTTTGCTCTTTAACTACTGCTCTACTCTCTGCTCTTCGGTGTTGTTGTTGTCTACTAATTTATGTAGGAAATATAGGGACGGGGCAGATCAGTGGGACGGAGGCTACAGTCGGACGTAACCGACCGTAGGAGACCCTTTACTTTGAGTATATGTACATACAAACACAATCAGACGCACACACACTAAGCTACCCGCGTATGCAAGGCACACCACACCCCCTCTGCCTAGTGCGGCAAATTGTCTGTGGCATATGTTCGCTGTTTCTTATCCGATCGAAACTAAATTCACAGCGTCGATAGAGAATGTCATAAACTAGTCAAATACCAAATTACAAATCAATAGCTTCAAAACTGTGGCTGCAGTAGCTTTTTGCGGTTTTCGGGGGAAGAGGGGGAGGTATCCAAAATCTAAAACAAACTCGTGTTGCTGGCTGATTAGGAGAACCTAAGTACCGAATATGGTGTCTCTAGCTCTTATAGTTACTGAGATCTAGGTGTTCATACAGACAGACAGACAGACAGACAGACGGACAGACGGACAGACGGACAGACGGACAGACGGACGGACGGACATGGCTATATCGACTCGGCTTGTCGTCCTGATCAAGAATATATATACTTTGTGGGGTCTGCCCCGCCTCCTTCTGGGTGTTACATACATACATTTCCTCTTTGCTCTAAACTAATAGACCCTTTTTACTTTTTTAAAGTAAAGGGTCTAAAAAGAGTTTCCAAGACTTGCGAAGCGGAAATGTCGTCGCGCTGCACCCAAACAGACAGAGTTTGTAATTAAAGATTGCTCGACTGGTTTCCACTGCTTATAAAATGCCGTTTAGAGCATAATAATAATAATAATAATAATAATAATACTAATAATAATAAAATAGATACTATCGTTGATACTTTCAATATTATCGATAAGCAATTGATATCGAAAATATCCACAAGGGGAAATGTAAATTTAAAAAAATATTTTACAGCATAATAATAATAATAATACTAAGAATAATAAAAAAGATACTACCGTTGATACTTTCAATATTATCGATAAGCAATTGATATCGAAAATATCCACAAGGGGAAATGTAAATTTAAAAAATATATTACTGTTTTTTTTTAAATAAATTTGTTTTCCTTAAAATTAAAATACATTTAAAGCAAAAACTGCATTAATATCGATATTCAAACAAATCGGAAATATCGATATAGGCCATATTTAAATGCATAAAATAACAACCAACATGTTTTTTGATTTTTATTTAGCATATATTTGCATATTGTAAATCTAATAAAAGGCCAAACCGGCAGCACTGCACACATCCCACATTCTATTAGCTCATCGATAAACGATTGTATCAGATTTTATCGCTGCTGATTAACAAGTCAATCGGCGCCCACGCTTAACACCCACAGCAGCTGATAAACAAAACCCAAATCTAAATCGCAGCAGCATTTATTAAAAAGTTGAAATATAAAATAAGCAACCAAAAAAAACAAAACAATACTATAATTAAAGGAAATATACAACGTGCAAAAATTCGGAAGAAATATGCCAGCAGAATACAATAAAAATGAAAATAATAAATCAAATAGTATACGCTTCAAGTTCTCTGCAACGTTTGCGCTCTTAAATTGCGTCTTGCGCGCTCTCTTTGGCGTTGCGCTCAATCTCAACTGCGCATGCACTCTCTCTCTCTCGCGCGCTCGCTCGCTTGTCTCAGTTTTCGTCGTTTGCTTTGTTTATTTCTTACTCGCATGTTTTGAGTCACAACGTAAGAAACTTTCGTGGTGAGCGGACGTGTTGCTGCGGATAAATAAATGCATCGAGAGCAGAAGAGCAAAAATTTGTTGTACAATAATCAGAATTTCGAATTGTAAATTGTGCAAAAATATTGATAATAATACAAATAACAACAGCAACAACACACACACACAAAACAAATCAAAATAAGTTAATAAAAGCATAAGAATAAAATCAAAGCAAAGCGGAACAAGTTGAAAAGCCGCCGCCGTTGCCGTCGCCGTCGCAGTCGCAGTCGCCGCGAAAGAGAATCGAAAGCATAGAATAGCTAAATAACTGTGTATGCCGAGTGCTCTTGTTGTTGTTTGTGCTGCCACTCGAAATACACACGAAATAAACAAAAATTAGAAACAAGAACAACAAAGAGCCGAAGTGAAACAAAAAGGAAGCAGATTATTATCGTGGTGTGCGTATAACGTGGGTGAAAAGAAACAAGAACAACAACAAAAGTGCACACACACACACACACACAACAAGTGCAAGCTTTTGTGTATGTGTGAGAGCGCGCGCGCTGCATTTGTGCATATGTGTATGTGTGTGTGAGAGACAGGAAGAGAGACGGAAGCGCTTGATTTGTCTTCCCTCTTTGGCGCTGACATTCGCGTGCAATGGCAAATAAGAAATCTCACATAAAACAAAATTAAAGAAACACACACACACACACACACACGCGCAGGATTAACGCCAAATGGCCACTTGACGCGTCGCAGTAGCAGCGAACGACGCGTCGTAAGAGAACCAGGAAATCAGCAGCCACAAAGTGCATGCATTACGTTGCGTGACGTTACGCGAACGCTTACGTTACGTAGTAGTGCTGCAGTTGTAGCTCACGCGCTCAGCAACAACAGCAACAACAACAACAACAAAAATAAACGTATTCTGGATCTGGACAATATATCCGCTTCCGCGTTGCGCTGTCGCTGAAAAGCTTAAAGCTTAAAGAACGCACAGACAAACCGACAACGAGTATTACAACAACAACAACAACAATCGCAACTACGTCACGGCACAGTGGAGCAGAAGCAAACAGGTAAGCAACCAAATATAAATATTTATTATTATTACGAGCAAATGCATAAAAATAACAAAATAAATGAATATAACATAGGTAAAATTTATACAAATATAAATATAAAACAAATATATAAATACAAAATTAATGATTGTGTATAAATATTAAATATAGTATACCTGCAAATGCTAAAAATAAATATTACCTTTAATAAAAATTAAATGAATATAAATTCAAATGCTAAAAATAAATATTAAACATCATGAACAAATGAATATAAATGCTAAAAATGAATGTATATAACATAGGTAAAATTTATACAAATATATATATAAAACAAATATATAAATACATAATTAATGATTGTGTATAAATATTAAATATAATATACCTGTAAATGGTAAAAATAAATATTAACCTTAATAAAAATTTAACGAATATAAATTCAAATGCCAAAAATAAATATTAAACATATACAAATATTATAAATAACCGCATTTAAATATGATTTTTAAATATATTTATGTAAATGTATTCATTTGTCTCATTTAATTGCAAATTATAATAACATTTTAACCCAGATTTTGTTTTAAATTTAAATTCTTAAATTCTTCGCTCATGTTCTGCGTTCAAATAAATTTGTTTATTGTCTTGCTTAAGACGGATTGCAAATAAAAGTGAACCAGAAAACATTAAAACAATTCTTCTTCGTTCATATTTTATTGGAGTTTTCTTAGCATAAATCTGCAGCATCAAAAGTTCTGCCCAAGATCTCTTGGCTAAATGTTAAATGTTAAGCTTTTTAAACGTTTACACTTGGTGCTTTTATTGCTTCAAATATTTACAACGTTTTTAGAGTTGAGGTCAACAAATTATGATGCCAACGGCTGATATATTATACTGCTTTTACAATATTTGGTTGCCTTATCTGTGTCTAGCGGTTTGCAGCTGGAGAGATTAGGGTTTTCCTACGGAAATAATACTACAATGTGTCTAAACTTGGCGACAAGCTCTATATTAAAAAAAACCAGAACAGGGCTGCAAGCGAATAAAAAACTTTGATTTTCTTGCGGTTCGAACTGGGTTCGGTTCAGTAATTTTGTCGATTTTTCGAATTGGTACAGAAAAGTAGTACGGTTCAGCCTCTGCAACATTTGGATCTGGTTGCGTTTCGTGTTTTTTCTGGGATTATTTTATTTTGCTTTAAAATTTTAATATTGAATAATATTTTATGATTTATTTGATAACTGGGAATTCGTTGAATTGAAAAATAGAGTTCCGGTTCAAACTAAGTTTGGGTTCAGCCAAAATTTGCTTGAAAGATAAATAAATTTGGATATTCCAGTTGCGAAACTTGACTGCAAACTACAATTCGTATAGCTTATAAATAGCACATTTGTCTAAACTATAATATCTGTATTGATATTGATATTCGCAGCTCTCACGTAATATTTATTGATCAATAATGGCATAGAATTACGACTGATGTCGTCAAGACAAATACGTAATATTTTGTGCCTACATAACCTAGAAATTCCAGCATAGTTAGCGCTAACTGTTACTGTTTAGGTGCATTGAAGGGCGACGGAAGATGGGAGACGGAAAACCCGTCTCTCCCGACTCTCCCGACTCTCAACAGCTAATTACAACAATTAACCATCCATAGAAATTGTGCATATATATATGCTTATATATTTCTTGAACTGTATCGAGTTGAGGGAGCTTATTGGGAGTTTTTTTTGTTTTTTTTTTTTTTTTGTTTTTACTGAGGGTTTGGTTCGACGGGTCTCTTGTTGCATGCGCTTTTCTATGGAAGTGTAACAAAAGCGGAGCGTTAAGCTCCAATTAGGTTGATGTTGATGTTGCTATGGTTGCTGTTGCTGTTGGGGCATTTTCTGGGGCTCTTCTGAAGCTCACGTCAGCGAAATCTTATCGCACGGCCCACTACAAAAGCAAAAAAGCAAAAACCAAAAAGAAGCAGCAGGAAAAAGAAAAAGAAAAACAGCAGAATTGTGTTTATTTGTACGCCTGCTGCCGCTGCCTCAGTCGCTGCCTCTGCCTCTGCCGCAGTCGCAGTCGCAGTCGACGTCAGCGTATAGTTGTCGCCGCAACTGAAACGAATCAGCTAACAGTTCCTACTTCTGGTTTAGCTACATTCACACACAGACACACACACACACATACAAACATCATTAAAACATACATACATATCTACAAGTTGAATTCGCTCCGGTCTGGCAACGTAAGGAAACGAAAGGCGGGCGCACCTGATCAGCCCGATCGCAGTCCATTTCGTCCCACTGTGCCGCCCTTACAGCAGTGCTGGCAAAGCAATCGATAGAACTATCGATTATCCTCGCTTTGCAATCTAAACAAACATCAATATAAAGTTCATTTTATTATAATTTAGTTATTTACAAATTGTGATAATAATATTAATAATTGATCTGTTGTTGTATAAAAAACTTGATGGAACAATATAATATAATATAAGAATTCAAGAATTTGACTTTGTCTTATTTTCATTTATTTATTCTATGCATAAATTTAAGTGTTGTTTAGCATTTTAATAATTAAATTATATATATTAATTATTAATTATCTTCCGTTTGTCTTAAATTCAGAATTGAAATCTGAAAATTGTGTTAATTTTGATAACAAAAAAAGATTTCTTATATTTTGCGTAAATTTAATTTAAATAATATGCAAATATTTATTGATCTTTAAGCGATTAATCGATTATTGCCTCTATCGATATATTTTAAATATTATTTATCTTCCGATTGTCTTAAATTCATAATTAAAATCTTGAAAATTGTGTTAATTTTGATAACAAAAAAAGATTTCTTATTTTTTGCGTAAATTTAATTCAAATAATATGCAAATATTTATTGATCTTCAAGCGATTAATCGATTATTGCCACTATCGATATATTGCCGCCATTTTGCAGCGAGCGTGTAGAGATTTCCGTGGATAAATATGATTATACTATGAGTATGTATGTATGTATATATGTATGTACATGTGTATTATTTATTTAACATGTTGGGCTCTCCAATTAGCAAAAAAACGAAACAAATCGTAGAAATATGTCGACACACACACACACACATACAAATGCAGAATTATAAATACAGACGTCTTTCCATTTTAATGGATTGCTGCCTGTGAAGAGACAGAGAGAGAGAGAGAGAGTGAGAGAGCGGGAGAGGGAGAGGGGCAGCGGTTAACTTTCCTGGTTCTGTCTCTGTGGGGCGAACGTATGTATGTATGTTTGTATGTACATAAATACAATAAATTAAATTCACTTCCGCATTGCTCCACAACGTAACGACGTAACGGGTGAGTGTGTGGCAACGTAAGCGACGTAAGCGACGTGCACAACGTCAAAGAGCAAGAGCAAAAAAAAAATGATTGTACGGAAGCAAAATAAGCAAAAGAGAGCCAAAAGACGACGACGCAACGACGATGACGGCGACGACGGCGATCTGTCGGGTCAGCAGCATGGCAATTGGGGAAACACACACACACACACACATGAATAAATAGAGACAAACAGGTATAAAAAAAAACTAAATGATGTGCATGTGTGCGTGTGGATCGTAGCAGGTAGAAGCAGGAATCCACAACAACAACAAGCTGCTGCATATTAAAGCAGCGTGATGCTGCTCTCTCTCTCTCCCTCTCTCTTCGCTCTCTATGCTGCAGTTTGTGCTCAATTGTGTTGTTGCCTAGGCAGCTGCTTAAGGGCCAGCCAGCGTTGCCCATTTGGCAAAATTCTATTTATGTTTGTCATAAATCAATTGAAAAAATATATTTTTGTATTTATTTTCAATATCTTTTGTTAGTTTAAAGTTAGTTTAAACTATTTAATTTTTGCATATATTTGATATTTTTATAATGTTTTTTGTTTTTTCTACTTAATCTAAAGCATATTTTTGATTTAATTATTATTCATTTATTTTTTTTTTTTCATATTTAAATATGTATTACATTTTTTTTGCAATGCTTTTGTTTTTTTATTTGTTCTTTTTTTAGATATTTTTTTTAGATATTTTTTTATATATTTTTTTTATATATATATTTTTTTATATATTTTTTTATATATATTTTTTTTTATATATTTTTTTATATATATTTTTTTTATATATATTTTTTTATAAATTTTTTTTTATATATTTTTTTTATATATTTTTTTTTTTTTATAAATCTTTTTTATATATTTGTCTTTAGCTATTTATTTAAATATTTTGCAATTTAAATCTGGCCATTTCTGGCAACACTGTTAAGGGCTCAAGACGCGCGCGCTCTCTTGCTTATTGGGCGCTAAGAGAGAGCACTGGCTCTCTTTGAGTCGCGCTCGCCAGTGCAGTTGCAGCGCTGCTGCTGCCGATGAGCTGCTGCTTCTTCTTCGTCTTCTGCTTTGCTTGTTGTTGTTGCTTCTGTTTTTTTGTTGCTGACGCCGTTGACTTTTAGCTGTTTCAACTTGCATGCGGAAGTAGCGCAATTGTATTTGCTGTTGTTTTTTATTTTTTATTTATTGTTGCTGTTGCGTTTTCTTGCTGCGTGTTGTTATCGCCATTTATTGTTGTTGCTGCTGTTGCTGTGTGTGCTATATTGATGTTTTGCAATATAAACACACACACAAACACACGCATTTACAAATTGTGTGAACATCATGCGCCATAGCACGCCCCCCTCCCCTGCACACGCCCCCAGCAACACACCTGGCAACATTACTGCAACTACAACAACTGCAACAACAACAACAACGACCCATTTAATAGTGCACAAAGAAATCACACTAACCTGAATTTGCCATAAATGTTAAGCGGCCTCTTTCTCTCTCTCTCTTCATCCTCCCATTCCTCTTCCGCGCAGCTTCCATTAAATCGTCTCAAATTCGCCAAAGAAAGCATCAGTGTGTGTGTGTGTGTGTTTGTGTGAGAGAGAGTGAGACAGATCGTGCGAATTAAGTTGTAAGCAAAAAGCTCTTTAAGCTCTCTCGCTCTCTTTGGCGCTCTGCATTTAAGCTTATGGCTTTGTTTTTATAACAACCGTCAAACGAGCATTAAGGTTATCATAAAATTGCGCAAATTTATGTAACTGTTGGCCAGAGAGAGAGAGAGAGAGAGATATAGAGAAAGAGAGGAAGAGAGAAAGACATGGGAGAGGAGCTCGCATTAAAGAGATGCCATAAAAGCCAACTAAATCCTAAGCCTTTAGGCAGTTTATGGCAAAAATGTTAACTATCGATTATCGATTGCCAGCGATTGTTAAGTTTCTGTTTGATTTATCGAAAGAGTTGAAAGCATCGATAATATTATAAATTCTATGATTGTTTATTTTATGATAATAATGAAAATGGTATTAATAATAATAATAATAATAAAAATGATATTAATAATAATAATAATAATGAAAATGATATTAATAATAATAATAATAATAAAAATGATATTAATAATATTAATAATAATAATAAAAATGATATTAATAATAATGGTAAAATATTTACAAATTTAAAAACATATAAAAAATGTATGGCAAAAAATTTAACTATCATCTATCGATTATAAACTATTTTTAACATGCTGTTAATTGGAAAATATATTAAATTGTATATTATACATATGTATAATCTTATTAAAATCTAATTAATCTTAAATCTTATTAATTAAATGTATAATAATATGTATATTCTTATAAAGAGAACAGTTTTAAATTCGTATTTACAATTATCGATTGTTCAGCTTTAAAAACATAGACCATGGTCTATCGATAACAAGCGATTGTTAGAGAATATTGTGCAGCTTTTAATTACCAGGAAGCATTATTGCAGCTTGACTTAATCTTCTGGCTGCGATCTATGAGATCTGACAATTTTGCCAGTGCCATAACAACTTGTTGTAAGGGATACGAGCGCCAACATTTCCCACAAATGAAAAGCGCTAGAGAGAGGGGAGATACAGAGAGAGAGGGAGAGAGAGAGCGCCAAGTTGTTGCCAGGCTGTTAGAGAGTATCAGTGTGTGTGTGTGTGTGTGCGTGTATTGGTAACCTGTTGTGTGAATTATGTTACGAACGTAACGTGTTTCAAAATATAGGAAGTCTTGCTTGAGTTATACCGCCGACACAACAACAACAACTGCAGCAACAACAACAACTGCAACAACAACAACGAGGCAGCTAAATGGCTTTTGGGGCTCCGCTTGGAGTAGCTTTAACGGTGCCTTGTTGTTGCCTATTATCTAACTACGCCAAAGCCAAAGAAAGAAAGCAAAGAGACAACAACAAAACAGCAACAATAACAACAACAACAACAACAACAGAAAGAGCGCAAAAATGTGTCTTGTGTCTTGTGTCTTGTATGTTGTGTCTTGTCTCTTGGCACATTTTCAGTTTTCCTTTGCTGCTGTGGCACACATACGAAGTTGCAACTGCAACTGCAACAACAACAACAACAACTGGCGATCTACATGCAAGCAGAAGTGGAGTAGCATAACATCATTGTTGCCAAATGCGCTTTTTTGACGCCAAATCTGGCGGGTAGAAAATTTGTTGTTAAAAAATAATTCAGCGTTTTATAAAAAAACCAGTAAGGACGGAGCTACAGTCGGACGCAACCGACTGTAGGAGACCCTGTACTTTCTGTTTTCTTCGCTGTTTCTTATTTGATCGTAACGTAATTCACAGCATCGATGGGGATTGTCATAGACTACGTACATGCCACATCCCAAATCTTTAGCTTTAAAATTGAAGCTTTAAACTGTAAACTGTTTCTAGATTTGTTTTACGGTTAGCGGAGGAATGAGAGGAGTTATCAAAAAACCCAAACTAACTTGATCTGATGGCTGCATAGGAGAACATAAATACCAAAAAATGGTATTTCTAGCTCTTATAGTTTGCAAGATCTAGGTGGCTGCTCTGTCTGCGCTATCTTCGCTGTTTCTTTTCCGTTGGTAAAATAATTCACATCATTGATGGATAATACCATAGGCAGCGTACATGCCAAATCCCAAGTCTATAACTTTTAAACTGTGGCTGTAGTGGCCCTAACATACATTTATAAAACAATTTACTGCTGCATAACTTCGCTGTTTCTTCTCCGTTTGTAATGTAATTTACAGCATCGATGGATAATTCAATAGACTACGTACATTTCAAATTACAAGTCTGTAGCTTTATTATTGTGACTGCAGTGGCACATCCATTCATTTTGAAAAAAATTGTCTCTTGCATATCTTCGCTATTTCCAATTCAAATCATAAATAAATTATTAGCATCGGTGGAGAATACCATAGACTACGTACATGCCGAATTTGAAGTCTGTAGCGCAATTATTGTGGCTGCTGTGGCGTTTATAGTTTTCGAGATTTTTGAGGTAGGTGTAGATTTTTGATGATTCGCGGATGAAGGAGGCGAGTTATCAAAAGTTTGAAACAAACTTGATCTGCTTGCATTAGCTGACTACCTAAATCCGGAAAGGTGGTGTCTTTACCTTTTTTAGTTGCTGAGATCTAGGTGTTCATACGGACGGACGGACAGACGGACAGACGGACAGACGGACAGACGGACAGACGGACGGACGGACATGGCTAAATCAACTCAGCTCGTCGTCCTGAGTCAGAATATATATACTTTGTGGGGTCTACCACGCTTCCTTCTGCCTGTTACATA